>JARHVA010002261.1:292500-300000 GCA_037957365.1 Torreya grandis
ACTATTTTTTGGAGTTTTTATTTATTATGAAGAATTCATGAAAATCCTTAGTTGATTATATAGTGTATGGGATACTCTAGTTAATGGATAGAAGTTTGTCTAATTGGAGTATAATGTATACTAAACATATTTATATAGTCTATGGACTTAATTTATTATATATACAAATGATTGTTTAGGTGTTATATAAGTTTAAAAAATACATATTAACTATTGATATAGCTCAAAACTAAAATGTGTATACCACACACATGCATGCACACACACACACATGCACATGCATACACACATAGTTAATGAACATTACATGATATAAAAATATATGGGTGTGTATGTAAATTAATTTACCATGGTTAAGTTATAGGTGTGTTTCATGGTTTGATGGAACATACAATTATGTGGTTTTTAGGAATAAATACAAACCTTATGATAACTGTGTTATGAATGGATTATTGTTGTACTTTTAGTATATAAACATTGAGGTGGAAATTAATGTTATTTAGATGGATAGAATAACATTTTTAGTTACATGTTAAAATTATGTAACTTGAAGTCTAAATAAACTTCTTACCTGAATGGTATGATTTTATTGAGTACTAATTTTTAAATGTGTGTTTATCTAATTTATTATGTAATAATAAATGAGATGTTTTAAGATTCATGGAATTAAATTTAATGGACTAAATATATGTATATGATATTTTTGTGTTTAACACATTTTACATGTGCTAGTATGGAATAATCTATATGAATATATTGGTTTTTATATTATTATATATAACCATATCTTACATTAATGACCCTAAATAAGTAATGTGATAGATTATACTCCCTTTATTAGTGTCGCTAATGCATAGATAAGGTGTTATCCAATTGAGTGGTATGTATGAAATTGACTGATTCTAGAGTTTGATAATTATATGAAAACTTTAGCCAAAGTAATGTTTAGAGTTAAACATTATCATTTCATAGGTTTGATATAGTTTATATGTTTGTATGATATCATGTTATAATGGATTTATCTATGGTATACATCATGTATTAGTTATCTTATAGCACATGGGTTCTAGTTTGTCACTTTGAATTCCCACACCATCAGTATCTACCCATTCATAAAGAGAGGGACATTCCCTACTTGGGAGATAGAAAGGGGGATTGATGGTCCATAGTTGGTGTGGAAAAGCACTTGGATGATTCTCTCCCTCCCCACAATATTACTACACTTGAGATTATTTATGGATACTACAATTTTATTAAGACTCACATGCTTTGTGGAGTTTTGTATCACTGTATATTATCATTGATACTTTATCATGTTGAAACTAATCTTTTTTATTAATATGTACCATACATAAGTTAGCTATAATATTGTATCAATCATGGATAAATTTTTAATAATACTTTATGAATTAATGTAGTCTTTATTTATGTAATTTAGCACTATACCTATTCTTGATATATTGTTGGTATTATGATCATTAGCTATATAGATTAACTATATGCATTTTTATTAGGATGATGAAAATAATGTATTTAGTTAAATATCACACTATGTAGGATTATTCATGATGAAATTTATTAAGTTGAATTTGTTTATTTAATTTTAAAAAAAATTATCTTATTCTAGTAAAACCCAGTGGGGTTGTTACATTCTAGTATCAGAATTGAGGTTCAAACTTTAGGACTTAATGTGTCCACTAATGCAAATGTATTATAATATTAATTAGGAAGAATAATAGTGTGTGATAGAAATGGAGGTGAGGGTAATTTAAACACCAATCCTCTAGTGGATCCAAATTAGTCTATCACTAAGTAAGTTATGAAGCTAGATCAAACCCTTACATACATGCATGAAACTAGGGATCAAATCATTTCCCTAGAGAAGGAAGTGCATGGGAATATTGAGGAGAATATTTAAGAAAAAATGAAGATAATCCTATTGATCTAGAAAATATTCAAGAGCATAGGCATGAGGAAGTGACATAAAATGTAAGAGCTCTAGTAGCTACAAAGTTGACATGAGATATGAAAAAGGTAAATCCACCCAAGTGTGATGGAAGAATTTTGGGACATGGAGATGAATCATGGATAATAGAGATGGAAAAATATTTTGATATAAAAAATTACTTTGAAGTCACTAAAGTAGTCTAATAATGATATTAGATTACTGGTGAAGCAACAACTTGGTGGGCTAACAAGAAGCTCTAGATGAACCTAGAATCTACCACCACTATATGGTAATAATTCGTGACATTATTTAGGTCATAGTAGATTCAAAAATTTTATTTTGATCAAAAGCTGATAGATTTTTAGAACCTTAAGCAAGGAGACATTTCTATGAATGAATATTAGGAGCAATTCACCAAGATCCTAAAGAATGTACCTCAATATTTGGTGGATAAGAGGCTCAAAATCAAGAAATTTAGTATGAGATTAAAACCCCAAATTGGTTATGAGGTGGATGTGCATAGGCCATATACCATGGTTCAATTTTTCAAGAAGGCAGTCAAGCAAGATCAAAAGCTGAAATCTCTTACCCAAGTCAAAGATAAGTTAATGAAAAACTTTGTAAGTTCTAAGCCAAAATTAAAAAAGAAGAGATGGAAATAGAGGTGTGAAGACTCCAAGGGATAGTTCAAGAGCTAAAATTCTAAGTTCAATAGTAGATTAGGGAATAAGAAACCTATAAATGGTTTCAAGGGAGGTTCTAAGGGAAACCAATAGTTTGATAGGAAAGGGACACCTTGAGGTTACTTCATTTGTGGAGGTGACCATTAAGCTCAAGAGTATACTTAGGATAATCTAAGTGGAAAGAACAAGGTTTATACTTTTGAATAGGGAACTTTTTAGTAGTAGATTCATGTAACTATTCAAAATCATCAGGATAAATTCTAAGCTTTACCCATTAAATTGTCATAAATTTTATTGCATCATCCAATTTCTATTTTGGTTGACACTAGGGCTACAGAATATTTTATTACTCTTATAATGCTTAATAAGTTGTCTATAAAAGCTAGAGTTATGGAAAATGCATGGTCAATATAGTATGAGAATGAGTCAAAATTCATGTTTGATAAGTGTTTAGTACAAGCTAAGATTAGGTTACCAAAATTGACTATAATATTAGATATGTATGTTGCACCATTATAGTCATATGATGTGATTCCAGGAGTCAATTAGATTCCAAAGCATAAAGCTAAGTTTGATTTTTATTTGAATAAGGTTGAGTGTCATGATGATTTTGGAGATTAGACACAACTTGAAGGTGAGAAAAGAGAGTTGAAGCTTAGTTAAATTTCTAACATTCGACTAAAGAAGGCTTAGATAAAAGAGATGTAGGAATTTAAGGAACCATCCATCAAGGATTATCCTTTTTAAGGAACCTTCAAGATGTGTTTTTTGAAGAGCTGCTAGGACTACCACCTAAACATGAGTTTGATTTCTTGATTGACATCATACCTTGATCTAAACCACAATTCAAGGCACCATACAGAATGATAACTACCAAATTGGCTGAGTTAAAGGCTTAACTTAAAGATTTGTCATCAAAAGGGTTGATTTGACCAAGTGTGTCACTATGGAGTGTGTCAATGGTGTTCATCAAGAAGGATGGTAATATTAACTCTTGTATTGATTGAAAGATGTTGAACAAGGTGAAAATAAATAATAGATATCCATTACCTCACATTGATGATCTCTTTGATTAGATGTGAGGGGCAATGGTATTTTCTAATATTAATCTTAGAGCAAGGTATCATCAGTTTAGAATTTGATATGAGGATATTCCAAAAACAACATGTAGAACTTAGTATGCATTATGAGTTCATAGTGTTACCTTTCAGGGTAATAAATACTCTAACAACATTTATGAATCTCATGAGCAATGTGTTTATAGATTATTTGGACTACTTTTTATTATTTTTCCTAGATGGCATCCTTATATATTTTAATAATGAGAAATAACATCTTCATCATCTATAATTGGTTTTTTAGTATTTGTAGAACCATAATTATATGATAAATTGTCCAAATGTGCAATTTTATAAAAGAAAGTGAAATATCTAAGACACATTATCTCTGTAGATGGGATTTTAGTAAATCCAACAAAGATAAGAGCCATAATGAAATGGTTAACACCTAAGAATGTGCATGAGGTACATATTTTTCTGGGATTAATAGGTTATTATAGAAAATTTGTTTCAAATTTCTCAAAGATAGTTAATCCAATTACCTCTCTTCAGTGAAAGAATCAGAGTTTTTTTTGGTTGAACAAATATGAGAAAGCCTTTTAGGAGTTAAAAAGGAGGCTCACTTCATCACCTATGCTAAGAGTTCCCAGTCCTAATGGTCAATTCTCAATGATCACATATTTACATAGGGATGGAATTGGAGGATTTATTATTTAGGATGGTTTAGTTTTAACATACAATTCTAAGAAACTAAAGCCTTATGAGGTGAATTATGGCCCTCATGACCTAGAACTTACTACAATAGCTCAAGCCTTACAAGTTTTAAGGTATTGTATATTGGGTAAATCATTATATGTCAATACTAATAACTTATGTCTCAAGTAAATATTCACCCAACCAACCTTGAATGTACATCAATGATGTTGGTTAAAATTTTTATCTAATTATGATTTTGTATTAACTATATTAAGTGCAAGGAAAATAGAGTTGTTGATTCCCTAGGCTATATAAGGTACATAACATCCTTGGCTACTATCATGAGTAATTTCCATGATTAGGTAATCAAATTATTACTAGGAGATGAATTTTATGATCAAGTAAAGAAAGAATTATCATAGAATGCTCAAAATACTAAGTATAAAGGATTAAAGCTAGAGAGTGGTGGTCTTTTGAGATAAAATGGTAGGATATATGTTCCTAATGGAGAGAATATAAGAGTAGAATTCTAAAGGAACTCCATAATTCCCCATATTTAGGACATCTAAGTGTAATCAAGATCATTTCTAAACTAAGTCCTCTCTATTTATGGAAAGGGATCAAGAAGGATGCAGTAGATTTTATGTCTCATTGTTTGGAATGTCAGCGTGTGAAATCTAAACATGTGCATCTAGAAAGATTATTATATCCACATGATATATTGGAATGTAATTAGATGGTGATTATCATGGAATTTATCCAGGTTTACCATTATCATGGAATCTACATGATATGATCTTGGTTGTAGTTGACAAACTAGCGAACGTAGCTCACTTCATACCAAGTAACTTGTTAGATGATGCAACTATGCTTGAAAAGAGATTCATAAAAGAGGTGTACCAATTGCATAATTATTTTATAAAAAGATCATTTTAGGTTGAGATCTGAGAATGAATTCTATATTTTGGTTAAATTTGAATTTAGCTCTAGGTATGTAGTTGAATTATCACTACTCTCTAGGTATGTAGTTGAATTATCACTACTTATAACCAAAAAATAGATGGATAAACAAAAAAGGTTAACCAAGTTATAGAATATATCCTTTGAATGTATTTCATGAATCAGCAATACAAGTGGGAGGAGTACCTTCCATTGGTTGAGTTTGATTATAAAAACTCATACCAATCAACATTGAAAATGGCTCCATTTGAAGCATTATATGGAAGGAGGTGTAGAATACCAGTCAGTTAGGACATGTTAGAGGATAGGGTAATCTTTAGACCTGATATTCTTGTGGAAATGGAAGAACAAGTTAGAAAAATAAATTAGAGGTTAATGAAGGCCAATGATACACAAAAAAATTATATTGATTTGAAGAAAAAAATAGGATAATTTTCTATTGATGATAAAGTATTTCTATGGGTTAATCCTAAAAAAAATTTGATTAAATTCAGGAACTCATATAAACTTTCATTAAGATATGTGGGACCCTTAGAGGTTCTAGAATTGCTCAATCTTGTAGTGCATAGGATTGAATTTCCACCAGTTCTAGCTCTTTTGCATAATGTTTTCCATGTGTCTAATTTTAAAAAGAATGTTTCTGATCCTTCACATGTGTTGGATTGGAATGATTTGTAGGTTTAGGATCACATTAGAACTAGTTAAAATAATTGACACTCACAAATTCAGTTTGCATAATAGAGAAATGTCATAATGCAATGTCTAATGGGACCAATATTCTGAAGATAGTGTCACTTGGGAGGATTATGATGAGTTTTATAGGCTATTTCCACATTTTTTTACTTGATATGTTATTGGATATTATTTTATTTCTACTAAACAATGTTTTTTATTTTAGATCTTATGTTTGAATAAGTGTCGTTGGGATGATGACCAATTTTACGGGGAAGCATTTCAGATCTTGATTTATATTTAAGCCTAATAACCTAAAAAAAATTAGATTTTATGGTTATTATTTGACTAAATACTATTTTGGATAAGTTTTATTACATATACTGAGTTATGGATAGTTATATGTTTCTTAATTTACATGATTGTTAACTATGGAGTTAGTTTTACTTGTATATTATATACATGATGATCTTGGTTTCTTAGTTTATTTTAGTAGTGTATTATGGATTTTATATTTTTTTGGTCTAAATACCTTAATTATTTTGAGGTGGATGTAGGATACTTCCATCCTTCACAGTGTGATGAAGGCAAGGAATCATCAGAAAGGGTGGTGTAGATGGAAGCATTAGGGGATGATAAATTGCAGACTAAAAACCCACACACACCATGATAAATTAATGTGCTTTGATCAGTATTTATTTTAGATATATTTAGTATGTATTTGATTTATAATGTGTTATCTACATTTTAATAACTACTAATATGATTCATGATGTGATCTTGATGGCTATTTGAAGCTCATACTAGTCTGGTTATGTGATATAATATGTTATCATACTTAGTCTATCTCAATTTTGATGTTGCTATATCATGCAAATGGAATCCATTTATGTATTTAGAATTACTTTTTGTTTTATTTACATTTAATTAATTATAGTGTGATAATTTTTTGTTTGGTATTTATTGTTATAGTAGTAGATGAGATTCTATTATTTTTCTTGAACTATGTGTTAAGGTGATTATTAATGCATAGAAGGTTATTATTATTAAAAATAATGTAATAATGAATTTCATAAATTAAAATGCATTATTAAATAATTATAGTGTTAAATTCATTTATGTTTAGTCAATATTATTTTAATTAGGTAAAATAATTATTACTGCTAAATAATATTTTTATTTTTGATGATATTGGAAAGTCATGTTATTTAGATTATAAAATTATAATAAGTGACTTTATATAATTTGATGTAATTATCATATGATATTTTTATTAACCCTATGCTAAGTCAATGCCCATGGTTGCATTTTTTAATGGTCTAGTTATTGACTTTGTACTAATCACCATTATCACTAAAATTATTAGGTTTGAAAGACTTTGGTGAAGTTGATATTAACAAAAGCTTCAAAGGATTATTATATTATTAAATTATCATAAGGTTTGAGATATTATATTTTAATGATGGTGTTGATTTGTGTTAAC
>JARHVA010002261.1:902500-1242500 GCA_037957365.1 Torreya grandis
TTGCATACTTCTTTTCTCTTCTCGTTACATCTTGTTATTCAAATTTCTCTGTTTTATCACTTGAGTTTGATAAATATCTAAATTTGTTGTCTCTTGTCACTTAGGTATCTATGTTTTATTTAATATTGTGTTATTTTAGTTATTAGTTTCTCTTAGGATATGACTAATGGAATCATTTTTTAATTATTTAGTTTTTATCAATGAATTAAAGAGTTGGAAATATATATTATAACAATAATTGTAAAGTTTTGTCAAAAGTCTATCATACAAATAATGAAATATTCTTCATGTATTATTTAAGTATATTCTTATACATTGAATGTATTTAATACAATTTTCAAAAATTCAAATCTTTAACACAAACATCCAGAGAAAAAAATTAATAAAATCTATTTTAAATTGCTAGTAAGAAATAAATTTCATTTAATTTTTTGGGTACGATATGGAATAAAGTTTTCATTTAAATTTATTTTTTTATTACAATTTTTAGATTAAATTCTTCCTCGTGTAGTGTAATGTATGGATGGAATGGGGGATATTTTTAATCCATAAACAATTGAAATGCATGGTCACAGGATAATGCAACAAAATCAACAAACACAAAATGCTCCTTTTCATATGTGAACAAGAAAGCCACATATTCATGCAATGAGAGCTTATTCTCACATTTGTGCTTGTATCTTAAAATAAAAATGGCAAAGTTCTATTTAAGTTGTAAATTTTCCCAACTCTATTATAAATATTCATTAATCAAAAAATATATAATTTTCAATGTCATGTAGTATGGCACTATCTTATCCTTAGATGTGTCACAATGTAAATTTATGAGGAAAAAATAAATTAAAATGTAATTTTAAAATCACTATTAAAATGTAATTGTAGAAAAAAATATGCCAATGTGATGATATATGGGGTATTTGGCTTCGATATCATTCATTGGCTACATTATTTAAGACACTAACAATTTTGATTAAGCGATATTCATATGTATGAGTTGCAATATCTTTGTACTTGGACATTTTTAACATTTTTATGTTGAAAGTATAAAAACCTCTATTTTAATCCATGTTAAAGTTAAGGATAATATCATTGGTAAGTTAAACTTACATTACAAATTTATATACAGATTCAATCATAAATATTTTTCAATAAAAATGTAGAGACTAACCGCTACATGGTGCTTGTTTTGTACAAATTTTCTCTCTTAAAAGAAGAAGCTTATCCTCTCTTTATATTGTTTAAAAAGACTAAAGACTAAAATCTTTTTTGTTTTATAATAGGTGAAAGCAACAAATATGATCCAAAAATAAAAGAAAACATTGTCTGTGTGGAGTCATATAAAATATCATTTAATGCAATGAGTGTCACTTGAGACCACCCTACCCTTAGTTTAGCCCTAAATCTATCTTAGGGCCTCTTTTGATCCTTTTCTAGCTTCTATGCACATCTATCCCATTCGTAGATATACCAAGAGTTGCATTGAGCCATCACCTAGGCATCCATGATATTTTTCCACATGTAACAACCACTTGGACAATAGTGTGGCCCCATTAGTATATAGTGCAATGCACTATTGGCAAAGGGGGAAACACTATTGACCCTTAGCTTCCTTTTGCACCTAATAGATATCTTTCCACTCCCTAAAGCATCTTAGGGTCATCCTAGACTCATTTCATGTCTTGATAAACAACAAAACACTATATAAAGACCACTCTCATTCATTTATCCTTTAGATGGTAATTCTCATGAACAAGTTCATAGATAGTTGTGAAAATTAAGGTTATTGATCCATATTTACCCCTATTTATGCATACATTATTCTATGGCAACCTAGAGCTCAGTTTTACTCAGGTTTACAGTCTCAATTCACACTCAAGGCATTCAAATTGGTATTCATACTCGGGCATACTAGCATCACTTTCATTTTCACTAGCACTTAGATTGGGATAACTACATCGAGATTGATCCCCTTTCGAGGTATTGGTATGTAGGCAATGCTCAACACATGGGTTGCTAAGATCATGCCCAACCTACCCTATTGATGCCACTCTCTTTCCACTTGTGTTCATTAAAAACCCTAGTAAACATGGAAGCTTAGGGTTTCATAGTGAAATCAGATAAATCATAGAACATGTGGTGATCTAGATCTCGATCACACAGGTATAAACTTCCCAGGACAAATCAAACATCCTCCCAAAATTTTACCGTTCCTCTAACACATGGTCATTAACACTACATACAAGGTTAATATCACAATGAGCTATTGGAAAAAAAGGTCGTGCTATTGTCTGAAGAGGGTTCTAACATTTGTTATCTATTGATGACACTATGCCCTGCTCCTACATCGCTTCTTAGCCCACCACTTGTCTGTCTCAATCATATTTTCTAGTTAAGTACACCTTTTCTAATTCATTACTATTTATAGAATATTTAAACAAATCAATTATTATACAAATCAATGGTTATTGATACTATAGTATTTTACTCCATGATTTATTACTCGATCCTTTATAAACCTTAGGGTTACACTCTATAATCCTAAAAAAGATAAAAATTTGGTGAACCTAACTTACTTTAAATAGTGCCAAAACCCTAGTAATATATGCTTTCAGGGTTTTGATCCTTTTGTTTCCTATTTTTAGTGGTTTTGTTAGGGTTTTTAGACATGATATGTTCTACCCTAGCAACCCTCTTCTAAGTTGCATTGCAAAATTTTATGGATAAAGAAGATTCTTTTCTTCCTCCTCATCTCCAATAAGGTGATAGTTACTTTCCCTTTAACTAGGTCCATGCTATCACTCCTCCAAGAGTGAAGTAGCCTATAATACTATTCCAAATATTTATGCTCAACCTATCCATCCTTCAAACCCTTCCCTTCCCATATCTCCCATTCAGAATGTGTGCTTGTATGTTCAATTGGAAATAACTAGGGTTTACACTTGTGAGACTCTAAGGGATGAAATTATCAGTATGAGTAAGTTAATTTTAGAATTACAAAATCAAAATTAGTTATTAAGTGAAAAGGTAACATTATTGGAAAATCATATTACATGTACAAAGTATTCATAATATGCTAGTGTTCATCATGTATATACATCTACACCTAGCAAAGTTGTGCGTAGCACTGTTTCATATCCAAATCATAAAGTACAACATAATGCATCTATTATAAGTGATTTAAAAAGATTGTAAGGGTCTAATAAGAGTTCAAGTGAGGTTCTAAGGGAAATGATTAAGAATAAGTTGATCAAATTATCTCATCTACATTCAATAGGAAGATCTAGATACTATTGTGCATAATATAGAATACATGGTCATCACACAAATTCATGTTTAGTATTGAAAAAGCATATACAACAGATAATTTTTAATGAGGAATCTATAAATATAAATTAGTTAATCAATCCCTAGTGATACAGGAACATATTCAAAAAGGGTCAAATTTAGAAACAATACAAAAGTGGTTACCAAAGCATAACTCATAACCAAAAAAGGTTTAAAAACATCAAAGCAAGAAACAATACATAAAGCACATTTAAAGTAAGTGAAGGGTCCAAATATACCTCTCCAAAATGAGATTCCGCTTTCAAATTAATACGGGTTTAGTAAAAAATATCTACAATAGTTTGATTATCAAGGTCAAAGGCTAGGCAAACATGCCCCAATGCATCACTATTATTCTAGAAGTTGATAATGTTTGTCAACAAGGTTTGGGATTTATGGAACATACTAAGGAAAATTAGTCACAGATACAGGTTATTAGGGCAAAAGATCCAGATACATAGGTAATGTTACAAAAAGATCAAGAACTTAAGTTGCATATTTATAATCAAGTTAATCAAACAACCATTCTCAAAAAGGGGTTTCCAACAAAAGAGTCTTCAAAGCAATAAATAACTATAAAAGATACATCTTCAAAGGTCAATGTAAAGGGGGAAACTACAAGCCCTATAACATATTAGAATCTTTTCACTATCACAAATTATATAGATGTAAATCAATGCAAACATGTTAAGATCATGGATTATCGACCAATCAATTTTTGTTCACTATCATTTCTTATCTCTCTTAGAAAGGACTCTAAACATCTAGATACAACAAGTGCTTCTATCTCATGCTTGGGGTCAATTCAATTAAAATTTTACTTTGTTTCAAAGGAATGTTATCTCCTCTTTCAAGTTATTTCATAATCAAGTGCTTACAATTTTGTCCCTGAAAGTTCATGGTTAACAATAATAGGAGCAACACTTGACAAAATGAAAGGTTGCATATCCTTTTCAAATGAGAGTACAATGATTATAGTTTCTAGAAAGTATACAATTTATTCCCAACAAGAGCTACAAAAGCAAGATATACCTACAATGGATAGAGTTTTAGATGGCAAGATCACAATCAATAAACTAGACAATGATAATCAAGATGAAGAAGATGATTGAAACAACACATAATATTATGGTACAAACTATTTAGAAAGCAAAGATGCCACCTATGTTACACAAAGGCATCCCATCAATGACATGTTGGGATTCTAGCACCATTCCTTACCATCACACATATTCTTATCCATAGCACTCTCCTTGTATCATAGTTTCATTCATTTCCAGCTTACTTTTACATAGTTTCATTATTCCAACTTACTTGTACATAGTTTCCTTTATCTTACTCCTCGTACATAGTTTCATTTTCATGTTGCTTGTACATAGCTTATACTCAGAAAATAAAAAATAAAAATAATATATTCAACAATTCAAAAAATATTCAAATATCGCTTAGACAATACAACTTTAAGATTGTATGCATTTCTATGTTTACATTCCTTCTATTTGTCAGGTATTACATATGTTGTCTATGTTAGTGTAGTCGGTTTTATCATACATACCTACTTCACTTTTTCCCTTCGAGTGTTCACAAATTACTATACTACTTTAGTCCTCTACATAGATCCATATTTGCTACTATCCACCCATCAGGGGCACACAAACATATACACTAATTTAACATTGATATATTATCCCATTCGGGGCATCATACACACAAATTTTGATTTTCCAAGTTATATCTCTATATACTCCATATCACAGATTTAGCAATGATTATATCTTGATATTGATCATCCTATACTACATTGATTTTTTGTCAACTATTACTACTACTATAGAGTTAACTTATGTACATCTTTGCTCTTATACAGATTTGTCCCACATGATTATGCATCTCTTTGCTTCTACATCTACTTGAGGGCATTTGAATATGTCATTGTCCTTTCATTACTTTCATGTTTTGGACATGTGCTCATGTCCTTGTGTATGCTTTTTGATTGTGTATGTGGAAATTTGAACATGTCCTTCCATGCGGCTTTAAGCCAAACGTGTGAGCTCTTTTGCATATTCAAATATTTTAACATGTCCTTATATGTGTGTCTTTTCTTAGACTTGGTCACATGTGCCCATGTCCCTTGTATTATGGCCCTTTGGCCTACTTTTCATGCCTCATGTGTTTGTATGTATGCTTTCATGTACGCGTCATGGCCATGACACTTGTCTCTTGTTACTTTCACATCTAATTTGTGATGCCATGAGGGACCTCATGTATCTCCCCTTCTTTCTTGGGTGCTTAATGGACATCATGCCCCATCCCCCCAAGTGTTTACTTATATTATATTCATATTTTTTATTCATATACATGCTTACATTGTTATATCAATCTTGACAACCTTGTGAATGTTAAATCTAACACACATCATATATTGTCAACTTATGCTCAATCTCTCTTACATTTTGATGTCATGTATACACATTATATTAGTTTATCACGTAGATATCCTATATTTTCAATCTAACACACATGATGCATAACTTTTTTTTTTAGGACAATTAGTGTAGAGGTTCAATAACTCCCCTCAAAAGAGGGGGCATTCACAATAGTTTATCACAGAGATCAGGCCATCCTAGTGTACCCAAAACATAATTTTTAGTATGCATACATAAATTACAAAGCTCAGACTCAAAAAAATACAATGAAATAAAGTCACACAGATTAATCTCATTTTTTCCCAAAAACAACACTTTTGGATAATAGTGCAATATACTGCTAGGAGCGAAGTGCGTTATAGTCCACCCACTCTGCTATTGTCCAATAGCCTCAAAAATAGAAAATTATACAATTATCAAAAAGGTACATCAAGTATAATTCAAATTTTCACAATCTCAATAAGAGATTATCATATATGCTCACTATATACTTAGTTTTTACACATAATCACATAGGTTTGCTTAGATTGGGGGCATCATGCACGACATGATCACTCTCGTTTAAATTTAAATATGCACAAACACAAATTATTATAACTCAGTCTAGAATCTATATACATAAATATCAGAATTGGAGTCAATGTGTGCGGAACATTATTTTCCATATGCCCAGTTTTGCATTAGTTCTCTCAAATGGAATGACAATTCCATTGTCATTCTCCATGTTGTATACTTCAAACACCATATGCACTAGTTTTGCACCAGGATTACACCAGATTGATGTCTCATTCTATCTGTAGCAGTTGGCATTCCCAAGTGGCCCAGAGTCATTTTATATTACCAAGTTCTCGAGTGGCCCTTGATCCGTTTTGCGTTTCAAATTTCTTGAGTGGCCCAAAGCCATCTTTTAAAGCTTCATGACACCACACAGTTTTAGTTTCAACTTCTTCTACTACACATGGATAGGCAATGATGGAATCGTGATCTACTTGAGTTCTTGAGCCACCTACATAAGAGGGTTTGGCAAATCATCAGTTCAATCCAAGTTATTCATAGATTATGATCCACCAAACAAGGGTAGGCAATGATGGAGTTAGGGCCAACTTGAGTTCTTGAGACACCAACACATGGGGATTGGGCAAGCCATCAACCTAGGCCAAGTTATTCACCATTGATCATCATTTACATGCACATATAAGATTTCACCAAAGTTTTTCATCGATTCGCATACCTAGTGAGGTGTATTCAATCATTTTCTCTCTCTCACATCTCTTTCCATAACTAATAGCAGTTGTGTTGTAGTTGCTTACATCATTTAAAGTTTACAACTTTTCATATCTTAGAATAGTATTTAAAAATAAAATATTCTAATATTAGATTCATGACCAAAAAAACATATATTTTTTAATCAATTTACACAAAATAATAATATTTTTTCATTTTTTCTACATAAACTATTTCCTTACTTTCTACTTAACCATGTAAAGAAGACATTATTTTTTATGCTGCTAAATAAACATTGATAAACTAATATAAAATAAAAAACCATTATAATTATTATAATTTTTTACAAAATTATTTTAATTGAAACCTGTATATATATTAACTTTTCTATTTAACTATTTAAAGAAGATAATATTTTTTATTTTTTATATAATTAAATAAACACTGATAAACAAATATAAATAAGAAATCATTCTAATTATTATAATTTTTTATAATTTTTTTAAAAATAAACTTTTTATATATTAAAATATTTTTTTGAAACACACACACACACACACACACACACACACACACACACATATATCAACACAATTTTATACACATCATTCTATCAATGCATGTCTATTGCAAGCCAATGATAGAGACACCACTTTACTAATATGCAATCTTTATCTTAACCTTCAAGATCTATAATCAGTACAATATAGGTAGGGACTAGCCACATAAATGTTGGGCAACAGTAGTCCCTACCTATATATTAACAATTATTATTTTTTAATTGAAGAGTGCCTATATATCAATCAAATAAGATACAATACAACGCTAATCATACAAGAAAAGGTGAGTGGAAAAGTCACATCTCACGAGCATAAGCACACCAAGGGCAAAGACACCTCATAAAAAGTCTAAAAAGTGATAAAAAATGACTACACCCACAAAATGAAACATCACATCAATATATAGACAACAAATTAAAGAGAGCAAGGAACATATAATAATAAAGATAACAATTAAGTAGCTGCAACAAACATGAACGTTGAGGAAGGTGGTGAAGACAACGAGTCCTGAAGTTTACCACCCCATCCTCCCAGGGCAGGAGGATCCTCGTCCCCAGGTAAGGGCTCCCAATTAGTGTTTTGCTGAGCCTTTAATGTCTCATATTGATTTCTTTTAGGAAAGATTCTCAAAGCTAGGCATATAAATTTGCCTTGGGGTGGAGGACCCTAGCCCCTGATGTCACCATCATGAGATGGGGGAGGAGATCCCCAACCCCTATCATCACCTCCAGATCTGGAAGAGCCACTTGAACCACCATAATGAGGAGAAGACTAGTGAGGTGGTGATCAATGAGGAGAATGATTCTTGTAAAGAGTAACATTAGATAGAAAACTAATTTTGTTAGTAACATAAAAACTACATTCCAACTCTTCATGATTAAAGCAAACATAATTTTTAGCTTTCTAGATTTGAAATAAAATATCAACGTGAAAGATCTGCCAAAATTTGTTGTATTTTGCAGGCAACAAAGTTGAGTCCCTAAAAGAACCATCTTCTACATGAAGAATTCAGGTCGAAAGGGTTTAAAAAGGGAATGAATCCAACACCATCCAGATTGTGCATGAGAGCAAAAGCAAAAAAAGTGCTTAACAATTTCTAGTTGCCGACAAGCCTAAATGGTTGAGCCGATCACCCATAGGCAAGGCCTAATAAATGAGACACCATGAGAAATAAGCTTTTTTGGGCTCAATAATAACATATCACATAGTGTTAAAGCGTCAGGGCCAAACCCCATGTCTGGAATGGAGATTTCATCTGAGGTTGAACATTTCATCTGGAATACGCTGAGGGTCTAGTAAATTATACCCCAGTTGAGGAAAATAACAGGTAAAGGGGGTGGTCGTAGGCCAGTGCCAATCCTTCCACCAAGGAATAAGAGAGTTGACCCCTGTTTTGTGCAAATACTTATTAGGTATGGAACCTTGAATTTTTACAATAGCCTCTGCATCTGAATTATTTAAATAAAATTTATTCTAAAGTTGTTACCAAGTAAGCCAGACCCTATTATCCTTGCAAAAGAGATCACTGATAACTTTCACACCTTCCCTGATAAGCCTTAACCTTTAACCCAAGGGACTAAGGCATATGAAACATTGTGAAAATTTAAGCAAGGTGACCACTAGAGAGACTGGGAGTTAATGGAGAGGCCATTCCTGAAACCCTCGCCTACCTAGTTAAGGTGAGGCTTAAGCTTTTCCCGAGCTTTCTATAGGCTTTGAATTACAAAGATACCCTTGATTTTAACAGACACTGGGATTATGAGCAGAGAGTGAAGTCTCAGGCCTTGCCAAGCCTTTCTACCATATGAGAGTCCCTGAAAGACACATGGCGCAGAAGAATCTTCCAAGGTTTAACCCCAATAAAACATCTAATAATTCATTTGACATCGAGGACAAGGCCTTGAATTTTAATATGTAAGAGACCCAATCCCCCAACGTCTTTGGATCGACAATATATGTTGTAAGCAATTATGTAAAAACCCTTATAACCTTCAAAATTAACCTATATAAAATCTTTTGTAATTTTTTACAATTTACTTTAAATCGCATTAAAAGGAGCCCAACAAAAAAAAATAATACTATAATTTGAAAGACAATATTTAATAAATAACCCTTATCCAAAAAAATAAGTTCATAACAGCAAAGTTAATCGTCAAAATTTAGTGCAATGTAAATAAAAGACACGTACTAGCCGCTAGTGGGCCTTGTTTCTAAAATAGAATATAAGTAATTAAAAAGCACAGGCCACAAACAGTATCAAGGCTTAAATTCTGACCAAGATAATTGGGGGATATGCATTCTCCCCTCGGAAGAACACAGCGGGGCCGAGGTTGAAGCATGCAATGTGTATCGGATGGATTACGTTCATTACAAGAATGCGATGTGAGGTGAGAATCTATTGTGCTTAAAACAGAAAGGAAAATGTCAAACATCCTCATAATCACATCTTCCGCCTGCTACACCGAATTGAGTACATCCGCCAACAACTACGCAAAAATTAAAGAGTCCACGTCTAAGCTTCAAATTTTCAGAAGCGGAAATGGCGATAGCAGTGTCAAGTCTAAAGTAGCGGCCGACATGGGGCCTCTACTTTTAGACCTAAATTCCAAACGCAAGCCACAAATGTTGGAGTACTATAGCTGGCTAGCCGCCGAGTTAGCGGAGGATGGAAGGCTTTCAGACTTTACAAGTTTAATATTAGCTATGACGGAGGGAGGTACAAATATCACCAATTTTGTGCAGCAGCTCGAAATGGAGGTCGTATGCGCAGGGTTTAGCCGCCAGATCGAGAATGGCGAGCTTTATTTAGTTTTAGAAACGCTGAACATCTTACACAGAGCAGGATGCCATTCCCCCAAATTTATTAATAACAATGCCACTCATTTAATTGCGGAGGAGTGTGGGAAGCTGGTCGAAAAGGGAAATGTCATGGAGTGCATTCGTGTGTTGCAAATTTTATCAGGTCAATTTATAAAACACAGAACTCAGTTTCTTAGGGTTTCTCAGTTTATATTGTTTCATGGTGTTGTAGCACACGATGCTGTTAATTTCGTTTCTAAATCAAATCAACGAATAATTAAAGCGTCCATGTTTTCAACATTTGGGTATAAAATGCCGGTGTAAGCGAATATCCGATTGACTGTCACAACTTTCAAATAATATTGATTTTCCTCCACTCTTGTACTTATTCATCATGTTCTATCTTCATTACTCTTCTCCATCTTCCTTACTGCTATAAAACCGATGGCTTGATTTTTTATTTATTTTTAGCTGGTGAGACACGGCTCAAACACTAACCAACCCATGCTTATCAGGACACTCAATTATAAAGTATGGTCGTTAAACTTCACATCGATGCGGGGATTAATCCTAATCTTAGTAGCAATCACATCAATTCGGGAATCTTAGTAGCAATCACATAGATTCGTTAATCATACTTAATCTTACAAGGAATAACGGGGATGTGGGGATTAGATTTAATCTTAATAGGAATCACCCTACACCTGTGAATTGTAAAAGCCCAATAGTCTGACCTCCTAACGAGGAATTTAGAAGAACCATACTCACATGCAAGAAACATAAATGTTAGTAGATAGATCTGATACACCCAAATAAAATTTAAAATAAATATTCAGCTTCAGTTCATATCTTCAAGCTTGCTCCTAACGTTTTAATATAAAGACATATTTAAGAATAAAGCTAGTCAAGTTGTTTTCCTTAGCTAAAATTGCGTTTATTGGATAGCACCCTTTCCTTACTTAAAAAATAAATAAAAGCATCCATAAATGGTCTTTAGAACTATGCATTGCATTAGTCTCTATCATAATTGTTACTAACTAACTACATTACCAAAAGTCAATTTGCTAAAAATAACTTGTAAACTACATTTTGTATGCCCCACGGCCCTTGTATCAAACCCTTCACCAACATAATTCACCATAAGAACCTCATTTCTGCTGGTGTTCATTCAAGTCCTTCTGCTCTAGGAAGTACCTCAAATTGTTATGATCAATTCTGACTACAAACCGTCCACCAACCAAATACTCCTTGAACTTTGCCAATGCATGCATGATGGCGAGCATTTCCTTGTCGTATATAGAACACAACCTCTCAGCATCTCGAAGCTTCTTGCTCTCATAGGCAATGGGATGCCTATTTTGCATCAACACTGCACCAATCCCCTCTCCTGATGCATCACATTCCAGCACAAAGCGCTGGGTGAAATCCGGCAATGCAAGAACTGGGCAGGTACTCATGGCCTCCTTAAGTTTGTCAAAGGCTCACTGAGCTTTGCTGGTCCATCTAAAGGCACCCTTCCTAGTGAGGTCTGTGAGAGGTGCCCCAAGCTGCAAAAACCCCTTGGCGAACCTCTTGTAATAGCTGCATAGGCCAAAGAACCCTCGCAGCTCCGTGAGTGTCCTCGGTGGTGGCCAATCTAAAATTGCTTGAATATTTTCTTGATGCACCTGAACTCGTTGTGTACTGATTGTTGTCAATCAGACTTGCACCCCTGTGAAGGTAGTTTCATGGCTTCACAGTCCGTTGAAACATGGAAACAATCCTAGGCTGTGGGTGACTTAATCAGTGAATTGAATCTCTATATTCTAAGGGCTAGCTCCCTTTGGTGTATCAATTAGGGTCTTTGCTCTACGCTACAAACTGTCGGGAAAAGAGAGAGAAACTTGAACGGAAATTCTATCTAATGATGGTGATACACTTGTATTTTTTGATTGATCCACTCAATTTGAGCTTTTAATAATACTAATTTAGACAAAAAAAGCGCTGAACTTTTAACTCCAATTGACCAATATGTAGAAGTATTTTATGAAAAGGTTTTCCCTGGTGATCCAAGCTTGAAGAAAATGAAAGAATATTCCTGATTTAAGGCATTAACCAGCCACTTATATCCACTGTAAACTCAGCCAAGAGACATCAAACACAAAACATGACCTACATAAACTGATCAATTATGCTGCTAGGTAAGAATCAAGACTTGACAAGGAAGATAAATTCTATCACTTATGCAAATCACTGACATGAATACACTATACCAGTATTTTGGAAAATAAAAACAGTCCTTTTATTAATCTGAAAAAAAAGGTTACAAACTTAAGTCTTTGGCAGAATTTGATCTTGCCAAAAGAGGGATACAATTCAAGGCTGAAAAACCAACTTATAGAGAGAAGTATACAACAGCCAAAAGATTGGCGTTGAAAATAGAAGAAGAGGTCAACTCAGTCCAACTTGTGTTATTTCAGCTTTCAAATAAAATCTATTTTTGTCTTATGCCTTGCATGAAAGTTCTTTGGCGTTGAAAATGGACGGTGAGCCCAAGCTTGAGTCAAAACTTTCAACATGCATGATGCTACGCCAATCTCCAAATATGGAACTCCTCTTGAGCTGCTGGAACGTTTGAAAGGCTCAAATTAACAAGAGTGCATGCATGAAATCTACGTTAAGCTCTCCAACATTAAACTCCTTGAGTCCTTCATGCAAACGAGTCTCCGTTTTTAGAATTGAAGGTGTCGAGTTTGAAATGGTTACACATCTTGGATGTGTATAATTCTGTTTGGACCATTTTGCATGCTGTAGAACGTGTTAACCTGTTCATTGGTTGTTGGAATCTTGTATTTTTTGGTTCTTCGTCTTTGTATGTATTATATTCCTTTTGTTTGTCTGTGTTTTTTTTCCGCGGACTTTTCCTTCGGGCTTATTGCCCGTGGCTTTGTTCTTTTGTATTTCCTTCGGACAAAAAGTTCGAAGGAATTATGTCTTTGGGTTTTTGGCTTTTCACTTTCCCGCAGACAAATTGTCTGTGGAAATTGTCTCCTTCGACCTTTTCCACGAGTAAATCTTTCGAAAGAATTCTTTCAGACTTTTTCTCTCTCTTTGCAAGTTATCTCCTTTGGACAAAAAGTCTGAAGGAAATCTATCTTTGTTTCTTTTTCAAAGGACATTCCCTTTGGCCTTATGCAAGTTACCCCTCGGTTTTTCGAAAATGCCCTTTGGGATTGTTGTAAATGGTCCTTTGACAAGAAAAAGATCCTTTCGGCAAAATTGTATGGTCCACCTGCCCTTCGGATTTCAAAATGCCCCTCGACATTTTGTGTAAAGTCTTTTTCCAAAAGAAAATGACCCTTCGGAATTTTGTTTCAAACTTTCCCGAAGGGTAGATACCCTTCGAGATTTTTTGTAATTGATCCTTTTCCGAAGGGCTAATAACCCTTCGGATTTTCTGAATGGTCTTTCTCCAAAAGGCACAAACCCTTCGGATTTTTGTAAGTGTCCCCTTGGCCTTTTGTTTTGAACTTTCTCGAAAGAAAATGACCCTTCAGAATTTGACAATGGCCCTTCGGCCTTCTTAAATGTGCCCTTCGGAACTTTGTCTTTTGCCCTTTAGACTTTTTGTGAAGAACCTTCCCGAAGGGAAAGAACCCTTTGGGAAACCTGTAAAGGACCCTTTGTCATTTTTCAAATGACCTTTTCCGAAGAGAAAGGTACCCTTCGGTAAAGTTGAAGATGCCCTTCGGACTTTTGCAAAGTGACCCTTCGGAAAGATGAAATGGTACACTTGCTCCTGAAAAGTCCTTCGGGATTTTTGACTTGGTCTCTTTCTTTTGGCTTTTTGTATCTCGAACAAAATGTCCGAAGCTCTGCTTTATACACTTTTCTTTCGGACAAAAAGTCCGAAGGAGTTGTCTCGGATTTTGCAAATGAACTCTCCGAAGGGAAAGTACCCTTCGGAGTTTTGAAAATGTCCCTCGGAATTTTGAAATTACCTTCTTCCGAAGGGCACATACCCTTTGGCTTTCTTGATTGGTCCCTTGAAATGCCTCCTCCTGAAAGGAAAAGACCCTTCGGACTTGTGCAAATGCCCTTCGGGATTGTTGAAAGGGTCCTTGGAACTTTTGAAATGGCCTTCGGGTTTTTTGTAAAATGACTTTGCCCTTTTGAAAAGAACCCTTCTTGTTGTAAAACCTGAAGTCCTTCAAGATTTGTTTTTTTCAACTGTTTTGATCGACATATGCTCTTTCAAAGCAAACTAGCATGGTATGTAGAGCTTCGAATGATAAGGGTGACAATTTTTTTGACCTGTGGGGTCAAAAATTGTCAACACTGATGATGTGACTCAAAAATTACAGTTACAAAATATATCAAATGAGTTTTTAAAATGTTGGGGAAGTGTTTTCTATTAGATTTGAATACAACTAGAGTACAACATTGCATCATCATGCGAATATAAAAGCAAAATGATACTTATAAATTTATGATGATTGTCATTGAAAATTATCATCATAAATTGCGTATTAATGCAAGTTACAAATTACAAGAATCTACAATTTCCTCTTCCCTATTCTAGTAAAAAATATGGGAGACTGAGAGAGTCTAGTCCTTGCACTCTGTTGCGGCTCCTCGCTCTGAATAGAAGGTTGCCCCAGCAGCTCCACCCTAGTACTAGATGGTAGTGACTCCACTATCTCATGTTTGACAACATTTACAAGGATGTCATTCAATCCAATCTCTCTTGCTTCTGTTGTTTCACTACCTACACCCTCTGTAGCTTGCCTCTCGAAATCAAGTATCTCGTCCTTTGTGAACAAAGGGATCTCCTTGTCTTGCGCAGTCCAGTCATTGTAGGGATCAGTCTCATCCAAATCAATAGGCTTGTAATGTCTCCATTTTCAAGCTAATCGTTGGGATAAGACCCTGAGCTTGTGCGTTCCCAAGAGCTAAGGTATTCTAAAGCAAAAAGGGGACATTGGTAAGTTTCAAGGTTATATTTTGTAAAAGAACTTTATTATCTAATTTTGGGACCTTTTTTTAAGGTGGTCACTTTATAGTGCTATTATAAGGAAGCTTGTAATATATATATTTTTTTAAAAACATAAAAAAGTAACTCTCCCTTTCTAATTTTGGGCACCAAAATTTGAAGAAGCATATAAAAGGTAAGGGAAAACTCTTTTGAGAAGGTTATGCAACTTTGATATTGGAAATCTTGTGTAAGTATGTCAAGCTTGAACAAGTGACTTGAGGACGAAAACCTTGAAGTGCACCAAGGAGTTTGGGGACCAAAACCTTCATTCTTCTACTAGGGCAACGCTATTCAAGGGCTGTAATTGCGTCATAATTGTCATAAGTGTATGCAAGAGGGTTTTACAAAGGTGTCTTTGGACACCACCTTCATCAAGGAATTGGTATAATACTTCGAAAAGCTGAAAATATTTAAATTGCAGATCAAGGAGGTGGGCGAACTTGGTGGAGGAGACCTAGGACAAGTTTAAAGCCATTTCAGGGGTGGTGACTTCCTTTGGGAGGGTGACGACCCTTTACAAGAGGTCAATTTGGTCTTTGGAACCCTTTTCAAGGGTTGAGGTAATTTTTATAATTTATTTCAGTCATTCGGTGATTTGTGTGGATCATTTTGCATGCATGAAAGGACATTCTAGGCCCTAAAATATTTCAGAATTTATTATAATATTTTTGGCACCTGGGTGACTTGCTTGGAGAATTCCAGAAGGTGAATTGGTGGGCAAATTCTAAGGAATGGTATTTAAAATTATTTTTCTTGGTTTTCTGAGGTGTGGCGACCCACTTGTGAAGATTTTTGAGGTGTTTGAGGGTTGAAAAACGTAGTTGTACATTCAAGTAAAAATCATACTATTTACAGGGGGTATTTTCAGCTGCGTCTCCTATTTATTTGATCTAAAAAGGTACCTTATTCTCTAATAATTTTCAGCTATTTGTGGAAGTTATTTTGGATGTGTTTTTGCTTGGATGTCCTATAATTTTTCCAACTAGGGTTGGCTGGTTTTAAGTTTTAAGAATTCATTTTGGTTTGAGTTTGTTAAGGGTTTGTTGGAAAACCCTCTTTTTTCATCATTGTCTTAATTTGGAGACATTACAGTGGTATTAGAGCCATATCTTGGCTATTTGTAGGATTTAGGGTTTATATCAAACATGAACAGGGCAGGATGAAAGGTATTACACAGGTCCAGGATCATGAGGACCAACGTTTGGTTTGTTGGGATCTGATGGAGGATTATGATGAGTACTTGACTCTTGCACCTAAACACCACAGGGGAAGGAGCTTCAAAGATTGGTTAGGTTTAAGGTATGGTAAGAGGCACCATGGGTACATGGATACGCAGGATGATTTGGGGAAAATAGTTCTTCCAACTTTTGATGGTCATCCACTACTTCCGGTAAGAGCTTGGGTTGATATGATGATTATCTTGACTTGAGGCCTAGAGGTCAAAAAGAGGCACTAATTTTTGTTATCCAACATTTGGATGGGGCTGCCCATGAATGGTGGCATCGTTGAAGGGTGACACAAGGGCATAGCATGATTGGGACGCATGAAGAGTTGTTGGAAGAGATAATGGATAAGTTTGAAAGGAAGAAGGACCCACCCATGCGTAAATAATAAGGGCATATAACAAAGAGCTCCAATCGGGTGAAAGGCAGCCATTAAAGCAAATAATAGAACCTAATTTTTAATTGTACACAGGGCAGCCACTCCACAAGCTTGCCAATAACCAAAAATCAGTCAAACAAATCTCCTTTGTGAAGTGTGAACAACTTGGAACTAACTCAGAAAATTCAAAAAAAATCAATGGTAAGTGAGGCTGATTTTGAAGGGCAGCCGCCAAATGAAGAGTCCTTGACGATTGAGCATAAAAAATTGGTCAATAATGGATCCAAAGAAATAAGCAATCAGCTGAGATTAAAGGCAGAAAATTTAGAAGAGTCAAAGACATGTAAAAAGGGCATAGAAGGGCAGCCACTTAAGGAAGAACAATCTGAAAATTGGGGGCAAGGAAATGAGTATGTGAAGGTAAACCAAACTGAAAATGAAGGGCAAATGCATAAAAAAGAAGTGGACAGCCAACATGTGACAAGGGAAGAGGTGATTGCTACCCTATCAAGCGCCAATAGACGCCATCCTTTCCGTGTGAAGGGAACCATTAGTGGCAAAAGAGTAATTGTGCCAATGGACAATGAAGCCACTCACAATTTTATAAATGCCAAAATTGTTGCAAGACATAAGCTGTCCACTAAACCAAAGAGGGAATTTAACGTAATTGTGGGGGATGGCTCCTCCATCTCATGCATTTCCAGCACTTTGAGGTTAAAACTGACCTTGGGTGGATACAACTTTGAAGGAGAATTCAATGTGATTGATCATGGTGAGTTAGATGTTGTGCTTGGAGCCCAATGGTTCCAATCCCTTGGCGAATACACTCATAACTTGCAAAAATCAGAACTGAAATTTATGGCAGCCAACAAGGAAATTGTTCTCCATTGTCTAAGCAATGGAACACCTATGTTAGTGACTTCAAAAAGGATGGAACAAGCTTTTAATAAAGGGTAGATTACTTTGGCAGCAGAGTTACTCATGCACGAAACAAAGTCTGATTTGAAACAACAGTTGCACCACAAGGATGTTCAAGCCATCCTAGATAAACATGAGAGAGTGTTTGGCAACATACTGCATGGGCTGCCTCCGGATAGGGGATTTGAGCATATAATTGAACTTGAGGAAGGCACAAGAGCAGTGATCACTACTCCCTACCGCCACCTACGGATCTACAAGGAGGAGATTGAGAAGGCTATCCAAGAGTTACTTGAGATGAAGCACATAAGACCAAGCTCTAGCCCTGTTGCTTCTTCAACAGTGCTTGTAAAGAAGAAGGATGGAACCATGAGGATGTGTATTGATTATAGATTGTTGAACAAAAAGACCATTAAGAATAGGTATCCTATACCTAGGATTGATGAACTCGTTGATGAGTTTCATGGAGCGGTTTACATCTCCAAAATAGACTTGAAGACCGGTAATCCCCAAATTTGTGTGAGAGAGGAAGATGTGCAAAAAACAACTTTTCGTTGTCACTATGGGCATTATGAGTTTTTGGTCATGCCCTTTGGACTCACTAATGCTCCTGCTACATTTCAATCTTGCATGAACCACATCTTCAAGCAACATCTACGGAAATTTGTGCTAATGTTTTTTGATGACATATTGGTGTATAACAAGACTTAGGAGGAACACTTGCACCATTTGGATATTGTTTTGGGAATGCTAGAGCAACAAACCCTCTTTGCAAATAATTCAAATGTGGGTTTGCCACTTCTGAAATTTTGTATTTGGGACATCTGATCAATGCACAAGGGGTCCAAGTGGACCAACAAAAGATTCAAGCCAAAGAATTCAAATGTGGGTTTGCCACTTTTGAAATTTTGTATTTGGGACATCTGATCAATGCACAAGGGGTCCAAGTGGACCAACAAAAGATTCAAGCCATACTTGATTGGCCACCTTCGACTACTATGACCCATTTGAGAGGGTTCCTTGGATTATGTAGCTATTATTGAAGGTTTTTGAAGGGCTTCTCCCAACTTGCTGCCCCTTTACAAATTTAAGGAAAGGTGCCTTTGTGTGCTCTCAAACCGCTTTGGAGACCTTTGAGAGACTCAAGTTAGTGATGAGTTCTTGCTCTATGTTGGCTGTTCCGGATTTTTCACACCCTTTCACATTGGAATGCAATGCTTCGGGAGAAGGAATAAGGGCTGTCCTTATGCAAAAAGGACATCCCATTGCTTTTGAGAGTAAAAAACTCAAGGGGCAAATAAGTTTTCAATTTATGATAAGGAGATGTTGGCTATCATGCATGCTTTGGCCAAATTCTGTTAATATTTAATTTGTGGAATATTTATAGTTAAGACGGATCACAATAGCTTCAAATACTTCCTCACATAATTCGATTTGAATGATAGGCAGCAGAAGTGGGTGAGCAAACTTCAATCCTATGATTTCAACATTGAGTATACGAAAGGTAAAAATAATAAGGTGTTGATGCTTTGTCAAGGAGGCCCTATTTGTGTTCACTAAGCGAATTAACAGCTGATTGGAGGCCTGTAATTATCGCTGAATATGCTAAGAATGAGTGGGCTACCGCGGTTTTAGAAGGCAATGTGATTGATTACAATTACAAGGTGCGTGAGGAGCTGATTTTGCATAAGGGCAGAATTTTTTTGGCCCCTTTATCCTAGTTAAAACACCAAATTATGAGGGCTGCTCATGATGACAAGGTTATTTCAAAACATTCAAGGTAAGAGAAAGGTTCGCTTGGAAGGACTTAAAAAGAGATGTTTTATTCCATGTTAGGGAGTGTATGGTTTGTCAAATGAATAAAGGAATGACTACATTTCAAGTTGGTCTCTTGCAACCTCTTCCAATTCCCCACAAAAAATGGGAGAGCATATCCATGGGCTTCATCACGGGGTTACCTATGTCGAAAGGTGAATGTACAATTTTTGTTGTAGTGGATAGATTGACAAAATATGCTCATTTTTTTGTAATTCTGGCCAAGTATAATGCTCCTTATATAGCAAATTTTTTTTTCAAAGAAGTTTTCAAGTTGCATGGGTTGTCCAAGAGTATCATAAGTGATAGGGACAGCAGGTTTATGAGCCACTTTTAGCAAGAGCACTTCAAGCTAACAGCTACCAAATTGCTTTCGAGCACTAGTTATCATCCCCCAAACGGATGGGTAAACCGAAATCGTCAATAAATGGGTGGAAGGATACTTGAGAAATCACATTTCAGGATAACAAACAAGGTGGAATAGATGGTTGTACATGACAAAATTTTGTTATAATACTACCGACCACATATCTAGTGGTATGTCACCATTCAAGGCTTTGTATGGTTATGAGGCTCTTTCATTTTTTGACCGTGTTTTGGGGGATAGTAGGGTGCTCGGGGCTGTTGATTGGGTGCAACAAAGTTTTAAAATTTTGGATCAACTCAAGAAAAATTTGCAACAAACTCAAAATCAACAAAATTTTTATGCAGATCAGCGTAGGTTGGAGAGGCAATTTGATGTTGGGGACATGGTCTATTTGAGATTGCAACTTTATAAGCAATCTTCTCTCAAACAAAGTGAAGCGGAAAAGATTAAGCCACGTTTTTATGGGCCTTATAAAATTCAAAGAAGAGTGGGAAAGGTGGCTTATGAGCTGTAAATATCGAAAGGGAGTAAGATTCACAGTGTGTTCCATGTTTCTTGCCTTAAGAAAGCTTTTGGAAAGCATATCATACCCTCCATTGAATCGCTACCACTTGATGAAGAAGGTAAATGGATTTTGGTTCCCAAAACTATACTTGAAGTTCGTGAAAGGAGGCTTCGCAATCGCATTATCATGGAATACTTGGTACAATGGAAGAATATGCCTATGGAAGATGTAACTTGGGAAGGGGCAGCCATCCTTCAACATCTCAATTTACAATTGTATGTGGGCAAGCAATTTTGGGAAGGGAGGACTGTAATGTCCCTTTTTTCAAGCTAATTGTTGGGACAAGACCTTTAACTTGTGCGTTCCCAAGAGCTAAGATATTCTAAAGCAAAAAGGGGACATTGGTGAGCTTCAAGGTTATATTTTGTAAAAACACTTTATTATCTAATTTTGGGACCTTTTTAAAAAAAGTTCACTTTATAGTGCTATTATAAGGAAGCTTGTAATATATCTTTTTAAAAAACATAAAAAAATAACTCTCCCTTTTTAATTTTGGGCGCCACAATTGGAAGAAGCATATAAAAGGTAAGGGAGGATTCTTTTGACAAGGTTGTCCAACTTTGATATGGGAAATCTTGTGCAAGTATGTCAAACTTGAACAAGTGACTTGAGGATGAAAATCTTCAAGTGCACCAAAGAGTTTGGGGACGAAAACCTCCATTTTTTTATTAGGGCAACTCTATTCAAGAGCTGTAATTGCATCATAATTGTGTATAAGTGTATGCAAGAGGTTCTACAAAGGTGTTTTTGGACACCACCTTCATCAAGGAATTGGTATAATCCTTTGAAAAGTTAGAAATATTCAAATTGCATGTCAAGGAGGTGGGCGAACTCGGTGGAGACCTAGGACAAGTTTGAAGCCATTTCAAGGGTGGTGACTTCTTTTGGGAGGGTGGCGACCCCTCACAAGAGGTCAATTTGGTCTTTGGAACCCTTTTCTAGTGTTGAGGTAATTTTTATAATTTATTTCAGTCATTTGGTGGTTTGTGTGGATCATTTTGCATGCGTAAAATGACATTCTAGGCCCTAAAATATTCAAGAATTTATTATAATATTTTTGGCACTTGGGCGACTTGCTTGAAGAGTTTTTGAAGGTGAATTGATGGGCAAATTCCAAGGAATAATATTCATAATTATTTTTCCTATTTTTTTGAGGTGTGGCGACTCACTTGTGAAATTTTTTGAGGTGTTTGAGGGTTGAAAAACGCAACTGTACATTTAAGTAAAAATCAGATTATTTACAAGGGGTATTTTCAGTTGTTTCGCCAATTTATTTGATCCAAAAAGGTACCTTATTCTCTAATAATTTTCAGGTATTTGTGGAAGTTATTTTGGATGTGTTTTCGCTTGGATATCTTTTAATTTTTCTAGCTAGGGTTGATTGGTTTTAAGTTTTCAGAATTCAGTTGGTTTGGGTTTGTTAAGGGTTTGTTGGAAAACCCTCTTTTTTCATCATTGTCCCAATTTGGGGACATTACAAGGCTCTTGTGATGTATTTTCCTTGTGCAAATCCGAAGGTTGTACTGCACAAAAACTAGGTCATTGAGGTATCGTTGAGGCAACTTATTGCGCTTCTTTGTGTGAATGCCATTAAACAAACTCCAACTGTTCTCACATACAAAAGCGCTACAAGGTTGAGATAACATTCTGAGGGCTAGCTTTTGAAGATTTGGGGTATTTCCACTCCAATCTTTCCACCATGAATTTGCAAACATGACATTCAAAAGTTTATAAGTAATTAATAATTGTAAATTTGTAACTTGTAAGGTATAAGTAAAGACTTCAGTTTTTATTACCCGGTGTCTGAGTGGATCTTCCTCGGATAGCTAGTGTTGAAGAAAAGGGCCTCCCCCTAGCTTGCTTGTAGTTCTGCAACTTTGAAATAACGAGGTCCTTCACCTCGACCTTAGGTGTCATCCTTTCAATGCATGTTGAGAGACCATCAATAACCTCCCCGTTAACATCTGTGAAGCCATAAGAGTAGAAAAACTTGGGATTAAGCTAGTACCTCTTTGCATGAATGGGTTGGTGGAGTTGATTGTTCCATGTTCGATTGATTGTTACCCAAATGGAATCAAATTTGCCTCTATCCCCCCTATAAAAGTTTTGGATGGTGTTTTTGTCCCTATCCAAGGCCTCATAAATATATCCTTTTGGGTTTTGCTCCCCATCCAACAAGCGTAAAACCTTCACCAAAGGCTCCGACAAATACAAAGTTACAAACAAATTAAAGTTACAAACTTACAATTAAAGTAAATACTTTAGAAAACTGAAAATAAAGGAATTAACTTGAAATTGAAATTTGAAGTTACCTTAATGATCTCTATTGCTCTCTTCACAAAGGCTTCATAAAAAACTATCTTTGTGGTCCTCTCTCTGTTAGCTTTCTTTGAATATGTTGAGTTCAGCCATACTTGACTCACAAACATCTTGCTTCATCGGTGTAAAAAAATTACAAATACTTTGCAACGTAAGGAAGTTAGTTGCAAACCCTGTGACACTTGCTCGCACAAGCTCTTTCTCTGTGGTGTGATTTCTCATCAAGCTGAAAACCCAAGGGTGATTATAAATATATTTGGCAATGTTTTTGGCATCTTTTACAATCGCTCTCACCCAATCAATTTTGCTTGTCCTCCAAAAGAAGGTTACGACAATGGGCCATGCAAGGAGTCCAAAAGAGTGACAGATGCCTCTCCCCAAGCAGTCTCCCAATGGCCACATGTGTTGTTGGATTGTCAATGACAACTAGCACAACATTCCCAATGCCCACCTCTATGACAACCTCTTCGAGCATTAGGCTCAAAGTTTTTGCATTCTTTACTTTCTTAGAGGCATCAATTGACTTAAAAAAACCATCTTACCATTTGAAGCCATTAAAATTTGAGGAGGATGTGGTTCCTTCTATCCATCCCCACCCATTTGAAAGAATGGTGCATCCAAACTTTCGCCACTGCCTCTTTTGATCTTCCATAATTGAATTTGCATCTTCAATAGCATCCTGGAGCAACCTCCCACTTAAATCTTTTGGAGAGGATGCCTTGTACTCTTTTCTTGCAACTGGGAATGTCGTTGGGCCCTTCGCTACGTTGAAGGGAAGATTGTTGTAGTACCATAAATTCACACATGCCTTATCTGCTTCCACGTGCACCTCCTTGTTTCACCCTGTACTTTGCAGTGAATGTTGTGCTTTGGGTATGTTTCAAAGTACAAAAAAAACTATTTGATTGGCTTTTGCTTGAACTGGATGAAGTGGATGTGCCTCGTATGTGTGGACCACGACTAGAGTCCACAATCTCTGCCATATATACCTCATTTTATACTGTCGATGTGGGAGTAATGGTTGTTGCTATGGTTGCTTGTACCCTAACCCTCTCCAATTTCTTCTCATCTAACAATGCAAGCTTTATGTTCATCTTTCATTTTGCTTTTTAAGTGGTATTGTGACACGATGTGACGTTGCGACAAGGAATGCATGCGATATGGTGCTTGAGGCAATTGATGCCTCTAGAAACCTTCTTCAAGCAAAATGCGCAAATCACACTCCCCTGGGACTATCAAGGTATGACATACTTCCAAGCAATGGTACAAATTTTAGCAGGATGACTTCCACTCATTGATATTGACCTTAATGTGACACTGGATGCCATTGTATGCTAAAGGTTAACTTGTAACATGTTTAAATGCAAAAAAAAAAAAAAGAAAAAAAAAATTTAAATCGTAAAGTTGTAAATATAAACACTACAAAAAAAATTAAAAAATGACATCTAAAAAAAACTTAAACCATGAATTTGTAAAATTAAACCCTCTATAAATATGAAAAAACCAGCAATTTTATTCATAAATTATGAAAAACGAGCACAAATCATGAATAAGAATTATGGAATTGAATGGAATGCATGTAAATTTGTCAAACATGTTTATAAACCTAATATTAATTATTTACAAAGAATTTACATGCTTGTAAAAAAAAAAAAAAGAAAAAGAAAAACTAACTTGGAAATCTAATTTCCTCAAATTTGCTCACTCCTTCCAATTCGCTCAAAGGATGCTCAAATGTTGTGTGATGAGAGTGTGGGTGTGTGTGTTTAAACAGGAGAAAATTCTATGTTTTTCCACGTTTTTTCCCTGTTTTTCCCACGTCTTCCCTGCATTGATTGTGTTTCAATCCATGGTGAGTCCGTGCACAATACGTGCCAAGTACTGTGCAAAAATTCGCACAGAATTGGCATTTAAAACTTGCAAGTATAAGTGAAATATACTTGTGGGTAGGATTTTCGGCAAGTAATTGCATATTCATAGAATATGCTCACTATGGGTTTAGGTATGCTAGTAAATTGTGATGATATATTGGGTTTCATTCCATTCAATATACTTGTTTTACTTTGACCTTTAAGAACATTTTCTTTTTGAGGCAGGATTTAAATTGTCATCTAAGTGTGAGACGAGAGAGTTTCTTTTTTCTGTGTACATTTAATTTGTATATTCGAAGAATAATACACCAACCTTGGAGAGCCCCACCAAAACCGCCAACATATGTTATGGTGGAATTTGACAATTATTCTAGAAATTTGAAGATGCATTTCCACATACAATTCCAATAACACCAACACAGAGGGGACCCACACACCAACTACCCTTATGATTGGCTTAGGGATTAACAATACAAAAATCACAAGGGTTGACTGTTCCAAGGCAACAATTGATACAATACAAAAAGAAAGAATAGGGTTAATACTTGTGGCTATCTCTCGTGTAAAGTCCTTGGAAGGACCCCAAATTTTGCCACTATTTAAGCATTTGGATGAATATGGAATGCTTCATTAATTGTCATTTAGTGTGATGTATTTTACGCATTTGGATGAATATGAAATGCTTCATTAATTGAATTTTGATATGATGTATATTATACATTTGGATGAATATCAAATTCTTCATTAATTGTGAAAGGAAAATATTTGCATAATATACACAATTTTTGGATGTGGAATTAACATTTTACATGCCACACCCGTGGATGCTTCTAGCATAGACATCTTAAATACATCTATCTAAAAGACACAGAGATATCACTCTCGAGGTTTCTATCTAATGTATGTGACTAATCTAATACAGGCACCTCGAGATTGATATCTCTTGGCACCTTTTAGATAGATGTATTTAAGATATCTATTCTAGTTTATTATTGTTGCATTAAATAAATATTGTAAATCAAGATATTCATCCAATATCTTGATCTTTTAGTTAGTTGACAACCTCCTAGATACTTATCTTGTACACATATAATAAGTGACAGTTAGGTATCAACCTCCTAGTGAGGTGTCTTATACACTCTTAGTGACAATTAAGGGTTATACTCTACTCTCTCTAGTTAGACTCAGCTAACTAGAAGAGTCTTAATATTTTTAGCTTGATTAATTTCTTAGTCTTTAGTTACAAAACAATCTCTTTTGCCTTTTTTTAGGCTTTATTCAAATCTAAATAATGAGAATTGAAGTAATATTGTGTCCACATAAGTCATTTGTGCAATCGTATTGTACCCTGTGATTATGCAGCCATAATTCTTTTGGTGAGCTTCATGTGTGATCCTTGCCTGGATATATCTATAAAATACTTTTGAAGTTTCACTGTAGTTCTTTGTCCTTGTGACGTTTGACTTTCTGAATGTATTTATAGAGTGTGAAGTACATGTTATACTTGGATATTTTTTCAACATGATTGTGGCCATGGCAAACTTTTCTTTCTTCACATACCCATGGGCATTATCATTGCCAACACTAGTTGAATAAAATGAATCCATTGGAAGGAATAATTGTTACAGCTCAAATGTCACGAAGAAGTTTCTTATGTCCTCATGGGACCCTGGTTTAATAATATTGACATTTAAGTGAAGCTCATATAACAAAGTTTAAGCTTTGAAAGAAGAGTTGATATTGCACTAAGAGTCTAATATAGAGCCCAGGAAAAGGGCTTAATAAAAACAGAAAATAAAGATAATAAAGACAATATGGCAGGCAGTTAATTTGACCTAAATATAATATAAGAGCAAGCTTAATAAGGACAAAATAGGAGGTCACTGTGAGGTGCCTCATTTGGGGGATTCGAAGGCCTGGACAAAACAGAAAAAAAATAGATATAGATTCAAATGCCTTCCAAGGACTGAAGGTTAACAAAGGTTTGACAAGCAAAGGGGGCTATAAATAGCTCTCAAGGAGCGATAGTCCAGCCATTCTTTGTAAGTTTGTACAATATAAAAATTCATGTTTTTATGCTGCTTTGTTTGCAGGAAGATAGTATCAAACTCTTCCCAAGGATTCCCAATGAATTGGGAAGTTTGCTGTTGGAAGTGTATATTTCAGTCAATAATTAAGCTAATTTGTTTCTAGTTTGCATCAAATTTCAGGTGGCCATGGCTTTACTATGGATTACTGCAGACAGTTCCTACCACTTTACGAGAGGTTTGACCATGAAAGCACCCATTGCTGCCTTAGGATATTGTTGCCAAAAGCAAGCTGATTGTAGTTAGAATCTAGTTTCCTTTTCTCTTCCTTCTCTTTAAGTGCTTAATTTTTTTGAACTTCCCCAGAGTTTAATTCATTTTTTGGAGGTCTTTTATGTTAATGTGGATGAGCTGCTGCTCAATCTTTCCACAAAGATGTCCCATTTAGTGGCCTTCATGTCCTTTTATGGTCTATGAGTTTGAGGGCAATGTTTGCAATCTTTATCCAAGACAAAAAGTATCTTTAAGGTCATGCTTCACCTGTTTATCCTATGAATGTTGAGAATGGTGAAAATAGTTCCATATTCAAGATCTTGTCCTCTCCCTAGCCATTCTACCGTAATCCAAATGCCAAACATGCCTCCTATTATCGTGCATTGTTCCTCGCCATAAAAAAAAATTCAATCTCAGTCTTGTAATCTTTTTATGTGAAGGGCCTACCTGACCAATAAAAAACCCAAAATTGCGAGTTTCTCTTCAGGGAAATTAGAAAGAAGTTGTGGATTGCTTTCTTCCTAAATTAAGTTTCAAACTGACACTTATGAAATAGATACATGTTTGACAATTTACAGTAAAGAAAAAAATTGAACTTTTGCAAACCGACAGGTGTGTTTCGGGATTCAAGTGCATAGAAAACTTGATCTCCAATGTTCACTAATGGACTCACAAGGCATGCAGAGTTTGCTTGGAATGTTATTAAATTTATTTGGCACAGACCTGAAAATGTTCTTTTAGAGATGATTAGCTTTGAATTGTATATATTATAGTTGTTTTAAGCTTAGGCAAATCACAAATTGCAATGTATAATGGTTCATTTTTACGGTTTCAAATCAATATTGCAAAAGAACATTGGATACTTGACTTTTCAGAAGCTAATTGTCATATTCTGCCTGTTGCTCCAGATTGCCTTTTTCCTATCAAGGATTTTGTTGAACCAATACTCATTATTCAACAATGTATTAAATTGAAGAAAGCCAGAATGGCACTGAGGTATGACACATGTTATTTAGGTTCCATTTACTTTTCTGTTTCCCCTTAATTACCATCTTCTTTCCGGAGATGAAAGTTTTTTTTGGTGTTCCTAATTAGCTTCTTGTTTCATGAGTTGGGATAGTTTTTTTATATATATATCTTCTCTTTATGCAATTCTATAATTTTTTTTGAACATTGTTTCTCGGTTCAAGTTTTTTTTGTTCATAAACATATAGCTATTGAGGTGGCATCTGGCTAGTCCACATCTAAAATGCTAGATGTTTTGTTTTCTGGCTATGACATTTTTAGAGGTCTTGACTTCTTTGTTTTGTCACTAATTTGAGTTTACCTTTTCTCTTTATGTACAACGTTAGCCATCCATTATGATTTCTGCGTTTGTGTCATGGCCTTTTTTTTGGATGTATTCTTCCTTCAAATTGGTTTTATTTTTTCTTTTTCATATTCTATTTGGATCTTAAAAGTCTTGACCATTTGGATATTTGTTTGAATTCTTTTGAATGTCCTCTCGGCTTAGTGATAAACGTACCAAGTTTAATCTACTTGAAATATAATTCTTGCGAGTATTTTTAGTTTCTACCACGTCACTTGTAGAGTGAAGTTTTGTCATCATTGTATATAACCATGAACCAAAGCAATTTGTTGATGAAGGAATGCCCTTAGTGCCTTAATTTATGTTTGAGTTCTGGTGGCTCAGTAAGCTTGTGTATGGTTGGACTGTTGCGGTCAATTGTCGTACCTATGCTTGCCCTTCTAGATATATAAGCTGGATTGTCCTAAACAGGGTTCTCCATCCACAAGTCTATTGCTTATCATGTATGAGTTAAGGCTGCATACATCTGAAGACTATACACATTACCACAACTATTAATGAAGACATTTCTATTCTCATACTTCGTTGTGTTCATTTATGAATATGATATTGTATGTAATAACTTCTAGATAGTTCTTTTCTTGTACTTAGTGCCTTAATTTATGTTTGAGTTCTGGTGGGTCAGTAAGCTTGTGTATGGTTGGACTGTTGCGGTCAATTATCATACCTACGCTTGCCCCTTCTAGATATATAAGCTGGATTGTCCTAAACAGGGTTCTCCATCCACAAGTCTGTTGCTTATCATGTAAGACTATACACATTACCACAAATTTTAATGAAAACATTCCTATTCTCATACTTAGTTGTGTTCATTTATGAATATGATATTGTATGTAATAGCTTCTAGATAGTTCTTTACTTTTTCTTAGTGCCTTAATTTATGTTTGAGTTCTGGTGGGTCAATATGCTTGCGTATGGTTAGACTGTTGCAGTCAATTGTCGTACCTATGCTTGCCCCTTCTAGATATATAAGCTGGATTGTCCTAAACAGGGTTCTCCATCCACAAGTCTGTTGCTTATCATGTATGAGTCAAGGCTGCATAGATCTGAAGACTATGCACATTACCACAAATATTAATGAAGACATTCCTGTTCTCATACTTAGTTGTGTTCATTTATGAATATGATATTGTGTGTAATAACTTCCAGATAGTTCTTTTCTTGTATGGTGATTGTTCTGTTTGTATCCCAGTTTCTTTATGAATTAGATCGCTATATTTGTGTCTTTGCCATTTTGTTTCCTTGTTGCTGAAGTGAATCTGTTCTATTTTGTCATCGCTTGGTATAGCTGTTAACACCCCTGTAATCAATTCCATCGTAGACTATAAATTGTTAACAATATAAAATGCAGTACAATGGAACTATGAAAATGAACAATGAACACGTAGATAGAATATATAGAAACATTACACTAGTATATATGAACAAAATATGAAAAATAGTCTTCTCATTGTATAACTCATGATGTACATATTTCCAATACTTGTGAGCCTTGAACTCAAACATAAGGATGTAACAATGGACACGAGTGGAGGTCCATGAACCATCTCATACAGTCCATATAAGCACCCACCGAGGGAGTAGGAACAATAGTTGGCCCAGCTGTCACTGTCAAAAACTATTCCTAGATAACATATTAAAGACTAACATAACAACTCTTGTAGATCATATCATGGAATTTATGAAATAACTCTTTATTACTATCAAACTAATTTCTTCATTTATAAAGGATGAAACTTTGATGGCACTTCTACCAGGAATTGATGGAACATATTGTTTTTACCAATCATACCATCACTTCCACTCACATAATGTTCCCAATATGATATGCAAAACTTCAATGGCATATCCACTAGAAATTGAGAACACATGTTGCTTTCAAAAATCATTTTGTCACTGCCATAAGTCTGTCAACGTATCATGCTCTCCTCCTCTAGTAGAACAGTGTGGCACATACACCTTTTGGAACTCTCTCATAGCACCAATGGTTTTGTCACCCTTACTCCTTCCAGACTTTGAGTAGCATTTACAGCCTTTAGTCGTCTTGCTAATTGGCTTTGTATTTGTATCATTTTTTGATTTTCTTGGTGGTATCTATGGGCATGGTGGTATTCCCTTATGCGATTAGACTGGCCTTCCCTAGCTTCCCTTTGTCTTTGGACCTGCCAACCCCTTTGGCAAAGCTAGTTGGTTTGTACACATGCATCCCTATTAGTACCGCTGGTGTTGGCCTCCACACTACATTCTTCCAGGCAATTGGGTGTAATCTTCAACTCTATGTTGCCGCTTGGTGCAACGTCTTTCACAAACCCAATCCTTCTCTCACCTTAATTGTTGACCCTCTCTATCAATCTTAGTTGTTTCTTTCCCGCCAACATTTGTCTCTTCTTTGCCGTTGAGTCTTCCCTCAACAATCCCATTGTTTGCTTCACATCCCATCAACTTTTTATTTTCGATTTTCTCTTTTTTTTCAAACTTTATTCATTGAGAGATTATACTAAATAGAATGCTCAAAAGGAGTAATGAGATGTTTGTCAGAAACTGGTTCACACAAACAAGAAGTAGATTTGATCTTGATAATAGCATTGGAAAAGTAGGAATACAACTTGACAAACACACAGACTATGCTACAATAGTATCACACACATTGTAGAATAATCATAATGTAACACAAATAAAACACATGGAACACAAAATAAAGCCTTAGCAATAAATATTACATATGATGTACATTGTCTTGACTACGATGGAATTTGATGGAAATCCATGCTGGTATCTTCTTGTACAATCCATCTGTATAGAATCATAGAGTGATAGAAGAATGAATGCACCGGTTAGGGAACAACCATCTCATGAAGAATTAATAACACTCTTACTCCTAACACAACTCTCGTACATCATATTCCTAACATAACTCTTTTATCATGCTTTTATTGTAACTTTTATTCGAAGGACAGTGCGACCTCCTACATATTGTAGATTGTTGTATTTAATAAAAACATTGTTTTGTTACCAAATTTGTTATGTTATTATTCTCTTGTTGCCTTTAGGTAATATTTTAATGGCTCTTTAGTTATGTTTGGTTTTAGTTGACAGTTATGTTTCAAATGACAATCATTAGGTCGTTTGTCATATAAATAGAATGATGCATGCTGAGGTAAGGGCGTTGATGTGACAGATTGAACACTACCTTATGCAATAAAGTTGTTATTCCCTTATGTTTCACTATGCTATGTTCTGATATGTACTTATAATTTTGTAATGCTATTCTTTTATTAGTGCTTTCATAGCAAACATTTCTAGTGCCATTGCCTTTGTGAAGTTGGGTCAAGCAAAAGTCAGGTAAAAGTAAAAGTGAAAGTTGATCGACAACAACCATTGATTGTGAGGCACTACTTTATCTTACAAGATATCTGTGCTGAACTGATGCAGGAGCATTTGGGTCAACAAGCAATCTTGCATCAACTAAAAACAATGGTTGAGGTTTGTGTGCATGTTTGCACGACATGTTGGCAATGTTGACCACTCTGTGTGCATCGAAGATGGTCAACAGTAGTCCAAGGAACATCATTAGGGGCCCAACATATTAGGAATGCCAAGTGGAGCCGCTATCGCTTAATGCAGGTGATGGTTTTGAAGCCACCGGTATTCATTAATTGGTGGTTACGTAACTACCATTTTTTAGTAACAGATGGTTTCCCCTGTGGTAACTTAAGTAACGACCGTGATCATCATATTTTGACGTGGACTGTTTTTCAAGATGGGGGGAGCTTTAAGAGTCACTATAAGTTTTTAGAATAGTCAGGGGATATTTAGATCAATTGGTGGGCACTGAGAAGAGTTGGTTGGAGAGGCAACTTCAATTAATTCCAATTCCAAAGGAGAGAAAAGAAAATACTGGGAAGAAGCTAGCTGGATGTGGTGTGTCCAAAATAGGGTTAAATGTGTGGATCAATTCTATGAGGGATTTTAGCTGGTTGTAATCCTCATCATGTGTGAAGTGAGGGAAGCTTGTGTGTGTAACGAATTTTTTGTAATACTATAATGCTTATTCAATAAAGAAAGTGTTTTGGGTTTACAAATTTTAGTTCTGTGTGACCATTGGTGAGTATAAGTCTAGGCTGGGTAGTAAGGCAGCCATTAATTTGGCTTCGTCATTCTCATCTGCGTCAGTTGGTATTAGAGTCAGGTTGTGCCTTGTTTGGTTGAGTGTGTGAGCCTCTAGTTGAGTCAATTGCAAGTTGTGAAAGAGAACCCTGCATTGTAGTTATCGTTGAGAGTTGTTAGGAGTAGTAATGGCACACATGAATACTTTTTAGATGAAGGGCACCTAGAGTACCAGATATGTGGAGAGGAATCCAAGTGAGATTGGATGCAATGGAGATTGCACAAAGGAGAGAAACTACGGTTGCAAATATAAGTGATGATGAAGGAGGAACTCAAGAAGTTCAGGTTGAAGAGTTGGTTGATGAACCATAACATAGATTTCTAAAGAACATTGCAAAGATGGGTGGCAACCTAAGTTGGACACCCCTAGTTATGGAGGAAGTTTATGCCCTAAGGACCTTATGGATTGGATGACAGAGCTGGAGAAATATTTTGATTGAGTCAATGGAGGAGCCCAAGAAAGTGAAGTGTTTCTGCATCAACTTGAAGGGACATTCATCCCTGTGGTGGGATCATGTGTAGATGGAAAGGGAGAGAAGAAGCAAATACAAAATCAAGACTTGGGATAGAATGGCAGCAAAGTTGAAAGGTAAGTTTTTACCTTTTGATTATTAGATGAGTTTATTCAAGAAGTTGTACAATTTGAGACAAAGAAATGAGTGTAAAGGATTGCACAAAGGAGTTTTACAAGCTCACCATTAGAGTTGGTCATGTGGAGGAGGATCAAGAGAAGATCTCAAGATATGTGAATGGTTTTTGTAGTTTCATACAAGATGAGTTTGGAATGTTTAAGTTGAAGTCGGTAGAAGAAGCCTATCAATGTGCATTAGATGTGGAAGAGAAATTGTCAAGAAGGCAACAAAACACATCAAGAGGTAGAGGAAGGTTCTCAAGAGGAAGATGGCAAGCAAACACGGGTAGAGGACAACATGCTCATGAAGGAGACGCTAACACTTCTCAAAACGATAACCAAATCCAAAGAGGATGAGGGTGTTCTTCAAGAGGAAGAGGATACTTTGGTAGAGGATTCATGGACAACTGCTTTGAGTATGAAGATGTTGGACATAGAGCTTTTGAATGTCCTAAAGTATTTGAGAGCAACAATAGAAGAAATGAGGCAAGCAATCACCTCGCACATGTGGACGAGGAGATTGTTGCATCCCCAAAACACACAGAAGAACTAAAACATGGTGAAGCTCACATGATGAAGAGTGTTGTTAAACCAACCAAGGAGGACCGTATGCAAATTTGGAGGTAAGTGTTGTAAGGTTATTTTTTATAGTGGTAGCACATATGACTTGGTTTCTAATGAGATGGTATAAAAGCTCAGGCCGAAAATACTAGTACGTCAGAATCCATACAAGGTGTCTTGGTTGCAAAAGGGGCATCATATTTTGGTAACTGAACAATGTATGGTTAACTTTCAGGTTAGGTGTTACACAGATGAAGTTTTGTGTGACATAATGCCCATTTATGTATGTCATGTGTTGTTGGGAAGGTCATGGCAGTTTGATAGAAAGGCTGTGCATGATGATAGAGCAAACACCTACACACTTGTGATGGATGGTGAGAGGCTCACATTGAGCCCATTGAAGGAAAGATGAAGAGAGATGGACAGCAGTCCTAAGGTCTTGTTAGCTTCTGGTAAGCAATTTTGAAGTAGGAAAAGAAAGCATGTTTTGCTTTCATTCCCAAGCCGATGCAAGTTGTGATCGCAAAAGAGGTGAGTGAACTTCCACTTGAAGTGCAGAATTTATTGAACGAATATGCTAAAATTGTTTCAAAGGATTCGCCGGATGGATTGCCATCTACGAGGAGCATTAGTCACCATATGGATCTAGTGACTGGATTTAGTTTGCCGAACAAGGCAACGTATAAGTTGACACCTATGGAGAATGAGGAGGTGAAGAAACAAGTACAAGAGTTGTTGGAGAAGGGTTTGATAACAAATTTTTTAAGCCCTTATGCAGTTCCAATAGTAGTAGCACTAAATAAATGGGAAGAATGGCTCATGTATAGATTCAAGAGCCATTAACAAGATTATAATCAAATACAAATTTCCATTGCCATGGATGGATGAATTGATGGATTGTTTGAGTGGAACAAGGTAGTTCACAAAGATAGATTATCACCAAATCAGAATTAGAGAAGGTGATGAGTGGAAGATCACATTCAATACAAAGGATGAGTTGTATGAGTAACTGGATGTGCCATTCAGATTGTCAAATACACCAAGCACATTTATGAGACTCATGAATGAAGTGCTGAAACCGTACTTGGTAAGTTTGTCACTGTGTATTTAGATGACATTATGATTTTTAGTAGAATATGAGGAGCATTTATTGCATTTGAAGCAAATGTTGCAAAGGTTCAGAGAGGATAAGTTGTTGCTCAACTTAAAGAAGTGCAGCTTTATGAAGAAGGAGCTCATTTATTTGGGATTTGCAATCTCACATGATGGTTTAAACATGGACCCGGAAAAAGTAAGAGCTATTGTTGAATGGCCATCACCTAGGACTATGTTTGAAGCAAGAAGCTTTCATGGGTAAGCTAGTTATATCAAAAATTTATTAGAAACTTTAGCGGAATATGTGTATCCATTATGGAAACAATGAAAGGTGATAGGAAGTGTTTACGTGGACTGTTGCAACAAAGAACAATTTTCAGATTTTGAAGGTAATGGAACAACCATTTTTAGCATTGACGGATTTCAACTAAGTGTTTTAGGTTTGATTGTGATGCTAGTGGGGCATTTGTAGGAGTAGTTTTGAGTCAAGAAGGTAAGGCCATTGGTTACTTGAGCAAGAAGTTCAATGAAGCAAAGCGGAAGTACTCTGTTTATGATAGAGTTTTATTCTATGATACAAGCCATGAAAAAGTGGAGGCATTATTTGTTGCCCAAGGAGTTTGTGTCATACATGGATCATCAAACATTGTAGTTCTTAAACAACTAAGGTAATTGTTGGCCATTTTTTGGCCCACATACCAATTATTGCCTAAGTATGAGAAGATAGACTTTCAAGCAGGAAATGGCAAGTCTTTAGAAGACTTCGGACTTTCGGCAGCCCATGACTTAAATGGTTTTATAAGTTGCAGAGTTACAAAGCTATGAAGTAGTAAGGAACAAGGTGTTAAAGACCCAAAATGGTCTTGAATAGAAGGCTTCGGGTTATCTCATTGGGAAGTCTTCGGGTTTTCCAAAGGAGACAACTTTGGGTTTCCTGGGCTGCACAACTTATTTCACTTCATGAGTAATCAATAATGATAAGTCTGAAGTAAGTAGTGGGGCTTGGAAAGCCCGATTTGGTCTGGGCAGTGTATTTCGGGTTCTCCAAGGAGCACTACTTAATTACTTCATAAGTTGTGAGCAGTCAAAAACCTGAAATAAGTAATGAGACATCAAAAGCCCGATTTGGTCTTAGAAGTGCTTCTTGGGTTCTCAAAAAGACAAGCCAAGGCAAAAAGTCCGAAGAAATAACTTCGGGAAATAATCCCGAAAGGAAAGACCCGAAGACTTGAAGACAGAGAAGCCCGAAGACTTCAAGATGGACAAGTCCGAAGTTGACGAGCTTGAAAAATCCGAATTACTCTGCATAGAGTAAATCGGGTTTCTCCAAGTGCTTTACTTAAAGGACTTCATAAGTAAGAGGACCTCAAAAGTCCGAAGTAAACTTGGAAAACCCGAATTACTCTGCATAGAGTAAATCGGGTTTCTCCAGGTACTTTACTTAAAAATCTTGATAAGTAAAGGATATGGGAAAGTCCGAAGTTGGAGAGATAAAAGAACCCAAATTACTCTGCATAGAGTAAATCGGGATTCTTCGAGTGCTTGACTTAAGCTTGGTCCAGTAACACGAGAGTCATGATCAGGCGAATGAAAGGCTGCCACGTGACGTAAGCTAGAGCAGAAAGGGTCAATCAACAAAGGACAAGTGGCACAAGGACGACCAATGAGCACGAGAGAGTCCAAACGGCTGGTAGCTGAAAATTTATGAAGGCTCTCGTCCTTCAATATGGTTTGCTCCTGACAAACAACCTTCCAAACGCAGGAACAACATGGGTTGGTTTGAACTCCCAGGCATGGAGACCTGCGTCCTTCTTCAGACAAGACACGCAAAAGTGAAAGATGCCATGCCGTTTAAATGCAAAGATAAATGCAGTCGTGCCAGGTTGAGACGTCTAGCTCCCCGCAACGCGACTTCTCTTAGCTCCACCAAAAGAGACTTGAATGCGGGAGTGGCTCAAGGAGGTTGTGCGACGATCCTGGGCGACGCGTTTCATGGCAAAGGAGGATGACAACAACGGTCATTAGCGACTTCTCTCTTTCCATGCAACTCTTTCTCTCTCTTCCTGTTCTCTATATATATCATGCGACTTGCCTTTGTAATGGTTTCCAATTTTTAGAGTTTTTGTCATCTTACTGGGAGACGGATGCCCATTGAGACGTTTGCCAAAGCGTGCTCCTTCGATTAGGCTAAACCCTGTCGAAGTATTGTAAGAACTACCTCTTGAATATAATGATATTCGATTTCCTTGCCTATTTCCTATCTTCAATTAGTGCTTTAGTATGCTTGTTGCTTGGTGGGTTTGTGAATGCATTTATTCCTAGTCCATTAGCCTGCTGCTTGCCTCTTTGAAGTATTTTCAAGTTTTGTAGGTCTGGATTAGTGTTCTGACTGAACCTCTTCCAGCGTGTGTTAGCTTGACCCTGATATCATGCAAGCCCAAGTCGCCTCATGACTGATCTAGTGTGGGTTCAAGCGTAGATGAGTGTCCATTTATTTCTGGTGCATCGCTTGGTTAGCCCTCTTAGGAGCCCTTATCTCCCTTCTAACCCTTTTCCCCATGAAGTTTGATTTCAACATTAGTTTTAGGTGATCCACCAAGAGGAACTAGCCTCTTTAAAAATCTTAGAGGCTCAACCTCACCATAGGACACCACATCCTGAGGTTGTTCCCATGCTTATAGCCGGAAGTGGGAGAGCCTGAAAAACTCTCTCACAGGGGTGCAATTCCAAGCTATAACAATAACTTAAATAAAAAACACATGAAATGGATTGAGTTTCTAGAAGTGGCAAATCTAATAGAGTTGCAAATGTCTTGTTTTAAATGAGATGAGAGAGGAAGTAGTTGGGTTTGACTCCATGAGAGAGTTGTATGAGGATTTGGATTTTCGAGATGCACGAGCAACATGCAAGAATCCAACTATAATGGATGGAACTCCATGGCTGGAATATTTGTTGCAAGATGGTTTGTTATTCAAAGGATAGCAATTGTGTATACCTCAAGGGTCAATGAGGGATAACTTGGTGGGAGAAGCATAGTGGAGATTAGCTGGTTATTTTGGTGTTGATAAAACATTGGCGCAATTGAGTGAAAGTCATTATTGGCCAAGGATGAGTATGGATGTGAGGAAGTTTGTGCAAGGATGTAGAGCTTGCCAACATGCAAAGGGCAAAAGTCAAAATGCAAGTTTGTATCGGCCCTTACCAATATTAGAGAATCCATGGAAGGAGATAAATATGGATGTCATTCTTGGGCTGCCAAGAACATGAGGTAATGATTCCATCTTTATTGTTGTTGATAGATTTTCCAAGATGGCACGCTTCGTTACATGTAAGAAGAAAAGTGATGCCACAAACTCTGCAAATTTGTTTTACAAATTAGTAGTAAGTTTGCATGGTTTTGCCAAAGAGCATTGTTTTGGATAGGGATACAAAATTTGTTGGGAGTTTTTGGATGACTTTGTGGAGAAGGTTGGGCACAAGGTTGGATTTCAGTTTTGCCTGCCATCCACAAATGGATGGGCAAACAAAGGTAGTGAATAGAAGCCTCAAAAATTCGTTAAGATGCTTGGTGGGAGACAAGCCTAAATAGTGGGATACAATTTTGGCACAAGTTGAGTTTGCTGACAACTCGGTCAATAGAAGTACAACAATGAGTCTTTTTCAGATTGTGCATGGTTGTAGCCCTAGAGGTGTAACTGAATTGAGAAACACAACTAGAATGAATAATAAAGGTGTTGAGGTAGAAGATTATGCAATGTGTATGCATGATATGCATAGAGAAGTGAAGAGAAGGTTGGAAAATGTCATAAAGTATAATCAACATACAGATCAGAACATAAGAGAACAAGAGTCACAATTAGATGACTTGGTTTTGGCGCATTTGCAAAATGAGAGGTTCCCCAAAGGAATGTAGAACAAGTTGAAATAGAAGAAGATTCGGCCTTGCATAATTGTAAGAAGGTTCTCAACGAATGCTTTTGAGATAGAGCTATCGGATGGGGTTGACATATCGCCTATCTTTAATGTCTCGGATTTGTACCTTTACTATGAGGGACAAACAAGTGAAGAGGATGTAAATTCAGATTCTTCAATTGTAGATTGGAACAACAGTTGCGTGAAAAGTCAAGGGAAGAGATTGAGATGGTGATAAATTCTAGAATCACCAAGAAGACAATAGAAGAGCCCATGGATCATTTGATTTATCCAAGGCGTCCAATGCAGGAGCATCTAGGTCAACAAGCAATCTTGCATCAACCAAAAGCATGGGTCAGGGTTGGTGTGCGCTTGTGCATGTTTGTACAACTTGTCGGCAATGCTGACAACATTGTGCACGCCGAAGATGAATGACAAAAATGCAAGAAACTTCATTAGGACTCCAACGTATCAGGAATGTCAAATGGAGTCGGTTTTAGTCGTCTCCCAGAGATCAATTGACACTTTTTTTGGAGGATGACAAAATTGTCGCTTAATGTAGGTGGCAGTTTCGATATTGTTGGTTTTGCATTAAGTGGTAGTTACGTAACTGCTAGTTTGCAGTAACTGATGGTTTTGCCTTTGGTGAAGGTAAAACTAAACTACCCGGATCATTATTTTTCGACGTGGATTGTTTTCCAAGACGAAAAGAGCTTGAAGAGTCACTGTAGCTTATCAAAATAGTCAGGTGAGATTCAAATTCTCTGGTGGGAGTTGAGAAGACACTGTTGGAGAGGCAACTTATGTTATTTCCCATTCCAAAGAAGAGAGAGGAAAACACCATTAAAGAAGCTAGTTGGATGTGGTGTGTCTAGAATGGGGTTAGATGTATGTATCAAGTCCATGAGGGATTGTAACTGGTTGTAATCCTCTTCATGTTTGTTGTAATGTCTCCCTTTTCAAGCTAATCGTTGGGATAAGACCCTTAGCTTGTGCATTCCCAAGGGCTAAGGTATTCTAAAGCAAAAAGGGGACATTGGTGAGCTTCAAGGATATAGTTTGTTGAAGCACTTTATTATCTAATTTTGGGACTTTTTTTTAAGGGTCACTTATTAGTGCTATTATAAGGAAGCTTGTAATATATCTTTTTTAAAAAGGGAAAAAGTAACTCTCCCTTTTTAATTTTGGGCTCCACAATTGGAGGAAGCATTAAAAGGTAAGGGAGGACTTTTTTGAGAAGGTTATGGAATTTTGATATTGGAAATCTTGTGCAAGTATGTCAATCTTAAACAAGTGACTTGAGGACGAAAACCTTCAAGTGCACTAAGGAGTTTGGAGACGAAAACCTCCATTCTTCTACAAGGGCAAATCTATTCAAGGGTTGTAATTGCCCCATGATTGTGTATAAGTGTATGCAAGAGGTTTTACAAAGGTGTCTTTGGACACCACCTTCATCAAAGAATTAGTATAATCCTTCGGAAAGCTGGAAATATTCAAATTGCAAGTCAAGGAGGTGGGCGAACTCAATGGAGGAGCTTGGGACAAGTTTGCAAGCTATTTCAAGGGTGACAACTTCCTTTGGGAGGGTGGCGACCCCTCACAAGAGGTCAATTTGGTCTTTGGAACCCTTTTCTAGGGTTGATGTAATTTTCATAATTTATTTGTCATTCGGTGAATTGTGTGGATCAATTTGCATGCGTGAAAGGAGAATCTAGGCCTTAAAATATTTCAAAATTTATGATAGTATTTTTGGCACTTGGGTGACTTGCTTGGAGAGTCCCGGACGGTGAATTGAAGGGCAAATTTAGAGGAATAATATTCAAAATTATTTCCCTTATTTTTCTGTGTGGTGACTCACTTGTGAAGATTTTTGAGGTGTTTGAGGGTTGAAAAATGCAGCTGTACATTCAAGTAAAAATGAGATTATTTACAGGGATATTTTCAGTTGCCTTGCCAATTTATTTGACCCAAAAAAGGTACTTTATTCCCTAATAATTTTCAGCTATTTGTGGAGTTACTGTTGACAATTCTTCCACAGGCCGAAAAATTGTCAACCTTACCATTCGGAAGATGGTCTTACGGTACCAGTTTTTCTTGTAAATCAGTTTTTTGGGGTCCTTAAAAATCCATCTACAGCCTTCATATAAAGCATGGGATGATCTACTTGAGGATGTTACAGGTGCCCTGGGTTGCAACTGAAGATACATATGTTCTACTTGTTGAGACATACTGCATATCTGGACTGTTTGAAAAGGCAGAGGTTGTTTTGCATACGATGCACAAACATGGTTATTCTATACTGCATACAATACATTAATAAAATCAAAAGTCAAGGTTAGAATTTGCACAAAGCAAAGGAAAACAAAGGAAGGAAGATATGTTCGAAGGAATTCCTTCAGACTTTTTGTCCGAAGGAATACTTCGGAGAATTTGCAAACAAAAAACCCGCAGCCAACAAGGAAAGAAAAGACAAAGTCCACAGCCTCCAAAAAAGTCCGTAGGAAAACATAAAGTCCGAAGGAATAAGGACACCTACAAAAAGCCCGGGTGCCCTACAAAAAGCCCGGGTGCCCCATAATTTTTTCGAAAAGCCAAGGAGATAGATAGAAGCCCTTGCGAAGGGCACTTGGTCGGTGACAGGGCCTTTCTAACTTTCCCGAAGGGCACAGAGGAAGGACACAATCCCTTGCGGAGGGCACTGGTCAATGGCAAGACCTTTGCATTTTTCCCGAAGGGCATTCTGCCGGTGGCCAAATAAAGACAAAGGAATAAAAAGTCCGAAGAAATTCGGGACAAAGAAAAACTCATGGAAAATACACAAAGCAAAAAGAGAAAACAAAATTGAAGGATATCCTTCGGACAAAAGTCCGAAGGATTAATTCGGAAAAATGCAAATAGATAAAACCCGTGGGAAAGTGAGAAGACAGAAATCTGAAGGAAATGCAACCAAGAATAAATTTGGGAAAATTGGCAGAAAAAAGTCCGAGAAAATCAAAGGGAGATAAAAGCAAGGGGAAGCCAAAAAGTCCGAAAGAAATGGATATCCTTCGGACAAATTATTCGAAGGATTCCGTAGGAAAGCTTGGTCAATGAAAGGAAAGTCCGGGCGCAGAGAGAGACAAAAGCGAAGTCCGAAAAGAATGAACACGAAGGGAAAATGACTTAGCAAATAGCCCAATGGATTATTTGAAGAAATAAAACAAAAGGGAGAGGTCCGAGATAATAAAGACCCAAAGAGAATGAACATTAGGCCGAAGGAATAAGTAAGAAGGGAAAGTCCGTGGAAAGACAAATACAGACAGAGGTCAAGAAGAAGAATTCTAGATTTAGCCAAGAGAAATCACGGACAGTTGGGCCGAGAGAAACCCATGCATAAACAAAAGATGGAGTAAACGTGGAATTCCATGCAAGCAAAAGCTAATTACGGTTGACTAGTCAAGGCTTCAATTGACTGGTTGTTGAAGTCAAGTTTATCTCCAAGGTCAACTTAGCCTTTCAAACGTTCCAACTCGGCTTCCAATGGATCAAGTCAGAGTTTTAAAATTGACATTGGCGTTGGATTTCATGCATGCTATTGTCATCTCATGCTTTCAAACGTTCCATCGGCTCATGAAGAAGCTAAATTTAGAGGTGGGCGTGGATTTCCATGCAAAGAGAGGTGGGCGTTTCAATAAACCCAGCCATCCACTTCCTCTAATGCCAAGGAGCTTCATGTAAAGACAAAGGGAAAATATATTTTATTGGAAGGCAAAGTTGGTCGAGTTAATCTAAGTTGATCTTCCTCTTCTATTTTTCAACGCCAATCTCCTGGATTTTGTAATTTTCTATATTAATGGCTTTACAGCCTTAGATTTTTTCATCCCTCTCTTGGCAAGACCAGACTCTGCCATTGGTGAGTTGTGTAACCTCTTCAATCAATAGGACTGTGCTTTCAGATTTCAAGTGTTGACATAGTGTATATTCATTCAGTAATTTGCATATGTGGTAGATTTTTCTCCCTTCCCAAATTCTGATTTGCACCTAGTTGCTAGTTTATCATATTATGTAGGTCATGTTCAGTGTTCTATATGTCTTTTGTTGAAGCTGTAAGTGGATGTTAGGTGGCTGCAAAGTGTCTTGTATTAGACCTCTCCATCGTTTTCCCTCATGTTTTGGTCATTGGATCGAACCTTCTCATGAAATATTTATGCATAGTGATCAATTGAAATCAAAGGTCTTCATTTTCCCTTGTTTGATTCAGTGTTCAAGGTCCCAAGTAGAGTGGATCAACGTTTTGGTGTATCACCATTATTAGGTAGGATTTCCCTTTCAAGTTTCCTTCTCCCTTTTCCATGGTAGATTCTCAGCACAGAGTAGAGATCCATTGATACATCTTACAGGAATCAACCTTCTCTGGAGGTTCTTCTCACCATTGAGGCACGCACTCTCGTGAGAAGATCCCATTGTTTCAACCGGATAGAGGATTGGGCATTTCATGCACGTCTTCGATTCAGGGTGCAGCTCCAGGTTGACAACAGTTATTTTGGATGTGTTTTCGCTTGGATATTCTACAATTTTTCCAATTAGAGTTGGCTGGTTTTAAGTTTTTAGAATTCAGTTTTGTTTGGGTTTGCTAAGGGTTTGCTAGAAAACCCTCTTTTTTCATCATTGTTCCAAGTTGGGGACATTACACTAGTATCAGAGTTATATCTTGGCTATTTGTGGGATTCAGAGTCTATATCAAACAGTAACGGAAGGATGAAAGGTATTACACAGGCCTAAGATCATGAGGACCAGCTCTTGGTTCATTGGGATCTGAGGATTATGATGAGTACTTGACTCTTGCACCTAAATACCGCAAGGGAAGGAGCTTTGAAGATTGGCTAGGTTTAAGCATGTTAAGAGGCACCAGGGGTACATAGATACATAGGCTGATGTGGGGAAGATAGTTCTTCCAACTTTTGATGGTGATCTAGGTATTCCGGTAAGAGCCTGGGTTAATATGATGATTTAGTATCTTGACTTGAGGCCTAGAGGTAGAAAAGAGGCATTGATTTTTGTTATCTAACATTTGGATGGGGCTGCCCATGAATGGTGGCATCATGGAGGGTGACACAAGGGCATAGTACGATTGGGACACATGAAGAATAGTTGGAAAAAATAATTGATAAGTTTGAAAGGAAGAGGGAACCACCCACGCCTAAATCAATAAGGGCACATAACAAAGAACTCCAATCGGGTGAAAGGTAGCCATTAAAACAATAACGTAACCTAATTTTCAATTGTACAAGGGGCAGCCACTCCACAAGTTTGCCAATAACCAAAAATCAGTCAAACAATGCTCCTTTGTGAGGTGTGAACAACTTGGATCTAACTCAGAAAATTCAAAAAAATCAATGGTAAGTGAGGTTGATTTTGAAGGGCAGCCACCAAATGAAGAGTCCTTGATGATCGAGCATAAAAAATTGGTCAATAATGGACCCAAAGAAATGAGCAATCAGCTGAGATTAAAGGCAGAAAATTCAGAAGAGTCAAAGGCATGTAAAAAGGGCATAGAAGGGCAGCCACCCAAGGAAGAACAATCTGAATATTGGGAGCAATGAAATGAGTATGTGAAGGTAAACCAAATCGAAAACGAAGGGCAAATACATCAAGGAGAAGTGAACAACCAACATGTGACAAGGGAAGAGATGATTGCTACCCTATCAAGCGCCAATAGACGCCATATTATCCGTGTGAAGGGAACCATTAGTGGCGAAAGGGTAATTTTGTCAATGGACAGTGAGCCACTCACAATTTTATAAATGCCAAAATTGTTGCAAGACATAATCTGCCCACTAAAGTAAATGAGAGATATAAGGTAACTGTGGAGGATGGCTCCTCCATCTCATGCATTTCCAAAACTTGGGGGTTAAAACTAACCTTGGGTGGATACACCTTTGAAGGAGAATTCAATGTGATTGATCATGGTGAGATAGATGTTGTGCTTGGAGCCCAATGGTTCCAATCCCTTGGCAAATACACTCATAACTTGCAAAAATCAGAACTGAAATATATGGCAGCCAACAAGGAAATTGTTCTCCATGGTCTAAGCAATGGAACACCCATGTTAGTGACTTCAAAAAGGATGGAACAAGATTTTAATAAAGGGCAGATTACATGGGGAGCGGAGTTATTCATGCATGACACAAGGTCTGATTTGAAACAACAATTGCACCACAAGGATGCTCAAGCCATCCTAGATAAACATGAGAGAGTGTTTGGTGACATACCGCATGGGCTGCCTCCGGATAGGGGATTTGAACATATAATTGAAATTGAGGAAGACACAAAAACAGTGACCATTATTCTCTATTGCCACCTGCGGATCTACAAGGAGGAGATTGAGAAGGCTATCCAAGAGTTACTTGAGATGGGGCACATAAGACCAAGCTCTAGCCCCTTTACGTCTTCAGTAGTGCTTGTGAAGAAAGAGGATGGAACCATGAGAATGTGTATTGGTTATAGATTGTTGAACAAGAAGACCATCAAGAATAGGTATCGTATACCTATGATTGATGAACTCATTGATGAGCTTCATGGAGCGGTTTACATCTCCAAAATAGACTTGAAGACCGGTAATCCCCAAATTTGTGTGAGGGAGGAAGATGTGCAAAAAACAACTTTTCGTTGTCACTATGGGCATTATGAGTTTTTGGTCATGCCCTTTGGACTCACTAATGCTCCTGCTACATTTCAATCTTGCATGAACCACATCTTCAAGCAACATCTAAGGAAATTTGTGCTAGTGTTCTTTGATGACATATTGGTGTATAGCAAGACTTAGGAGGAACACTTGTATCATTTGGATATTGTTTTGGGAATGTTAGAGCAACAAACCCTCTTTGCAAAAAAATTCAAATGTGGGTTTGCCACTTTTGAAATTTTGTATTTGGGACATATAATCAATGCACAAGGGGTCCAAGTGGACGAACAAAAGATTCAAGCCATACTTGATTGGCCACCTCCCTTTGCTATGACCTATTTGAGAGGGTTCCTTGGATTATGTAGCTATTATCTAAGGTTTGTGAATTGCTTCTCACAACTTGCTGCCCCCTTACAAGCTTAACAAGGAAAGGTGCCTTTGTGTGGTCTCAAACCGCTTTGGAGACCTTTGAGAGACTCAAGGTAGTGATGAGTTCTTGCCATGTGATGCCTGTTCCGGTTTTTTGCATCCTTTCACTTTGGAATGTGATGCTTCGGGAGAAGGAATAAGGGCTATCCTCATGCAAAAAGGACATCCCATTGCTTTTGAGAGTAGAAAACTCAAGGAAGGGGAAAAGAAGTTTTCAATTTATGATAAGGAGATGTTGGCTATCATGTATGCTTTGGCCAAATTCTGTCAATATTTAATTTGTGGAATATTTATAGTTAAGACGGATCACAAAAGCCTCAAATACTTCCTCACACAATCCGATTAGAATGATAGGTAGCAGAAGTGGGTGAGCAAACTTCAATCCTATGATTTCAACATTGAGTATACGAAAGGTAAAAATAATGTGGCTGATGCCTTGTCAAGAAGGCCCTGTTTGTGTTCACTAAGTGAATTAACAGCTGATTGGAGGCCTGTAATTATCGCTGAATATGCTAAGGATGAGTGGGCTACCGCGGTTTTGGAGGGCAAGGTGATAGACAACAATTACAAGGTGCATGAAGAGCTGATTTTGCATAAAGGCAGAATTTTTTTGGCCCCTTTATCCAAGTTAAAACACCAAATTATGAGGGCTGCTCATGATGATACTATGGTGGGTCATCAAGGTTATTTCAAAACATACAAGAAGGTAAGAGAAAGATTCTCTTGGAAGGGCTTGAAAAGAGATGTTGTATTCCATGTTGGGGAGTGTATGGTTTGTCAAAGGAATAAAGGAATGACTACATTTCCAGCTAGTCTCTTACAACCTCTTCCAATTCCCAACCAAAAATGGGACAGCATATTCATGGACTTCATCACAAGGTTACCTATGTCACACGGTAAATGTGGAATTTTTGTTGTAGAGGATAGATTAACAAAATATGCTCATTTTTTTGCAATTCCAGCCAAGTATAGTACTCCTTATATAGCAGAAATTTTCTTCAAAGAAGTTTTCCAGTTGCATGGGTTGTCCAAGAGCATTATAAGTGATAGGGACAGCTGGTTTATGAGCAACTTTTGGCAAGAACTTTTCAAGCTAATAGGTATTGAATTGCTTTCAATCACTAGTTATCATCCCCAAACGGATGGGTAAACCGAAATCGTCAATAAATAGGTGGAAGGATACTTGAGGAATTGCATTTTAGGGCAGCAAATAGGGTGGAATAGATGGTTGTACATGGCAGAATTTTGTTATAATACTATCTACCACATGTCTAGTGGTATGTCACCATTCAAGGCTTTGTATGGTTATGAGGTTCTTTCATTTTTTGACCTTGTTTTGGGGGATAGTAGGGTGCCCGAGGCTGCCGATTGGGTGTGACAAAGTTCTGAAATTTTGGATTAGTGCAAGAAAAACTTGCAACAAGCTCAAAATCAACAAAACATTTATGCGGATCAACATAGGTTGGAGAGGCAATTTGAGGTTAGGGACATGGTCTATTTGAGATTGTTGTTGGGTTTTTGATCCAAATGATTATAGTTTTATTAGTTTGTTATGTTTTTGTTTTGGTTTTATTTACGGGTTGGTTTCACCCGTTGGTTGGTTTTGTAACCAACTCCTCTTTTCCGTAAGCTTTTTAAGCTTACTATTGTACAAAAATAATTAATGAGATTTTTACATTGCATTCCCTGAATATTTTTCTGTGTCTATTCCTCCATATTCGAAGGGCCATCAGTGGTATCAAAGCTACGTTGGAGGAGGATTAAAGTTTTGGATGAGCTTATAGTAAACGTTGTGGCATTTATAGAAGCAAAAGACATTAGAAGAAGCCAGAGTTTTAAGTTATTTTGTAAAATCGTATGATGTCCATCAAATAAAGGATCCAACACATCTGAATATCCTAAAGGGCCATTTCTAATTAAATCTCTATTCAGCGCAACCTGTCGGAAGAGAGCACATCTAGAGTAGAGATAAGAAGCCTGCAGACTTAGTACGACGATGGCAAAACTTCAATGAGCTCTAATGGCTGCCACTAAAATCTGCAGACAATGTACTCAGAAAATTGACAATTGCATAGGCAAATTGAGACCAAGAACCTGATTTATTGATGCCAAATTAAAGACCAATGCTTAACAATGAACTCAGAAAATTTTGTAGAATTTTTTGAACCTTTCAAAGGTGAAATCACCCTCCTTGAAGCTGGCCACCCCTGCCCTGGTGGTGCAGATCAAACAATAAATAATTGCAGTCTTTAACCTCCTCCAATTTGTCTTTGAAATGATTGTCTCGGCGATAGCAATTGATTGCTCAAATACCTAGAATGATACGCCTCTCCAATTGAAAGTTATGAGCAAATATGTAGGTCTCATGTAAGCTGGTTGACCTCCATGACAGCAAGTAACAAATTTGATATGCACCTTCAAACTCTCCAAAATTCACTCCAGATGCTCTCAAATGGAACGCCCTTCTCTCAACAAAAATGATGCTAAAATAGAAGTCAAAAGGCACAAAGCTGAAGACTCCACACCCAATCGACCTCCATGAATGCTGAAGCAATAAACCCCAATGTGAAAGACTGAAGTAGCTCTCACCCAAATTATGCAACCCTTCGGAGGATCTTTCACCACCTCAGTTATGCCAATTAAAGAGAGTGACTGTTCTCAATGACTAAAGTAGAAATCTGCAGAAACCCTAGGCTCCACAAGTAATTCATCAAAGCAAATGCCATGTACTGGATGTGAAACAATGAGCCTAGCCCTTTATTTATTCTTTTTCACCAAGAGGGGTTGGCCCCTTGTAGAAGATTGTCCCTTTTAAAATAATATTTAATTGCACTTTAATCATGTTAAAATATTTTTATAATATAAAGTGCAAATAAACATTATAACATTATAAAATGAGAAATACATTATCTCACCCCAAAACCATAAAAAAAATCAAATGTGAAGCCACAAGCAACTGCCCAAACGACCCTCTCATCAACTCGGCCTACGAGGGTCCAATGATACGCCAAACTCCAACAATATCTGAATACTAGTTAGAAGGGGACATTACAAAGGTAATTTGTTTTTACATGCAGTATTTATTTTTATTTGAACAACCTTGAAAAATACAAAGTTCAAATAAACATATCTTCTATATTTATTTCAAAATTAATTGTAGAGTAATTGGTGGAAGATTTTTTGTGAAACTTTGGAAGTTTAAAAGATCTAGGGTTCAAACCTGTTGTCAATCTGGAGCTGCGCCCTGAATCGAAGATGTGCATGAAATGACCAGTCCTTTATCCGGTTGAAACAATGGGATCTTCTCACGAGGGTGGGTGCCTCAATGGTGAGAAGAACCTCCAGAGAAGGCTGGTCCCTGTAAGATGTGTCAATGAGGATCTCTACTCTATGCTACGGACTACCATGGAAAAGGGAGAAGGAAACTTTAAGGGGAAATCTTACGTAATAAAGGTGATACACCAAAAGATTGATCCACTCAACTTGGAACCTTGAACACTGAACAAACAAGAGACAAGGAAGACCTTTGATTTCAATCGACCACTATGCACAAGTATTTCGTGAGAAGGTTCGATCCAATGACCAAAACATGAGGGAATAACGATGGAGAGAGGTCTGATACAAGACACTTTGCAACCACCTAACATTCACTTACAGCTTCAACAAAAGACAAAAAACACTTAACATGATCTGCATAATACGATAAGCTAGCAACTAGGTACAAATCATAATTTGAGAAGGGAGAGAAATCTACCACTTATGCAAATTGTTGAATGAATATACACTATGTCAACACTTGAAATCTGAAAGTACAGTCCTTCTATTGATTGAAGAGGTTACACAACTCACCAATGACAGAGTCTAGTCTTGCCAAGAGAGGGATGATTTTAATCAAGGCTCAAAGCCAATTTATAGAGAATTACAAAAGCCAAAGATTGACGTTAAAAAATTGAAGAGAAGGATTAACTTAGATTAACTCAAGGATGACTTGGCCTTTCAATAAAATATGTTTTCTCTTTGTCTTTGCATGAAGCTTCTTGCGCTTGAGGAAGTGAACTTGTCTTTGTTCTAAAGCGCCCACCTCTCTTTGCATGGAGATCCACGCCAATGTCATTTTTAGAACTCTACGTGAGCTGCTTGATGCTGAGTTGGATCGTTTGAAACGCTGAGTTGACCATTTGATACGCTGAGTTGGACGAAGAGATTATTCTCCTTTGCATGGAAAACCCCTGGTAGATGTGGCGTTTAACAATTAGTCAACTCTAAATCTAGAATATTCAACTCGACGTTCGAATTTGGAACTCCGGTTGAAGCTGAGTTGGACCTTTGGATGCATGAGTTGATCTGGAGATGAGCAGGACTTCAACAACTAGTCAACTGAAGCTTTGACCGATCGATCAAAAATAATCCTTGCTTGCATGCATTTTATCCTATTCTGGTCTCCCTGTTCATGTCTGTTTTTGGTGGGATTCTATATTTGGATGTATTTTGTCTATAGTAGTCTGTATTTCCTTGGATTTCTTGGCTATCTCCTTAGCCTTTGGATCTCCTCGGCTTTATCCTCGCCAATTATCCCGAATTTGTTCTGGCAGACTTTTGTTTTGCCCTATGGCTTCATATTTCCTTCGGAATTTTCTGTTTGCAATTTCCTTTGGACTTCTATGTTTTCTCCTTGCCTTTATTTCCCTCGGCTTTATCCTCCGAAGTATTCCATCGGACAAAAAGTCCGAAGGAATTCCTTCAGACTTTTTTCCCGAAGGATATACTCCTTTTCTTTTCCTTTGCTCGGGCTTTTGTTTTGTTGGGTTTTCTCTTTTGGCGGCTCCTCTCCGAATTTCTTCGAACTTTTTGTCCGAAGGAATTCCTTCGGACAAAAAGCTCGAAGGAATTCATCCTTTGTCCTTTGCCTTTGCTCTTTGTTGATTTCGGACTTTGCTGTTGTTTTTTTTGCACGGGCCTCTCTGAATTTCTTTGGACTTTTTGTCCGAAGGAATTCCTTCTGAAAAAAAGCCCGAAGGAATTAATCCTTGTCTTTTTTAACTCCGCTGAGAATGCCCTTCGGACTTTGCACAAAGGTCCAAGCACCGGCCAAGTGCCCTCCGCAAGGGCTTCTGTCCCTTCATCTGCGCCTTTGTCGAAAAAATTGTAGGGCACCCGGGTTTTTGCAGGGGTCCCGAATTTGACGTGTAACTTCTAGAAGGGTAGGTGCCCTTCAGGATTGTTGAAAATGACCTTTCCAAACGGGTATCTTGCCCTTCGGGTTTCTTGTTTTGCCCTCTTCTGCCTTCCAAAGACACCCTTTGCTGAGAATGCCCTTCGGATTTCTTGTTTCTTATTACTTGGCTTTTCCTTGCTTTTTGGGCGGACTTTTGGATTCTCCAAAGTATTCCTTCGGACAAAAAGTCCAAAGGAATTACTTCCTTTGTCTTAGGCTCTTTCCTTTGTTATTTCCTGCGGACTTATGTCCTTAGCACTTCTCCAAAGTTATGTCCTTAGCAGAAGCCTTCTTTGATGAACCATTCCTTCGGACGAATTCTTGTTGTAGTTGTTGACAGTTCTTCCACAGAACGGATTGTCTCTTGCCATTCGGAAAATTCACATCTCCATCCAAGGAAAGAAAGAATTCATTGGGAAGAATACATTGTTTTTCTTTTGTGAAGGCCTTTACTACAACGGGAATTCCTTCGGACTTTTGTCCGAAGGAATGGTTCATCAAAGAAGGTAGATTGTCACATAGCTTCGGAGAAGTGCTAAGGAATAAGTCCACAAGAAATTACAAGTTTAAATTCCTTCAGGGAATTTGCAGAGCTTACAACAAAGGAAGTAATTCCTTTTGACTTTTTGTCCAAAGGAATACTTCGGAGAATTTACAAAGGGAACACCCGCAGCCAAACAAAAGTCCGCCCAAAAGCAAAAAAGCCCAAGGAATAATTCCTTCGGACTTTTTGTCCGAAGGATTTCAATGACCCTTCTGAAGGGTACCTTGCCCTTCGAGTTTCTTGTTTTGCCCTTTTTTGCCTTTCAAAGACACCCCTTGCTGAGAATGCCCTTCGTATTTCCTTCGGACAAAAAACCCGAAGGAATTATTCCTTTGTTGTAAGCTCTGCAAATTCCCCGAAGGAATTTAAACTTGTAATTTAAAATTGTCCCAAGGAAATCCGAAGGGCATTCTCAGCAAGGGGTGTTTTTGAAAGGCAGAAAAGGGCAAAACAAGAACCTCGAAGGGCAAGGTACACTTCAGAAGGGTCATTTTCAACAATCTTGAAGGGCACCTACCCTTCGGGAAGGTACACAACAAATTCGGGACCCTTGCAAAAACCCGAGTGCCCTACAATTTTTCCGACAAAGGCGCAGATGAAGGGACAAAAGCCCTTGCGGAGGGCACTTGGTCGGTGCCTGGACCTTTGTGCAAAATCCGAAGGGCATTCTTAGCAGAGTTCAAAAAGGTACAAGGATTAATTCCTTCGGACTTTTTGTCCGAAGGAATTCCTTCGGAGAAAAAGTCCGAAGGAATTCGGAAAGGTACATGTCGAAGGCCCCACCAAAGCCGACAGAGCAAAGTCCATTCTCAACAAAGAACAAAGGAAAAATTCCTTCGGACAAAAAGTCTGAAGAAATTCGGATTTCTGAACCAAACAAAAAACCTGATAGAATAAAGCCAACATAAAAGGGAGTGCAAAACAAAGGAAACCTTCGGACAAAAGTCCGAAGGAATTCCTTCGGACTTTTTGTCCGAATGATTAATTCGGAAAATAAAGCCCGAGGCAGAGAAGAAGAAAATTCCTTCGAAAAAGTTGCAAACAGAAAATTCCGAAGGAAATATGGAGCCATAGGGCGAAACAAAGTCCGCAGGAACAAATTCGGCAAAATTGGCAAGCATAAAGCCGAAGGAAATTGTCAACAAGAATTCCAAAGGAAATAAGAAGACTAAGGGGCCTAACAGAAAATAAGCTCGAGAAGAAGACTAAGGGTGACGTCCCACAAGACGTCAAATTTTGATCGCGGGAAGTAACCGTTGAAACAAAAGTAAAGCCAGAATTCCGAAAGAATTAAATCAGGGGAAGTTGACTTCAGATTAAGTGACGGGAAGTTGAAAAAAGGCCAAACGGAGGAAATATAGACTAATACATCCAAATATAGAATCCTGCTAGAAATAGACATGAACAGGCAGACCAGAATATGATAAAATACATGCAAGCAAGGGCTATTTTCGATTGACCGGTCAAAGCTTTAGTTGACTGGTTGTTGAAGTCCTGCTCATCTCCGGATCAACTCATGCATCCGAAGGTCCAACTCAGCTTCAACTGGAGTTCCAAATTTGAATGTCGAGTTGACTGTTCTAGATTTAGAGTTGACTAATTGTTAAACGCCACATCTACCATGAGTTTTCCATGCAAAGGAGAATGATCTCTTCGTCCAACTCAGCGTATCAAACGGTCAACTCAGCGTTTTAAACGTTCCAACTCGGCATCAAGCAGCTCATGTAGAGTTTTAAAATTGACATTGGCGTGGATTTCCATGCAAAGAGAGGTGGGCGGTTCAGAACAAAGACAAGCTCACTTCCTCAAGTGCAAGAAGCTTCATGCAAAGATAAAAGGAAAACATATTTTATTGAAAGGCCAAGTCAGTGTTGAGTTAATCTAAGTTAATCCTTGTCTTCAATTTTTCAACGCCAATCTTTGGCTTTTGTAATTCTCTATAAATTGGCTTTGAGCCTTGATTAAAATCATCCCTCTCTTGGCTAGACCAGACTCTGCCATTGGTGAGTTGTGTAACCTCTTCAATCAATAGGACTGTACTTTCAGATTTCAAGTGCTGGCAGTGTATATTTCTTCAGCAATTTGCATATGTGGTAGATTTCTCTCCCTTCCCAAATTTTGATTCGTAGCTAGTTGCTAGCTCATTGTATTATGCAGGTCATGTTCAGTGTTCTTCATGTCTTTTGCTGAAGCTGTAAGTGGATGTTAGGTGGCTGCAAAGTGTCTTGTATCAGACCTCTCTCCATCGTTTTCCATCATGTTTTGGTCATTGGATCGAACCTCTTCATGAAATATTTATGCATAAGTGATTGATTGAAATCAAAGGTCTTCCTTTTCCCTTGTTTGTTCAGTGTTCAAGGTTCCAAGTTGAGTGGATCAATCTTCTGGTGTATCACCTTTATTAGGTAGGATTTCCCCTTAAAGTTTTCTTTTCCCTTTTCCATGGTAGTTCGCAGCATAGAGTAGAGATCCTCATTGATACATCTTACAAGAACCAGCCTTCTCTGGAGGTTCTTCTCACCATTGAGGCACCCACCCTCATGAGAAGATCCTATTGTTTCAACAGGATAGAGGACTGGCCATTTCATGCACGTCTTCGATTCAGGGCGCGGGACCTAGGTTGACAACAGTAGCAAAGGCCCTTACCAAAGAAAAAACAATGTATTCTTTCTTCCTTGGCTAGAGACGTGAACTTTCTAAATGGCAAGAGACAATTTGACTTGTGGAAGAATTGTCAACAAAACCCATTGATGTATTTTTGATCAATTTTTTTTTTAATCTTATTTATATAAATGGAGTTATAAGGATAAAACAAGCAATGAAAGGTTGTAATGGAGAAATAAGGGTGTAATAGGAGTTATAAGGTGTATTCTTTTTTTACAAGTCCCAGAAATCTCTTGTAATTGGAAGCTATTTCGAAGGTAAAGACAAAACCTCGATAGCATTCCTTATTTTTTGATTTCGTACTATGGCTAAAATTGTTAGCTTGATTTCTGAAAATGGACGCTTAACTCTTAAAAATTATAAGGAATGGTCAATGAACATGGAAAATACATTAAAATCTTCAACGACTTGTGGGAAGTAGTTGAAAAGCAACCAACATTGCCGACCGATGCCACAGCTTGCAGAATTTCATAGACGTGACAAGAATGCCCTTGCTTTATTGAAATCAACTTGCAGTGCACAAGTTATAATTCACATAGAGACCATCAAGTTTGAATGCTGGAAAACATAGAAAGATCTAAAGGATTTATATGATAAACAACCTACCTACAAGAAAATTGACCTTACGCAGTTGTTCAACACTAAACTAACAGAGGATGAAGATGTTTCAAAATATGCGTCACGAATTAAGAATTTGAAACAAGAATGTCACTACTGGCGGGAAAATTGTTGATGAAATGCTCATTTCTATTGTTTTGAATGGCCTTAGCTCTAGCTACAAATTTTTTTTAGAAATGTTACAGCGTAGTGATAAGGTTAACAAATCTACTTTTGATTCCATTTGTGAGTTGCTCACTCAACATGAACGACAATTTGCAAAGAAAGAAAAACCTACTGAGGAGGCCCACTATACCAAAACAGGTAATCCATTATATGAGCATAACAGAAAGCATTCTTCGAAGCACTTTTAGAGACAGAAACACTCTCCACGGCACACTTCCAAACATAAGCATCATTCTGGACATAGAGATCATTCTGGTTCTCTGAAGCATAGACATCATTCTGGTTCTCAAAAGCATGAGCATCACCACAAACATTCACATGGACATAAGCACAAGCACAAGCATTCTTCTTCATGTGGCTATTCTTCCTCTAGTTCTAGTGGACGTGAGAGAATATGCTACAATTGTGGTGGCATAGGACACCTCTCTACAGAGTGCCCCTCCAAAAGGAGGTCCTCTTGACATCGACAAAAGACAGAAGTAAACATTGCTGGTCGCTCCAGTCACTCTAGTTACTCTTCTAGTTCCTCTTCTGGCTATTCTTCTGCATATTCTTCTAATGGATGGGATGATTGCGAAGTTTTATGCTCCGTAGATGTTGACTATATATTTTGAGATGGTAACACACCCATTTTTTGCGAGTTGCTAGGCTCAAGATTGGGATTTGATGTAGTAGAATTTTTTGGCTTGTGTACTTTGCTTTCATAGATTTAGTGTTAATATGATCTTTGATGTGGGGCATTTCAATGGTTTGTACTTGGTTTATTTGCTACACGACTTCTCACCTCTCGCCTGATAGGGGGAGAAGATATTGTGTACTGATTTTCAATCAGTCATCAGTGGTTGTGATATGAGTTAGCATTGAGTTGCTAGCATTGTTAGTGCTGAGCAAAGGCCTGCAGGAGATGTTGGCGATTGTTGGGCATCAGTTTGAGATGTGCCATACACAGTACTGAGCCAATCACTTGTTGGATGGATTTTGAGTGAGGGTCGATGTAGTTGGACAATGCGTGATCTTGTTCTATTTTAGTGCGGGGATGATCAGGGTGTTAATCAGTCCAGGATGCACAGTGTACCAGTTGTGGTTGCAACAAAGTCTACTTGGATGACTCACAGTTCATTGCTTCAGTCTTTTTGTACCCCTTTGGATCAAGGGGAAATTTGTTAGGTTTTTGATCCAAATGATTATAGTTTTATTAGTTTGTTATGTTTTTGTTTTTGTTTTATTTACGGGTTGGTTTCACAACGTTTTGTAACCAACTCCTCTTTTCCGTAAGCTTTTTAAGCTTACTATTGTACAAAAATAATTAATAAGATTTTTACATTGCATTTCCTGAATATTTTTCTATGTCTATTCCTTCATATTCGAAGGGCCATCAATTGCAACCTTATAAGCAATCTTCTCTCAAGCAAAGTGGAGCAGAAAAACTTAAGCCACATTTCTATGGGCCTTATAAAATTCAAAGAAGATTGGGAAAAGTGGCTTATGAGTTGGAATTACCAGAAGGGAGTAAGATTCACAATGTGTTCCATGTTTCTTGCCTTAAGAAAGCTCTTGGAAAGCATATCATACCCTCCATTGAATTGCCACCACTTGATGAAGAAGGTAAACTGATTTTGGTTCCCAAGACTATACTTGAGGTTTGTGAGAGGAGGCTCCGCAATCACACTATCATGGAATACTTGGTACAATGGAAGAATATCCCTATGGAAGATGCAACTTGGGAAGGGGCAGCCATCCTTTAACATCCCAATTTACAATTGCTTGTGGGCAAGCAATTTTGGGTAGGGAGGATTGTAATGTCCCCCTTTTCAAGCTAATCGTTGGGATAAGACCCTTAGTTTGTGCCTTCCCAAGGGCTAAGGTCTTCTAAAGCAAAAAATGGACATTGGTGAGCTTCAATGATAGATTTTGTTAAAGCACTTTATTATTTAATTTTGGGACTTTTTTTAAGAGTCACTTTATAAGGAAGCTTGTAATATATTTAAAAAAAAAAAGGAAAAACTAACTCTCCCTTTCTAATTTTGGGCACTACAATTGGAGAAAGCATATAAAAGGTAAGGGAGGACTCTTTTGAGAAGGTTATGAAATTTTGATATTGAAAATCTTGTGCAATTATGTCAAGCTTGAACAAGTGACTTGAGGACGAAAATCTTCAAGTGCACTAAGGAGTTTGGGGATGAAAACCTCCATTTTTCTATCAAGATAACTCTATTCAAGGGTTGTAACTGCATCATAATTGTGCATAAGTGTATGCAAGAGGTTCTACAAAGGTGTCTTTGGACACCACCTTCATCAAGGAATTAATATAATCCTTCAGAAAGCTGAAAATATTCAAATTGCAGGGCAAGGAGGTGGGCAAACTCGATGGAGGAGCCCGAGACAAGTTTGCAAGCCATTTCAAGGGTGGTTACTTCCTTTGGGAGGGTTGTTGAACACAACTATCTACTGAGAGGGGGGTGAATCAGTAGATCAGCTAAAACTAGTTCTTTTAGACCTTTTAGAGGAAATACAAATTCATATGCAAGTCAAAGAAGAAATGCAGAGATTACACATACACACAAAACACATTACCTAGGTTTTTTACGTGGAAAATCCAAAGGAAAAAACTACGGTGAAAATGGCTGCTAGAATCTACTGTTCTAATCCAGCTTCACTGTTAAATGCCTCATTGGCTAACCTCACTGGTTATATTCAAGAGCACCCACTCTATGGAAGCACCCACTCCCTAAGGAGACACAAATCTCCTAACGGAGCACCAACTCAGTTTTCTGATGGCACCAACCAATCAGAACTATGAAGCTACAACTTCATAATACAAGATGGATTCACAAATGAATCCAAATCAGTTTCTTTGTTACAAGTCTAATCTGTAATTGCTCACTCTTTGCTCAATCTTTGCACATTCTCTCTGTGTTTTTTCTTCCTCTCTGCTTCACTCTCTTTCTTTCACTCTGTGTCTGCATACATTTCAAAGTGACACTCTTCGAGTTGCTCTACAGCCCTCTCTCAAATGCAACATCACAGTGAATAAGATGTCGTGTTCACACTTTAGCGCCTCTTGACTGATTCCTGCTATCTGTTCACATTCAATGCGATGTTGACATATGCGAATCCCCGTGTCTTGATTCATACATTACACTTCAATGCTCAGATCTCGTTTCTATCTTTGACGACTACTGGATTCTGGTCATAATTGCGCCGTTTCCTTTTCGTGTCTTGGTTCATGCATCACGTCGTAATGTTCTGGTCTCTTTACTATGTTTGGCAGCTGCTGGATTTATCTCATAAATGCACAACCTTCTTAATCAATGATTGATCGGTTGGATCGATCAATCTCGAGCTCTGTGCAATCATTTACAGGTTTTGTCTGTTCCTTCAATTGTTCGTTGAGAATATATTAAATGCGGGGCTTTGATTTCTTACTTCGCGCCAAGTCTAAGGATCGAGCTCCTCTTTGCATCTCGCTATTTCCTATATATCAGGATCGCTTTTGCTCCTTTCGATTTATTCAAATATGCTCAATCTATAACTTTAGTCAGACGTTAATCTCCAGCAGATTTGACTATATCTCGCTTGTCACGGCATTCATAGAGCTTTCGCTCCGATAGATCTTACTGGACTTGCTCGGTCTTTAACTTTGCCACTGTGCATTAACCTTCGAGCACCTTTAAGGCTTTGGATTCACTCGCTCCGTTGGATCTTCTTAATCCTGACTTGCATTTGTCGTTGGATCATCAAAGATGCTTGCTCTTTATGTTGACTAGATCATTAACTTTCGACATGTTGACTTCATCTCGCTTCTTTCGGCGTCTTTGAGATGCTTCCCCTTTGTTGATTTCTTCATACTTGCTTGAACTTTAACATGTCCCTTTCGGGACAATTGTTTAGGAGACATACTCTTCGAGGCTTTGCAAATGTACCCTTCGGCTTTTATGTAAAGGTCCACATACCCTTCGGCCTTTTGAAAAGATCCCTTCGGACTGCTTGCAATGGTCCACTTGCCCTTCAGAACTTTTGCAACGGTCCACTTATCCTTTGGACTTTTTGAAAAGATCCCTTTGGAACTTTTGCAACGGTCCACTTACCCTTCGGACTTCATTAAAAGATTCCTTCGGAACTTTTGCAATGGTCCACTTACCCTTCAGATTTCTTGAAAAGATAGATTCGGAACTTTTGCAACGGTCCACTTACCCTTCGGCTTTCTTGCAGGCATCTACATGCCCTTCGAAACAATTTCAGCAGGTTTTTGTCCGAAAGATTTGTCCTTGCACTGCTGATTTATTTCTTTAACTATTACAAAACTGAAGTTAAAACTAATCTAGATTAAACCAAATGTTATTAGAGGTCCTCATGTGGCGGGCAACTAAACACACAATTATGTTGCCCTCAATCAATCTACTTTTCCATCTATCCTCTTAGTGAAGTCTGCTCTGATACCAATGATAGAGTTGATCCACGATTTCACACAATAAACTTTATTAATTATTCAATGATGTAGTACTTACGTATATAGGCCTTATGAACTCCTACAATAGTGGAGTTGCGCATATCACAAATCCCTATGATAGTGGGGTTAGGCATATCACATATTTTAATATCAATTACATTCACTCATGACATACTAAACTATAGAATATCCAACAAATTCACATTCCAATTACAAACATATAAACATTCATTATCATGCCATATTCTAGCACATCACCACTACTAGTAATAGCAAGCATTGAATTGTCGATAATATAAACCTTTTCATCATCAGCTTTGACAAGCTTTTGGTACAAACCACCATCCTTAACCATATGAAGAGTACATCCAGAGTCCATAATGAATTCACACTTGGAAGTAGAGGTGTGAAAAGTTTTAGTATGTGAAAAAAGAACGTTATTCTTACCAATAACATTTATGGGAGTATATGAATAAGGGTACGACTATATTACACTTAAATATAATCACAAGATGTGGGTTAAGGTATGGAGATGAGATCCATTCCTTGAACCCAAATTCCCTGGTGAATATGGCATATACAAATTTTGGAAAATTAATAGATTTCAGAAGTGGCTTAATTTTTTTTTTTTAAAACTTGATCTATTCTCTATGGCTCATTTTAGACAAAAAGTTGTTTAGAGGATATTTTTGAGATTCCAAAACATTTATAAGTTACCTCTAGAATTCACAATGTTAATTATAATTCTAGGCGTGCATTTTTTAGTAAAATCAAATGTACTGGATTGGAAATAAAATAGCATCTACTAATGAAGGATCATGTTTATCCATGATTTTAAAAACTTACCTTGCAGCATTAAACCCACCAAGAAACACTGTTCCAAGAACTATTATTGCGAATGGAATCTTGACTAATGTAGAGTTGATTGGCATACTTTTTGGGTATACCCCTCTCCTCACAACATGCACATAACAATCTAAAAACATACAAGTGTTAGGGACAATCAGATACGAAAAAGAAATGAAAATTTTAAAATATGGTGTCATATTGAGTGCAGGAACAAACACAATATGAACACAAAAAGAAAGAAAAAATGATAGTACCTGGAGTGCTATCCCGAAATGTTGTACCTGACAATGAAATAATGTGTTCATATAAGAATCTAAAATAATGGATTATTTGAAGAATGTAAATATGAAAGAACAGAGAATAAAAAGGCATGAAGTAATCATGGACTTAGAAACATGATGCATTTGAAGATTCACATATTGATCTAAATCCATGAGGTATTTGGGGGATAACACTCTAAATGAGAATTTAGATGTGTTATATCATATATGTGCATGCTAAAGCAAATATTAAAACATATTCTAAAAAGAGAAAATAATAGAATTGAAATAGAAAGTTTATAAACATATGTGTTATGTATATGGCATACTCTCGAGGGAAATGTAAGGTTTTTTATCTTCTAATATCTAATGTTGCAAATATGGTTACATATATTACAGAGCGGTGAAGGCTAAAGAACCATTATGAAAGTTGGAATCATTGCACTTCCATGCGTGACTCTTCACGTTCTAACCGTTGATCTAATCAGCGTCAAAATTTGACAATCAAAACACTCAAGTTATATTGGGACTCTGCCCCATTACAAGTGAAGATATGGTTACATGTATCATAGAGCGTGAAGGCTAAAGAACCATCATGGAAGTTGGAATCATTACACTTCCTTGTGTGACTCTTCACCTTCTGAATGTTGATCTAATCGGTGTCAAAATTTGACAATCAAAACACTCAAGTTGTGTTGGGAATCCACCCCATTACAAGTGAATATAATAGTGTTGTTTTACTGGGAGTGCAAAGCAGGGAGCTTCACAACAAAGAGATTTATTGTGGTGCAACGTAAGAGGTTTGAAAAATGGAGGAACTTAGCGAAGTAGAGATAAACTTCCCAAAAAAAGAATTGCTTTGCAAAGAAAAAATGAGCTTTTCAAAGGACTTTCTTTGCAACAAAGAAGTGAGCTTCGGAACAAAGGATTTTGCAATAGGTGCACAAAAGGATTTGTGAACATCTTACGAAGTCCCAAAAAGATGTGAACAAGCCTTGGGAAGGTGTGGTCCATCCCCAAGGTACTTGTGCTGCTCTGATCACATATGGATTTTACTGAGATCATTTTCATATTGTGCAAACCTCATAGTCTTTTCAATTTTAGTGAATATTTGTTTACACTCCATAGAATAACAATTCAATGTGTTCAGATTAAGTAGTTGAAAGTCATATAAAACATATTTATTGGTTTATTTTAAGCCTACAAATTATAGGTAAGTTCAATGAAGTGGATGATTTAAGGTAAAGGAATTACTTTTAATTACCTTGAGGTGCATTCCAATTATTCAGTTGTTAATAGAAAAGAATGCCTCTAGAAGACAAGCTCTCAATTGTAAGTTCAATTAAATATTTATGTAAAGGATGAAGAAACACAAAACTATAGATAAGTAAAACAGATTGATGGCCAAAACTTAGTTTGATGCTAATATGTGTTGATCGCATGAGGAAGTTGAGAGTCAGTGATAATAACCAACAAGTTTAAATTAGGTTAATAACAAACATCTATATTAATCACGTACTTCAGTTTATTTTACATGCTTTTGTTTGTCGGAGAAATTATATTATAATAAAAGAATCTTTATACAAATCACTCATGAATGTAGGACAAGTGTCCCAATGCACGAGTGACACATAATGCATACTTTTTGATGTCCATTAGATCACAATCCATGTGGGGCATCCATCAGTAAACAATTTCAAAAAGATAAAAGGCTGTAATCCCGAGGGAAAAAAAATTCCCACGATCAGAAGTTTGTAAGACTTCAACTATTTAAACTCTTTAGTTCCAAAGACATGATCTCCAAAAGAGGGGGGGGTTTGAGGCTTCTCTTCTTCACATAACTAAAAAGTTCATATTATGAAGTTGTTTGTCCTTTCACATCCATGAAGATTACTATCTACAAATCATGCTCATGAAGAGGTTGGGATTGCAATGTATCATTTTTATACACTAAATCTTTCATCGCGAAATCATGCTCTCAAGTAAACTAATTTTTCGAAAGAAAAGCGATGTTGCAGCTTGTCTGGTATTTCCTTCTCGTATCTGACAGGGTGGAGTTCAACCACCACCATATGGCCTTCGATTTTGACCTTCTAACCAATTGATATTCTTCTTTAGTTCCAAAATCAATTTTAACTAAATTTTTGTGTTGTGGCTACACTGCACGTAGATGAGCCAGAGCCAAATGTTTTCATTTGAAGCAGCTTTTGCACCTGAATGCAATATTCATGCAGTCCACGGTATTTTGGGCCCTTATTAAACCCTTCCATGGGCCATTCCAAAATAATTTCATCTGGAAGTCCTTTGCTGAGGTCCACCTCAACACAAAGCAAAGCTCAAGTCGTTTGAAATTATCTGTCTCCAAAGTGATGAATTTTCTAATTGAGTACTGTAGGGTTTTGGCTAACAAAAATGCAAAGAGAGGTTTAGTAACCTCAACCAAATTGGAACAAAAGACAAGGTTTCTATTGTTGGATTAAGGTTAGCTTACAAGGGCTTCAGAAATAGCCCTACTACATAAAAGCAGGGACCCCATGAGAAATAATTTATTGCCCCTCATAAGAATCAATACAGTTATAATCAATCTTTGTACACAAGGAAGAATATTGATATTGACTTGAATGAGAGGGCTCCAGTTCAACAAAATCCATTCACGAAAAGCCAGAAGAATCAAACAAGGTCCACTAGATTTTGAAATTAAACCATCTCTTGTAAACACCTTGTAGTCCTTTTCATTTTCTTGTCTTCTAACCCGACTATAGTGGGTTGAACAAATTTATCAAGAACAAAATATGGCTTCAAACTACACTGATAAGAATTACCTGTAGCTGGATATTTATCTTTTTGCAATTGTGGTGTGGTGTTAAGAGTTAACCTTGGCAGATTCACCCCAAGGTGATTTTGGAGCTTTACCCTCTGCAGTTTTCCCCAAGGGTGCTTGCTAGAAATTGTGCTAACAAGAATTACCTATAGTTGGAAATTTATCTTTTTTGCAATTGTGGAGTGGTATTAGAGTTAACCTTGGCAGATTTGCCCCAAGGTGATTATGGAGCTTTACCCTCCATAGTTTTCCCAAAGGGTGCTTGCTTAAAAGACCCCAAATTGGAATATTTTCCTGTCATAGGATCTTCACCTAAGTTGTAGGGAGAGATGGAATTGGATTCTTGTAGGCCTTTCTCTCTGCTCATAGTCTGTTCAACTCCTGAATCATTGCATCTCGTTCGTGCTGACTGTCGAGGGTTTTCCTTGTACTTGCATCATCTCTCTCTGTTAAAGCCAGGTTCAATTTTCCCATCATTCTTCAAGCTCTTCAAATTGCATCCTGTTTGATTTACATGTCAATCTCTCATTGCAAACAATGTCTGCATATTTAATGTACCATAGGTTTTTGGATAACCCTATATCAAAGTGGCGCACGATGGAAGATACAGTGTGCTAGAGCTTACATTTGAAAAAGACGAGTTCTAAATTTAATATGTTAAAATAGACATTTGATATTGTAGAAGAAGATATGTCATTTCCGTAAGATAGCATTGCATATGCTTGGATGTCACTATGTGTGAAGTTATGCTATGTTGATAAAAAGATATACTAGAGATCCATATGTTAATTACTTTTAATAGAAAGAAAATTATTTTAATGTTGAATTGCAATGATGGAACATTTTTGGGATAAGAAACATGTTATGGTTTGGGATAACATGTGTGAATGGTGGATGACTGAATGCAACCTTAGTTACAACTTACAAGAAAACAAGTATGGATACAGGGAACAAGGATGGGGATGGGTACAGGTACACCGATTTTTCAAAAAACAGGATACAGGGGTTTGGGGAAACACAAAAATATATATAGAAGGAAAATAAAATATTACAAGATTAATAGATGTAATTAACAATAATTGTAAAATATATGTACTAATATTGAAGCACGCTACATTAAAGGCCAAGAGATGTTAGAAAACAACCTGATTCAATAACTCTCAAATAAGATTAAGTCAGAAAACCTTAGTCTCCATAAGGTCCTGGGGTAATAGCTCTATTCCATGGTGTTAACTATCATATACTTGGAAATGTCCAAAATAATTATTGCTCCTACAGATCACTGTATGTAATGGTCCTGCTTTACCTACATTGTCGATAGTGGTTGAATACTTTTTGTTTGATAAAGGCTAATTTGTATTATAATATAATATGTGTCGCAAAAAGCCAGTTCCCTGATAGAGGCAAAAACAATGGAGCTGGCGATAATCATGGCTGTGAAGAAATGTCACTAATGGCCCAAGCCTGAAAATTACGACATTGTATGAGGCACACATCCATTCTGTATTTACAAGCCAGCAATAAAACAAATAACCAAAGAGGTAACAGATAAACATACTGCAAAATATATACCGCTAAGCTAACAAAAGGTTAAAAAAGAGCATCCAGGGCAGTAGAGAGTTTGCAAAGTGACCAAAACACAAAGCACCCGTTAAAAAAGAAAAGAGCTGGTCATAATGTTTTTGTTACAGAATAGGGTGACCAAAGCTCATATTCCTCTCCTTCTGCTGTCCTGCATATGGACTTTTGTCTGTAGAAGGCTGCATGTCACCCTCTTCCATCAGCTCATTGGCAAATTAGTTGGGATTGGGCTGAAGCCTGCAAATAGGAACCTTCCACTTGGCATTCTGAGGAAAGTTTGCACTCGAACATTATCTCACAGTAGCTTGTTTCTTTCTCACCTGTTATTCCTCGGTTCCTTCATGCATAAAATCAGGCATCCTTTTCTTTGAAGGACCAATTATGACCAGCTTTTCAAGAGTCACAATTCTGCGTTGTTGGAGCTGATTATTTTTTACCAATTGTTCAATACACTTGTGTTGCTTCTTGACACAATGACTCACATGAGCAATGCAATTTTCCTGCATGGGGATTTTGATCTCTTTCTCCCAAATGTTTCCCCTGAGCTGCTGTATGCTAGATGCAACAGGATTGATAGCACTTATCAGGGATAAGAACCCTTTGGATGGCTCATTTGTGTTTCTTTGAGTATCAGTGCCTCCCTGAACTTCAAGTGAGGACTATGCTGGAGAGCAAAGGTGGAGGTATTCGACGAAGTAGCATGGGGGACCGCATGTTAAAAGTTACCCTGGTTCTAGTAATGAAAGGTGGGCCTGTTGAAAGCAAAAGGTGGGGGTGGGAGGATGTTATTTCTGATGGTGGTGGGAGGTAAAGAATGAATGCATTATGGATGCAAGCCAGATAAATCTGACATGGAGAAGACCTTTGTATGAATTTTCAGGTGGAGGGGTGGGAGATTAGCTCTTCTCATGGGAGATACAGAATTTTCAATAATAGGAGGTAAATGGGGATGGAAAATTCCCTGGGCAGTGCCTAGAACTGACGATGTCTGAGAGGCTATAGGAGAGGAGATCTGGGGCACAACCACTTGTTTCTCATCATCAATGCTGATGGGATTGGGAGCCATGCCAATAGACAAGCCCGCTCTATGGGAAATTATAAAAGGAGGTTTGAAAGCTCATTTTGGGCATGCTTGTTTATTATACTCTGTTGTGGAATTTGAGCTTTGAGCTTTAGCAAACCCTAGGACGAAATCCCTAAGGGTATCGGTTTCGGTAGTGAGATATCTACCCTAGCCGATTTGCAGGTGGAATCATACAGGGTTCACACAAGTGCCGAACGAGTGATGACAACATATGGAGAAGCCTTGAAGAGGATTGAATAGGCTTTCCTCATAGTTTTCCTCACGTCCTAGGAGAGTTTATTTTGGCGTAAGTATTGGGGTTTCGTGACTTCTAGGCCTAGCATCCTTTGTATAGATGCCTCCTTTGTTGAAGACCCTAAGGGCTCAAGGTATTATGGTGGATATCTGCACTATGGCTCACCTCATCGCGATAGTTGTAGTCTCCTAAAGATCACATCGCAACCTTGGTATAGTCGCAACTCTCACTTCTATCCCAGCCACTTCTTAAGTTGAGATCGAGCCATCTTTGGAGTCTACGCGGGCCTTGGTGAAGATTGTGAGAAGTCACAGCAGCTTATAGGGGTTTGGTGTGAGTCTTGGACATGTTTTGGTGAGATTTCAAGGTGCCAATATCAATGGAAGACACATTACAACTAATCAACCACTTGGGATGCTTGTAATCTGCCTTACCTTTATTCTTGGTATGTATATTAATTTTTTTTGCTGGAAGTTTCCAGACCTGCAAATTCTGATTGTAAACAGCGATCTTTATATTAAAATAAATCAATATTCTTAGCCTTGAACTGCAAACTATTTGACAAAATGCCTCTTGCTGTTCCTATGTTCTGATTATGCAATATTGATTGAATTTTAATACTAAACTACACACAAATTATTTCGAATCAATATATTGAAATCTATCACTGAGAATGGTAAGATGCAAAGTGTTTGACGGAATGTCTACACTTTAGAAAACAGAAATTTGAGAAATTATTTTAGGTCTCTTGGAAGGATCCTTACTACTTGCTTCTCTTTATAGCGCACCAAGGTATAATCCCTTCAGGTTCCAAGGAGTTTTGTGTGGGCGCACAGTCAATAGTACTTCTTGATGGTGGTGCTACTCACAATTACATTGATAAGGGCTTAGTGGTAAAAAGGGATCTGCATGCAGAAGAATTTGAAGGCTTTGATGTGGTGATGGATGATGGGTTTACCATCCCTTGTAAGAGGAAGATCAGTAATCTCAGCATCCTCATTGGTGAGCACACAATTTGTGATGATTTTTATTTTATCGATTTAGGTGGGACTGGCATAGTGCTTGAAGTTCAATGGTTATATTCATTGGGTGAAATTTCTCAAAACTATCAGACCATGGAGTTAAGTTTTTAGCACGAAGGGAAAGAGGTAACATTGAAAGGCATTCCTCACCCTCCACCTCATCAAATTATAGCTAAAAGAATGGAAGCTATTAGCTCCAAATATTCCATCATAACCATGGGTAAGCAAACAAATTCATATTTGCATGACAAGGGAGATAAATTTGTTGAGGATGTTGGAGGTTAATATTTGGAACAAATACAAGGTAACAAATTTCCACATGGTCATGGCTATCAGCCAAAGGCTCTAGAGGTGAAAACAAAAAATATTTTTATTAGTTTGTCAGTCTTTGCCAATTTTTTCGAAAGAATTGACCAATTTGGGTTCTCCTCTTTGCTTAACTTATTAGATTGAAAGAAGTAAAGTCATTTGATAAACCCAATCAACTTCATTAGACCCATTCGGGTTCTTGATGTTGCTCAACTTATAAACATGAAGGAAGTAAAGTCATTTTAGAAACCCGATTAATTCACCTAGACCCATTTGGGTTCTTCACATTGCTTGACTTATAAAGATAAGAGTAGTTAAGTCATTCCGAAAACCCGATCAATTCCGCTAGACCCATTCGGGTTCTTGAGACCGCTTAGCTTATGAAATTGAACGAAGTTGTTCTTGAAACCCGATTTACACTCCCCTGACCCATTTGGGTTCTCGAGATTGCTTTACTTGTGAAGCTTTTTGAGTCGAAGCAGTTGAAGTACACAAACCCAATCAACATTCTCTTGACCCAGTTGGGTTTTCGACACGACTTTACTTATGAAACTTTATAAGTAAAAGCGAATGAAGTACATGGACTTGACAAACTTGAATCACTATGCCTTTGTCATTAATGTTTGCCTATTTGACATCAATGACAATCTCCTTGTACACCATGATACTCAAATTGCCAACAAGGGTGGCGACCCCTTACAAGAGATCAGTTTGGTCTTTGGAACCCTCTTCTAGGGTCGAGATAATTTTCATAATTTATTTCAGTCATTCGGTGAATTGTGTTGATCATTTTGCATGCGTGAAAGGACATTCTAGGCCCTAAAATATTTAAGAATTTATTATAATATTTTTGGCACTTGGGCGACTTGCTGAGAGTCCCGGAAGGTGAGTTGGTGGTCAAATTCCAAGGAATAATATTCAGAATTATTTCCCCTATTTTTTTGAGGCATGGCGACCCACTTGTGAAGATTTTTGATGTGTTTGAGTGTTGAAAAATGCAACTGTACATTCAAGTAAAAATCAGATTATTTACAAGGGTATTTTCAGCTGCTTCGCCAATTTATTTGATCCAAAAAAGGTACTTTATTCCCTTATAATTTTCAGCTATTTGTGGAGTTATTTTGGATGTGTTATCACTTCCTTTGGGAGGGTGGTGACCCCTCACAAGAGGGCAATTTGTCCTTTGGAACCCTCTTCTAGGGTTGAGGTAATGTTCATAAATTATTTCAGTCATTCGGTGAATTGTGTGGATCAATTTGCATGCGAGAAAGGACAATCTAGGCCCTAAAATATTTCAGAATTTATTATAATATTTTTGGCACTTGGACAACTTGCTTGGAGAGTCCTGGAAGGTGAATTGGTGGGCAAATTCCAAGGAATAATATTCAGAATTATTTCCCCTATTTTTTTGAGGTATGGCGACCCACTTGTGAAGATTTCTGAGGTGTTTGAGGGTTGAAAAACGCAGCTGTACATTCAAGTAAAAATGAGATTATTTACAGGGGTATTTTCAGCTACTTTGTCAATTTATTCGATGCAAAAAAGGTACTTTATTCCCTTATAATTTTCAGCTATTTGTGGAGTTATTTTGGATGTGTTATCACTTCCTTTGGGAGGGTGGCGACCCCTCACAAGAGGTCAATTTGTCCTTTGGAACCCTCTTCTAGGGTTGAGGTAATGTTCATAATTTATTTCAGTCATTCGGTGAATTGTGTGGATCAATTTGCATGCGAGAAAGGATAATCTAGGCCCTAAAATATTCCAGAATTTATTATAATATTTTTGGCAGTTGGGCGACTTGCTTGGAGAGTCCCAGAAGGTGAATTGGGGGGCAAATTCCGAGGAGTAATATTCAGAATTATTTCCCCTATTTTTTTGAAGTGTGGCGACTCACTTGTGAAGATTTTTGAGGTGTTTGAGGGTTGAAAAACGCAGCTGTACATTCAAATAAAAATCAGATTATTTACAGGGGTATTTTCAGCTGCTTCGCCAATTTATTTGATCCAAAAAAGGTACTTTATTCCCTAATAATTTTCAGCTATTTGTGGAGTTATTTTGGATGTGTTTTCACTTGGATATTCTATAATTTTTCCAGCTTGGGTGGGCTGGTTTTAAGTTTTCAGAATTCAATTTTGTTTGGGTTTGTTGGAAAGCCCTCTTTTTTCATCATTGTCCCAATTTTGGGACATTACATTTGTACTAAGCGAGGGAAGCTTGTGTGTGTTGTGAAATCTCTGTAATACTGTAATCCTCATTTAATGTTGGAGAGGCAACTTACGTTAGTTCCCATTCCAAAGGAGAGAGGAAAATGTTGGGGAAGAAGCTAGTTGGATGTGGTGTGTCTAGAATAGGGTTAGATGTATGTATCAAGTCCATGAGGGACTGTAGCCGGTTTTAATCCTCTTCATGTTTGTAATAAGTGAGGGAAGCTTGTGTGTGTGTTATGAAATCTCTATAATACTGTAATGCTCATTTAATGTTGGAGGGGCAATTAACATTAGTTCCGATTCCAAAGGAGAGAGAGGAAAATGTTGGGGAAGAAGCTAGTTGGATGTGGTGTGTCTAGAATAGGGTTAGATGTATGTATCAAGTCCATGAGAGACTATAGTTGGTTGTAATCCTCTTCATGTTTGTAATAAGCGAGGGAAGCTTGTGTGTGTTATGAAGTCTCTGTAATACTGTAATGCACATTTAATAAAAAAAAGTGTTTTGGTTTTCGATGTTTGAGTTTGATTGTGTGTGACCATTGGTTAGTGTAAGTCTAGGCTAGGAAGCAAGGCATCCATTAATTTGCCCTCCTCATTCTCGTTTGCATTGCGAATGTAACAGTGAACCACAATGACAAAAGATTTTACAATGGTATGAAGAGGAGTGGTGCCACCATAGACATAGCGAATAGAATATAGAATCTATATATGGGTGCCAAATATATATATATATATATATGGGGTGCCAATTAAACTCTATCTAGTGCCCCCATCTATCTATCTCGTAGCGAATACTGATCTATTTGGCCCATATAGTTATAGTTATATATAGAGGTGGGAGGGGGGCGGCCGAAAAAACTTTAGGTTTTCAACAACAATGAGTATATATATATGGGGTGCCAATTAAACTCTATCTAGTGCCCCCATCTATCTATCTCATAGCGAATACTGATCTATTTGGCCCATATAGTTATAGTTATATATAGAGGTGGGAGGGGCGGGGGCTGAAAAAACTTTAGGTTTTCAACAACAATAAGGAGAGGAAGAAAGATCTAATGATTGATGTCGTACGAGAAAGAATTAATGCCATTGAGCCTGAACAAAGGCAATGGAAGAAGACAATAGGGTTATGGAGTGGATTTGATAGTCTACTCGATTGGTCGAACAAGAAGCAAGAATACAATGGTTGTGAGAGGCAGCCAATTGTAAAAAATATCAAGAGAAGTATTGAGTAGAAGTGAAAGGCAATGCCAAAGTGTGAGTAGAACTCAGAGCTGGAGCCGAAGTTGAAACCAAGAAAGGGTTAGGTGGAATCGGAGGACCCTACACCATTTATGTGTAAGGAGTGGGTGGAGCTTTTAATAAAATTGCACTTCGAAGAGGAAAGAAATGCGGACCTTGCTGACCAGGCTAGGTTAGAGGGTGCTATATAAGAATCAAGTGAAGAGTCCACAAATCTCCCTTGTTTAGAGAGAAGTATTTATCCTGAAATGGAGTTTGATTACTTCTCGGGGGAAGAGAGAGATGCCTACGAGAAAAATATTCGTGGACTTGAAGATCTATTGATGGACAAAGTTGAGCCAAAAACACCATGACAACCAATAAGTCAAATTGGAGTGAGCAACGAAAGGAAGGCACTTAATGGTGAGCAAAGCAATGTATGGATACCCTATGCTGAAGGAAGGATGGAGGATCATGACGTCTCCAACTATTAAGGATTGTCCAAGACAAACCTTCTCGAGGAGGAGGCTTGTACTAGAAGACCCCTGTCAAAGCCAAAATCAAAGTTGGGAAATGTCAACAATCATGGTCACATGCACTCCACTAAGTCCAAATTTATTGAAATAGAAGTTGCCAATTCTTTTAGGCGTTGAATTTGAAGACCTTGTTCGACACTGTAGAACATGAGTTACCAATTGGACTGCCAATGGTTAGACAATGGACAACACTAGTTGTAGTCATTCACAACCACAATAAGAGGGGTGGCTATTGATTGGTACATGAACACACCACCAAGTGACAAGTCATCACGGGACAAATTGCGGAAGGCATTTGACAAGGAATTCAAGCTCCTAAGAGAACTGGAATTGTTGCCGATATTTGCAACATTTGGCTTGGGAAACACAAGAATGTGTGAGACTATAACATAAGACTCAAATAATTGTTGGGAAAAATTGAAGAAGTCAAGTGGACGAGGAAGAGCTAAAAGCCAATGCTCGGATTTTGGTGAAGCATAAATGTGCGTGCATAAGACATCACTGAGTAGAGTTTTGACAACCCCACCTGCTGGTGTTGTATGATTTCTGGCAGTAATATCACTGAGTCTGGTGGTGTTGCCGAACCAGTACAAGAAGAGCTGGCAGGAAGGGAAACCCAGGAGTCGAGAGAGACCAAGCTTCAAAAAACTGTAATGAGCCTCCAATATTCATATAGCTTTCCATGATTATGAGCAAGGGGTTCTTTTGATAAGTTTCAAGAAGAATCGAAGGAGAAGTATCAGAGGTTGTAAGTGCATGGTCTAGAGGAACATAATTGCATCTGAGAGCCATCCCATTGTATAAAGTTGTAAACGTTGTACTGAACATTTCAGGAGCAAGAATAAACCTGTTTTTTCTTGTGCTGGATTTTTATACACCAAGAGGGTTTTCTCCACATAAATCAATGTCAACTATGCATTGTTTGCTGTCGGATCTTGTTTTTCTCCAATTTCCTTTTCCAAAAGTACTGCAATTTGGGAGTGTTTAATTGAGCACTTGTACATTGTAAATTGGTCCGCTTTGAATTTTCAGTAGCTTAACATTGGAATCAGCATAAGCAAGTAGGGAGGTCTATGTCATGAATTTGTAATCATCATAAATTCTGCAAGTTACAGGTCATATTGGTATCAAAGCAGGTTGCGCGTCATTAGCTTGGTAAGGAAAATCACAAGGTGGAAGGTGCATTGAATTATTTCATGCCTGAAATAGAGGGAATGAAGTGGAAAGCACAAGTAAAAGTCTAAAGTTAAACCATGGATGGTTATGGAGAGGACGCTCAATAGATAGGATTCTCTAAATTGGAGGCAGCCATGGCCAACATAGCACAAACACAAGCAGGGCTTGTGAAATCTGTTGACAGTTTGGTGACAGCTCTTAGCGAAAAATTTGGATCTTGTTTAGATCGCCAAAATCAACTTTAGAGAAACAAATTATTTTTCCTCCTTACATGTTTTTTTGAATAATTGACCCCAATTGAAGCAGCTGTAGCCCGACAGTGCTATTTCAAACTAGCATGTCTTTTGAAGAACCATTAAATATTTTGAATTTGATGGTGTTGACAAAACAATTGTGTGCCCATTAATGTCTTCGGTGCAGGCTGCACATCTGGGCTTTAAGATGTTCTGATGTACCCCGATATTCAATATATTCAAGCCTTCACCTTTAAGGTAGGGTTACACGATACATCAATCACTTTGGGTAAATACACTTGAAATGTATCTCAATATGAGAGTACATTACCTATGCCCATGATATTATGATGTAAACAGGGTGCTGGAGTAGGCAACATGGTCAGATGTATATGGCAGTTGTTTAGTCTTTTGTTTCTTGAATTGGCCCAATTGCCTATTGAGCAGGAAAATACCAGAAATATGTGTTTTTATATTGCATTAATTATGAGGTTAATGAATATCGTAGAGTTATTTCTTTATAATTATATTTATGTGCTTGAGCTAAAGTTTTTTCATGTTGTTTTTTTGACATCAATATATTCTCTTTCTTAATTTCGTTTTTCTGTCTGCCGGATGGTACATGATAAATTATTTTCCACGGGTTCATAGCATACCAGATATACCTGTTATGGTCTTTCTATATATAGCACTAACATATGTAGGGTCTAAGTTGTAAACATATTGTGCTAGAAAAGATAGGAGATTCATAGAGCAATATACTCAAAAGGAGTGGTAAGCAATAACCTTGTATGTAGATGTGCAAGGACTTTAGCTTTTTCTGGAATTAACAGGGAGCATATTATGTTTTAAAAGTATTAACTGAAAGAAACCTAATAATTTTGTAGTAATCTCTTCAAGCAATCACATCCTTAACAGTGAATTAACTGCAATGGTTAGTCAATTTATTGTAATGGTTTGCCAATCTCTGCTCACAATTTCGCTTTTTACTAAGGGTTGCCCTGTGGACGCTGGACACAACACATTGTTCCAAAGAAAGTGATTGATTGTCCTAGGAATTGGAATCTGGATTCTACCCGTGTAGTATTTTTAGTTCAATATTGTTCCATTTGTTTTTTTTTTGCTAAATTAAATTACACTGCTAAGGATGAAACAATGGTAAATTAATTGAAAATATTTGTAGAGCAAAGTTTTGTTGATGATTAATGTTGCAATAATATTGGCTGCAGATATGTGAGTCTTCTTCAATCACCACATGTTTGGTTCAATTTTCTAATTCGTGAATTTGGAAAGCAATGTGACCTGATGTCAGCTTTGATTGCATTTCAAAGATCTCAAATGGCTGCTATGAGTGTAGATATGTATTCATACCGTGATATAATAGATGCCTGTGGTCTCTGTGGGAATCCTGAACAGGCTAGAATCATCTTCAAGGTTGGGGAGAAATCCTACATGCCCCTTGCTTTTAATGATGCACACATGGTGTCTGTCGTACCGACAAATAATTCTTTCAAAATGCCCTTATTAAGAATAACCTCCCTATCATGTTGTGATTTTACATTTGTGGTGCAGGAATTGCTCAATCAGAAGGTTACCCCAAATGTTTTTGTGTACAATAGCATCATGAATGTCAATATGAGGAATTTGGATTATGTTTTGCAAATATACAAACATATGCTGGTAAATCTCATAACATTTTTGCCTGCTCTTTCATAATGTCTACATTGGGGTAATTTACTTTTGATAATATGTGATATGGCAAGCCAGGTTGCCACTGAAAACTGAGTATTTTTCTCTTCTTGGTTGTATTTGTTGTGTCATTATCTTTTAGATATGGTATGGTCTTCATCTAAACCATTATGCAGACCGGTAAAAACAATCACTATGTATTCTTTAAATAGGTAGCCACATCTTATCTCTGTATTATGCTGAATGTATGATGTCCTAGCATCCAAACTGATGTAGCCTGCCGTTACCCAACTATGGGTGGCCTCTTTCTCTTGTCATGCATAACATCTTAGAATTTTTGGGAAGTTTAATCTTTCTTGCTTTCTTACACAATTGGCTTCTAGAACCATCCATCATTAGCAACACTGGCATTGGAGAAAACAATAACTCCATTGTTGGTCATCTTGCAGTGTACACATTGCTTTTAAACAATTTGTACCATATTGGGGCAATTGCCTAGGTTGCTATGGTATGATCACTAATAAGGTTGATTGTTTATCCTGTTTGCACTTCTTTCCTATAATTCATTATTAACCACCTACATGGTCTATTTGTTTTAGGGCATGCTAGGGGAATCATGCAAAAGGGGATTTATCCATGGGAATTGCTGTGCATGTATCTATTTTTTACATTGTTTTTAGAACTGTTCAAGGTACTTGTAATATAGAAAATGTGAGTAAAGCTATTCTAGCAGTTGAACCAATCAATATTCACATTATAAACCATTCAAATTCATGGTAAAGAAACCACTGTAGAAACACTGATAGGGATTAGAGTAGAATCAACATCAAGACAGGGCTAGAAACAACTCATAAAGCATAGGATAGAATCATGGCAGTATACAATTTTCCAGATATGAACAACATTAGAAGTCGTAGAATATGAGAGAGCTCCTCCCCATGAATGTTGGGGCTTGAACATACTGCCGGGGCACATTGGGCATGTCAGTGTGACAACTGTCGAAACTCGAACTTAACCACCCAATTATAACCTCAAAAGTTATAAGTAATCACTTGTACATTACATGATACATGTATGTACCAATTACAATGGCATTACTTTATTTACACCATAATGCCAAAACACAAGAAAATATCAGTCTTATTATCTCTTTGTTTCTGATCATTTCTAATGCACGAATTATTTATTTATTATTTCATTTATTTTACATCAGAAAATTTATAGTTCCAATGAATCTTCTCACTTGCTGCTTCATCCAACTCTTAGTATCCTGCTTTAAATCTTTCTTAACCTGTACAAGCTTCTCCTTCAATTGCTTTTCATCATTGTCACACTGCCATCACATATTATAATGAAATGCACTTGTCTTTCCAATTCTTGATGTCTTGCTTGTGTTATAGCTCTTTTTTCTGTAACTGGTTTAATCCAGTGCTCTTTTTCCGCAAGCAGTTCTTGTGTCTCTCTGTCCAACTGTTCTTTTTCAGCTACAAATTTATCTACTTTCTGATTATAGAGTGAGCTATGATGTACTGATTCTGACTCTCCATAAACAGAAGTCGAAAGGAATCTGAACAAAACAAATAGAAGATTGTGCTGGTACCTTAAGTGGCTTTGGAAAATTTCCCTCTTCTATCTACGGATCACTTATTGAGCCTACACATCTGGCTTGTATTGCTGTTGAAAACGCTTCTGCTTGCCATGCAAGGTGAAATTGTCTATGCTGAATATCCTTTGGTCAACTGACTTGTACGATGCCTCAATGCCACAACATCTAAATCCTTCATCTCATGAACCGCTGTGAACAACATGACCAATGTCAACTTATGAAAAGCGTGGGAAGTAACTTCCCTGCATTAGCTTGGGAAATGTGACTGTATGCTCTTCACTACTAGAACCAATATTTAAGGAATAGCTCACATAATATGTAAGGCTAAAAAGATAATTTCTCCATGTTTTGGACTCAATCTCCCCATCTTGTGTTGACTTTATTTCACTATCTTAGGCAGGTCCAAGATTCAAATAAAAATGTGTCCCTCTTCTGTCCCTTCTATATGACAGGGTTCGGATCTGGCTGTCAATCTAGTATCTCTTCCCTTTAGTTTTCCATCCACTGGCTGCTTTTGCAAACTAGGATCAAGTTGATTAGGGAAAACACCATCAACAGGCAATAGACTCAGTAATTGCAGATAAGGGGAACTCAGGTTGGGATCTAGGTGGAAGATTAGATCTGGGAATGTCCCAAGAATCGTCAAGGAAGAATCCCAAGACCAACTGAACAAGACAATCCATATCACCCCGACAAAGGAGTTGTGACTCCTGTGGAGCCAATAGTGATGGGCACTGAAACTTGGGGCACATGATCTAAACCAGGAGTAGAAGGAATTAAAACAGAAGAATGGGAAACAAAACTCAAAATGTAATACTAAGAATCAGTAGTGGCAACAAGAAGGGAAGACCCTTGAGGATTTTGACGACTCAACGAATATTTGGGCAGTGTGCTCGACATTTACAGAATAGTCTCTTATTCCTTGCTCGAATCATCACCCTCGTTGTCAATGCAGCCCTTAGGGAGATCCACATATTCCTGTTCTGGAATTTGAAAGTCTCTTGCTTTCCTCATCCGACTGGAGCTTCAGTTGTTGCTTGGGTTCCTTGGCTGTAGATGCACTTTCCTGCTTCTCTTTCCTCTTTTGGGAAGTGAGATTTTGCTCAAGGTGTTTCCACTTAAAGTCAGTCAACTACTATGGGTTATGTATATCCCTGATATATTTCATCTTTATCACTTTATTGATGGTTTCTCTTGTAGGGGCTTGTCAGCACATCAATATCCTTGAGTGCACATCTTAAGGAGTGCACTGAGAATGGTTCGTATCAGCTCATGGTACTTTGTAAGAGATGTTTGCATGCCATTCTATCATACCTTCATTACTATCAATTTGACCTCCTTGGAGTCTCATTCTGTCTCACCTCTTCGTCTATTTTTTGTTTAGTCTTGCTAGTCACCCTATATTCCAACTGTATCAGCCAGGACAATAGTCTATTTCATGCCTACGTTTCCCTGTATTGTATCAGTTTTGTCGATACAATTCCAAGTTTTGTTCCTGTTAGTTGTATTGTGTTGCACTAGCTGATACAATTTTGTGTCTTGACCCAGTCAGTTTTATTGTATCGGCCTAGCCGATAAAACTCTGTGTCAGCTGACATCCTTTCTGACTATATTGGCCTGGCTGATACAGTCGACTTCGAGTTTAGGCTTAATTATGGGTTTGGAGCCGTATATATAGGGGTCATATTACCATTCCAAACATATCACAACACTCATCTTCTTTGCTTGTGCGTGTATTTCTGCTCTTAAGTAGTAATATGAGTTAGAGGTTAAAGTCTTATTGTTCGAGGTCTAGTCTTACTTAAATATCTTTGAAGCTCAGGGAGTTGTGTCGAGGAGGTGTCCCAGGCTTTGGAATCCCCAACTAAGGATAGCTAGGTCTTCTTCTTGCCATTTGAGGTCTTCATCTTACATCTCTTGCAAAGTGCCACTAGAGCCAAAGGGGAGATTGATGTGCTGACGAGTTACCCCAAAGGTAAGTATCCCTATCCCTATTCTCTTTCATTTATTTACTTAATAGATAGATTTGCTTTGATTATTGTTATATTAGATGCATGTTTGTGTGTCTTTGCATATGCTCCTCATACCAAATAAGCTAGTATAGCTATAGGTTTGCTTAGGCTTGCCATTATCACCTTAGGTTGCATAGACTGCCTATTGATTGGCCATTGCACCAATTATTTTCTTATTAGTTTAGTATGTTACAACTATCTTGGATTTAGGTTGCCCTTGTTCGTTAGTTCTTTGCATGCGGTATCATTATTATATCCTTAATTCACCCCTTTATTACCATTTTCTATATCATTGATTTACTTTGGGATCTAGTTAGAACCATACCCTTTATCTTAGGCATATATTTTAGAACCCCATACCCTTGATATTGAGTGTGGATTGCCCTTTGCTAGATCTACAACTCTCTTGAGTGACATCGCTAACCATCCAAGTGTCTGTAGGCTATATTGTTATGACCTTTGTTTGTATTCTAATCTATAAAGAGAAAGAAGATTGTTATTGGTCATCCTAGCCCGTGCATACAACCCGGTGAACCTGATGTGAATCCTATTTCGCCACTGGTTGGATTGTCGTCACGTTTCTATATCTTTTCCTAGCTCCATAATTTTTCAATCATATCATCCCCTAGAGTTCCAGTCCATGAAGAAAATTGCACAATCAAAGATCTAGATCATAATATCACTTACATCATTACCATGGAAGGAAACCTTGAAATAATTCCCCTAGATCTTCTCATTTCTAGGATAGCCAAAGATACCTCAGTCGATCTTTCCAACCTCAAACCAATTACTGAATCATGTAACACAAATCCTATGCAACTAATTAGAACACCAAGCGCTCCTCCCATTAGGATAGTGCAATGCAATATGGTTCAAATCAATCCAACTCAAGACCTAAAAGATCCTAAGAAACTTATAAAAAATCTTGACAATAACACCATTTATACCCCAGACAAAAATGGGAGTGTCTTAATATCATCAATCCCTCTACTACGACAATGAGGGCAACCAACAATGGTCCTTTTCTTAACACCAATATTGGAAATCCTCCCCCTAGTAGTCCTCTTACCTACAATTCTAGCAATCCCCCTTCTCAAAATCCTTTAGATGTCTCTCAAGTCCTTGTGCAAGCAGTTCAACAAATGGCCATTATGCAAGCTTCCAATTACAATCAAATACTCCAAATGCAAAAACACGACTTGCAAATGGCCAATCAAGCTCCTCAAGTTGTTTTGAATCAACCAAATCAAAATTACATTCCTCCTCTTAGAGATGCCAATGAAAATCTTATCCCCAAACCTCCAATCCAAAATAAGATGCTTCAACACCTTCAGAATGAACCTCTAGATCCCCTCATTGTGTCCATGGACATTGGAAGCATTTCTCCAACCATCGCATATGGTGGGACTACGGATCCTACATTATATCTTAAAGCATTTGGTAACCTCTATAAGGAGTGGATTAAGACCAACATGTATGCGACTACCAATCTTTTATCTAAAACCTTAGTTGGAGATGTGCTAGAATAGTATAATCAACTTCCAACCTACTCAATTGCACAACTATATGACCTAGTCAATGCTCCAATTAAGGAATTCCAGCATAACGAACTTCCCGAGAATAGCCTTAGCATCCTCATCAATGCTAAACCATTTCCTATGGAATCTGCACATGATTTCATCAAGAAATGCAAATTATTGGCACATAAAGTAGACCATAACATGAGTGATGAAACTCTTTTCAAACCTTTCATCGCTGTTTTAAAATCCCCTCTTCAATACAAAGTGAAATACTTCCCTCCTAAAACTTTAGAAGCCTTTGATCAAGCCAAAAGACAAGATTTTCTTATGAGCCGATTTGAATCATGTCAAAATGCAAATAGGGAAATTGTTTCCAACATCAACCCATGCAATAAATGTTGATACATCTCAAGCCCAACCTCCCCTACAATCTGAATCGAGAGTCAGCAATCCAGGGAATATACATCCTTCCCACTCTCCCTTGAGTCTCCAAGAGCTCAAACATAAATCACCACCTTCTCGATCCATGAGCTTTGACCCTTCCAAGCCTCCCCCACCATGGTACAATCCCAATAAGTTTTGTTGGTGGCATGCTACGGTAGGTCATTCTCATGAAAGTTGTGATCTTCAAAGATTTGCTTTTAGCTTATTGTTAGGTGCACACTTCAACCATGAAGCTATCACTCAAAAATACTATAACAAATATCTCAAAGCTTCTAAAACCCAATCAAACCAATGACATCAAAATCACCCTTCAAAACCAAATAACAATCAACCTCCAAATCCTTCAATTAAAAAACTGGCGGTGAATGTTGTTGGAACTGAGGTTAACCTTCACTCTTCCAATGATGAGGAAAACTTGATTAACATGAACAACATGAAGTGTGTTGTTGTATTCATCAATTTTCAGCTTATTAGGTCAAATTAGCCAAAAAGCACCCAGTTCAAATGCCTATCCCAAAGCACATTATAGGTCATGTTGATTCTTATCCTAGAGCTTATAGGAATATTCAAACCTATCCTATAGGTCCAATTTCAGTTTCAACATATTTTAAGTCATCAAAATCGACAACCATTTTTTTTCAACTCTATCGGCCATGTTGATATAGTTCTACCAAACTCGGAGCAACCCAATTGTATCGGCAATCCTGATACAATTACAAATCATTTTCCTCTTACAAATAACTACATCGGGCATGACCCAAAATGTGTTGATGTAATTCTAAATCATCTTCCTCTTTCAAATAACTGTATCAGCCATGCACTAAAATGTGCTGATATAGTTCTAAATTTGCTGCCTCTTAAAAATAACTTTATCTGTGAAGAACTAAAATGTGTCGATACAGTTAGAAATTTGTTTCATGTCACAAATAACTGCATCGGCCATGACACAAAAAGTGTTGCTACAGTTTTAAAAATGATTTATGTAACCACCAACTTTATCAGCGAACGTGATATAGTTCAGTCTAGCTTTGATACACCAGGTTGTATCGACATCGCTGATACCATAAAGAAAATTTTCAAACTGCCTTCCAAAAAAACTCAAAATTACCCTAGCTCTTAAAATACCTGTTGTAAGAAAACTTTACACAGAATCTGACATCAAAGGCAATCCATATGTCAATCTTAAGGTTGCTATCAAACATAATCTGAAATGTCCCTCTGGGTAATTTTCTAAATTCTTTTTTTTTGTATATTTCCTAAAATTAGAGCATCAATTAAGTATTAAAACAACAATACTCAACAACGATATTGAAGATTAAACTGTAATTCTTATTGCAATTCTTGAATACACAATACTAATAAAACTATTTATTGACTAATAAACGTATCACAGCCAAACCTAATGATGTTGATTGAATAAATGATAATAGAAAACCTTTACAGTCGGATTACAACAACAATTTTTTTACAACAGTAGAGGAGTGCAACAAGGCAGCGATTGTAGATGAATGGTGGCCAACAAGGTAGGGCGTCACTCTCCCAGGTTGGTAGTTTCCCTAAAACTTCTTGAAACCCTCACAAATCCCCACGTAACTGTCCTAAGGACAGCGCTTTGTGTCCCTCAATTGTACAACACCGTTTCTAAGGTACGAAAGCCTTTGAACAACAATAAACCCTGATATGTCTGATAATCCTTCACAAAATTATGGAAACCAATAACAACTTCTAGCCAACTGAAAATTGAAATTAAACTCAATTTGTCAGCACAATTATGATCTTTGGATGGAATCATCTCAATGGGTAAGAGGGTTTTCGTCCTTAGATGAAAAAGTTGAATACAAAAGCTCCAACTCTCATTTTATGATTTCTCTTTTTTTAGTTGCTTTAACCCTAAAAGTATTTAAAATACTTTTAGATAAATATTACTTTTTGGCCCACTTAATGAATATTACTTTTTGGCCCCCTTTATAATAATAAGACATAAGTGTCCTTTTTGCATGTTATAAATTAGAGTAACTTTAGGACGACTTAAAAATATTATTAAATTGTTTTCTTAACTAAAAATATTTAGAAAAGGGGACATGATAGTCCACCCTTCCCAAAATTGCCGGTCCTCAAGCAATGCAAGTTCAACCGTTCTACCTCTCTCCAAATGACCATCCTTGTAGTACTTGGATCCCCATTTCATCCTTGGGAATTTGCCCTTCCATGCTCTGAATTCCTCGTGTGATGCAGTATGTTCCTTCGATTGTAAAACTTTTTTATTAGTTTAGTATGTTACATTTATCTTAGATCTAGGTTGTCCTTGTTCGTTAGTTCCTTGCATGTCCTTATTATATCCCTGATACACCCCTTTGTTACCATTTGCTATATCATTGATTTGCTTTGGGATCCAGTTATATCTATACCCCGTATCTTAGGCATAGGCTTTGAAAACTTATACCCTTGCTATTGAGTGGGGGTTATCCTCTGCTAGATCTATGGTTCCTCTGAGTGACATTGCTAACTATCTGAGTATATGTAGGCTCTAGTGTAGGACATTTGTTTGTATCCTAGTCTATAGAAATAGAGGATTGTTATTGGTCATCTGAGTATGTGCATACTGGTCTTACTAATGATCCTGAAGTTATATTTCCCAGCAAAACTATCCTTTGTTGACAAATCATATCCAAGTGTAGAGCATTCACATGCATTGTCTTGTAGAATCTTCTATACTCCAAAGAGAGGAAGGATCTCATCTTATCTTTCAAATAGGTAGCTCAATTGTAGACCACACCCATCAAGAGTCCATCTAGATGTGGCACCAACCAAATGGGAAGATCAAAAGATCTAGACCCTTTGAAGAGCCCATTAGTCCAAAAATCCCGAAGGGACCACAACTTTTGCCACTGCATATAATTCATATTCAGTCCACGATTGCCATGTCAAATTAGCTTTTTTCTTTGCTGAGGAGTCATGGTTGGAGAGCAATAATTTTTATTCACATTTTCATTTTAAGTGAGGGCTATGTGTAAGTCACAAGCTCTCCTTTCATTGAAACCCCAAACATTGAAAGTTCGAGGCCTCGAAAGAGACAACTACATTGGTGCTGACAAACAAAACATTGGCTTATCTCATGCCCTGGTTATAATTCTTCAGCCTCTTTTCCAAGTAATCCTATAAACAGCTCCTCTAAAAAACATGCATCTGCAAAATTTGATCCACAAAATCTTGCCTCAAGGCAGGCTTCAATGGATGGTTATCATGCTTGTTTTCCCACTACTATAGGAAAACACACCCACTTGGCATTTACCCTTCAAATTATCCACTATACACTGCTTCTTGGGTCATTATTGAGCATCCATGATAGTCTCCAAATATTGGTCAATTCGGCCGTTCTGCAATAATGAGGACTGAAATGAAGTTTTCAGTAAGGTTCACAATATGGTTTTTAACTGCCTCTGGTAAATTTTATCCTCTGTGGGAAACCTCTAAAGGTAGTGTGATATGCTTGTTGAAAATTAAATTTGAAGGGACCAACGAATAATCATAGCACCAATGCACATGCCAATTGATCACCTAAAATGTAAATAGCGTTCAATGGTACTAGCAATTGCGTCAATAAATATGACTCTCTTAATATCTCTTTCAAACAAATTCAATCTGTTTGTTAAACTCACACAATAAGAGTGGCAACCTGCCAAACTTAATCGAATTGCTATAATTTGAATATTAAACTAGTATGGTACTAGTCACATACTTCACCTTAATGCTCATGGACATTTGGTGAAAGACAACTTTTTGAGTGCTTCAATCTTAATTGATATGCAATCCAAGAATGATTTGTAGCAATTGCAAATTGTTTTTATAATCTAAATGAGCTAAGGAATATATATAAAAGGAACATAAAATTTAAGTTAGCGTAAAAGAGATGGAAACGAAAAAGACTTAAGTTAGAAATGAATGATTCAACTACTTTTCTGTGTAATTCTGAACTGTAAACGTAAAGGTAATCAACTAAAACTTAAACTATTTTTTTTTCCAAATCACAATATTGTAGAATGAAAGAACAAAAATGTGCACAACACATTGCAAATAATGATTGATATTGGAATCAAAATTTAAGACTGCAAAATCAGAAATTCTAGATTGAGAGAAAAACAACAATATAAATTTAGAAATTTCCAACATGATTGATGCGGAGACTTATTTGTCAAAGTTAGTGTCACATCCATATACATTTGGGTTCAAATTGATTCCCAAAACTGGTCACTACAAAGCAAAGAACGCATAAGTAGGATTAAGAAAATGTGAATGACAACTTTGGAAAGAGAGAAGACTGCAATGACATCCTTGATGTTAAATATTTGATCAGAAAATATAATATAAATGGAGAACTTTATTAAATACTGTGTAAAATGCAAACGATGGGGTGAGACATTTCCTGAAGAGAAGATGGGCAATCTAATATATATGTTTTCTACGAGACCCAACTACCTCTAATCATACAACCAACTTACTAATCCGACTATTTTACAAACTAAAATAATATTAACTTTAACTTAATTTAAAATGGGGTGTCTCTAAGAGAAGCATGTCACGTTATTATGACAACCTAAAGATTAATTTGGATCAACAATCTAAGAAACCCACCTTGATCCAAAGGGGACAAAAACATGTATATTGGAGAAAAACGAATCTAGAGCTATCCAGCAAAATTGCCACAACTTGCCAATTGGCCAATTGTACTCTAGGATTGATCAACATGTGTCGACACGTCTATTGCAACCCCTACTGCTTTACCTCCTGTGCATTGTGCCTATTGCAATCCTTGCAGCCTTCTGACTCTACTTGACATGATGATGATGAATGTTCCTCACTCACCCTTCCTTAGATCTATGTACCTGTACATGTAGTATGAACATCATCTTGGATGCCAAACCACATTGATCTTTGTATCAATGATTATTCTGCACCTAAAGTATGGCGCAACATTCCTGATGCCCGCAAACTTGACCACTTTGCAAACATTCTTGTGCTTACAACACCTGTTAGTAATGTATAACCACTTGAAAATTGATCAAAATACCCTTACCCCCATTAGTCGAGAGGTGAGAAGTCTATATAGCATAGATATCCCCAAATAAGTGGTCCGCTTCTCATCAATGATATCAATAAAACAAAAGCAAAATCTGGTCCTAAACAAAGATAGCACTTTATAACTGCCCTTACATCCTCTTTATTTGACCCATTTTTAAAATTCTCGTAAGTCCACCATGCCTTATTTTCATCGAGGCCTATTCTGTCTATTAAAATTATTTTTCCTTCTTGCTTAAGCACAAAAATATTTTACATCTAACACCGTTATATCACACTTATTTTTAAAATATTGCATTTTTTACATACTTATTTCTCTAAATAAAATATTGCACTTTTAAGCAAAATAATGAGAGATTGGGGTTTGAACCTAGAACCTTTAGAATATGATGCTTTTTACCAAAGAATTTTTACCAACTTTCTACAAGGCCGAGGCAGTAGGGATATTGTAGGTATAGGAGGCCTTTTCCCAGCTTGTATGAGGACATTTTCAGCTGATATGGCAATATCAAAGGCTTTTGGAAGGGTATTCCCACAAAAGATTATCAGAAGTGCCAAATCAACATCTATAGCCTTCTAAAAATACAGGAAGGCCATACTTGGTAGTGGATGGACCTTCAGGGGTATGCTTTCCAATGTTCTCTTGAATCTGAAGTTCAAGTTTACTATATGCTCTGTAGTATCTCTTTTTATTGCAGCCAAATACTCTACCAAAGATAGAACATCCACCCTTTCCTTGAATTGATTGTGCAGCAAAGGACCCAATCCATTGCAATCTAAGCTCAATGTCAGGGCCAAGCTTTTGAACCATTCTAGAGCCTTTCCCTTGAGAGATAATGCAATAAATTGGAAGGATACATCAGGGTCTTTGACATGGTGTATTGTGCACAGGTTTGCCACATTGTGGATGTCATCTATGGCGGATGTAGAACCATCTCCATTGAAATCCAGGAGTGCTCTGAGAGCTGATTTTGGAATAAGATTCCACTGCTGCAACTTCAATGGTTCTCAGAGTCCCAAGCAACAAAAGGCTTGGCTCTAGGCTATTATATTTTATGAGCTGCTGAAGCTATACATTGGCCAGGACTGCCAAATGGCTCAAACAATGAAATTTTAAAATAAAAGGCAAGGTCTTTGAAAACAGAGAAAGTGGGTTTGCAGTTAAATAGAGTTGCCAGGTGGATGATGGGGGTGCTCCAAAGTGCTGATTTTTTTGACTATCCACCTCAATTATAAAATTTCAAACAATATGGTGGTGGAAAACACCCATGTAAATAAAGAAATAAAATTGCAGTTCAGATTTTTTAATTAAAATGACAAATAAAACAAACAGAGCTGCTGGGCACTTGTGATTTTACTCCAAAAGAGTAGAATTTTTCCAAATTCCACCACAAATCTAGAAATATATGTTTTTTTTGCCCCCAAGTGGGAGCTCTCATAAACATAGCCAAAGCTCTACTTGTCCCATTAGGCCTGCCAAAAAACTGTTGATGGCCCGAAATTCACCTTGCTATGAACACAACAGTTTTGAAAGCTTCAGTGCATTGGAATTAACATTCAAGGAACCTCTGGATTACAGAGGCCAACTCCTACCATCCTAGTGCTAAACTAATGTGTGTTGGGGGTGAAAAGGGAGAGAAATAAAGCATAAAAAACAGAAAATAAACAAACGAGCAATGCACCAGAATGATGTGACCTCCACCTGTCCAAAGGAAAGAAAAATCACAGAACAATAGTGGCGGAAAACACCCAGGGAAATAAATAAATAAACATTTCAAAATGACAATGCAAGAGGTGAATAAACATTTAACTTAATCAGACGGCAGAATACGACGATGATATCTATATGAAATGTTGAACAAACTACGCAGTTGCATTAACAATGCTGGAAATGAACATAAAATAAGCAAACTACAGATCTGCTGAGACAAATATTATTCAGAGTGCGCTGAGAGGAGAACCCCAAACATAGAGACTCTTTCTATATATAAAAAATGAAAGAACAAGCCGACAGTCTTGGATGTGCAGCCAACCTGTATGAATTGCTGCCCACCGTCAATGCCAAATCCTGCTCCAAATCCACCGTTCAGCTTGCCTAGGGAAAACTTCTATAAATTCAAATGTAAGTGGAGCAATAATAAGACAAAACCTTTTCTAATTATTTTCCACCGTTTAAAGCTTTAAAGCTCACAATTAAAATATTAAAAGCTTAAAATCTTTTCACTATAGCATGTTCCACCATTTTAGCATGCTACTCCCGTGGTTTTTAACTTCAATTGCTGAGACTTAAAAGCCCTTTTAATTAATGGGTTGGCCTTCTCCCTTTAAAAAAAAGGTTGAACACCTTATGCTTGCCCACCGTGGCCTTTTGATCAGTTTTAATATAGTGGACTGCTAATTTAATTAAGTAGTGGCCATGCATGAAAATAGAAGGGAATTAGATCCTAGGATAGCTAAGGGGAATCAAGCACGACAGAAAATGCATACAGTTATTCCGAGGAGCGGAAAATTGTAACACATCAAACCCTGAATAATGCAACAGCTGAAATTGTGATTCATCACGATTCACCATAAGTTCAGAGTAAATCGTTAAAGTTCTATAGTATTTATTCTAATTTCAAATCTATGTGCATCTCTGGAATGTCCCCATTCCTATGCAGGAGGCCTAGGAGGCTTAATTCAGTCTTAGCCGTGGTCGCATCCAAGAGGCTAGATACATTGGGGATTATTGGGTATGGACTTTCATTACCACCTTCACTTTAAGTTATAATTCATCATTGACTTAAGTGATGGGTGAAAAGTTGGTACTTTATGTTATATTCTTTCATTGGGTCAACTTAAGTGTTCTTTTCTAGCATGGGCACAATAAAGTCACTTAAGTTATATTTATGCACATGGCGATTTCCCAAAAGGGTGCGATTAGGGTTTTTTGGGGGAAAATAATTATATATATCCCTTTGTTGTCATTTTTGAGCATTCATACACTTAATCATTTTCAGCTGCTGCTACTTTCAGTCTTTTGCTTGTGGAGATCAGATTCTGCAGGATCCCTAGCTTCGGTGGTGAGAGATCCACTCTTAGCTGGAAGAACATTCTTTGGAGAGGGTTTCAAACCCCTATCCCTAGCTTGCTGTTTCGTTTTGGTTCAGATCTGGAGTTGCTGAAAGGAATGATTTAATTATTGCTATGATTGAATTGAATATATTTATGGAGCTGACCATATAGTATTTCCAAGTGTTCATATTGCTGGCTGTAGTATTTTTTGGGGGGGGGGTGCTGTGCTGTTTGAGAGGACCAAAAGTGTCGTCCAAATCTAGGAGTGAAGGAAGGGGATCGTGAGTTGAGGGAATCCGAAGTGGACTCACGATGGGTAAGTGAAACGAATACCTGGTGCAGATCGTGTCATGTCTAGTGGCCCAGCTGGGAATAAAGAGTGGTGTTTAGATTGGTAATTGAACCTGCCTGTATTGAGGTCAAAACTTGTTGGTATTTAATATTACTGTACTTCTGTTTATAGCAGCAATAGAATATAATGTTCATATTCTATTAGTGATCATGGTACAGCAACAAACTATTTGATATAATGTCTATACCATAAGTTTGAGATTTGTAAGGATAGTTGAATGTGCTGAGCTGCAAACTTGTAACTATTTGCCAAATGCTTGTCATTATCATGTAAATGCAAAACTATATTGAATGTTCATGAATCGAACAACAAACAAACTCTCCTACATCAGAACAAATCAGAAAGCAAGTTTAGTGAGCATGCTAGCAAACTGTTTGACGAAATGTTAACATTCTAAATCTCATTAGAAATTAGAAAAAATTCAAGGAAAAATTTAGCAGGGACATTTCAGTGGTATCAGAACCTACCTTTCTTGCACCCTGTTGGGTAGTGCATGAAGGTATATTCCAGGAGGAATACACCTCGAAAGGAAGTTCAAAACATGGCAGATAAGGAGGGGAAAGCGAAAGAGCTGAATGAGGAGTTTATGAAGAAAATGTTCATCAACATGGTGAAACATGAGACAACCAATCTCTATTTGAGCTAGCTCACACAAAATATGAATAAGATCAAATTTGGGGATAATAGGGAAAAGGGTGAGAACAACAATTTGGGGCAGCAATCCCCCGTTCTTCCAACAAACCTTTAAGTCTTCATGAGCTCTCTTTCTTGAAAGATTTTGAAGCATCATGTATGGAGCAGCCAACAGATACACTTGATGAGGAGTCTTGTTGGACAAAATACCAATCTTTGAGCGAGGGTTTCAGAGATAATAAGCCATTCCCAGATTATTGCAGGATGAAGATTGGAAGCAAGCCCAAGAGATATCATCACATATCGGTACTTGAATTACAAAGGCGTTTGGGCCAGATTTCTATTCTGTACTTTGATGGCTCTAAGAAGTGTACCACATAATCATGGGTACAAAAGCTGAAGACCTATTTTGATTTGAACCCCATGCATGAGGAGGATGCAATTAAATTTGCAATCCTACATCTTGAGGGAGATGCACATGATTGGTGGCATCATGGATTAGTTACACAGGGGCACATGAACGTTGCCACATATACAGGGTTCACACAGAGGTTAGAGTACAGATTTGAAGGAGAGATCCAGATAGATTTCCAGGGAGTTGACTCACTTGAGGCAACAGGCTCCTTGGATGTCTACATTGCTGATTTTCAAAGACTTTTAGTGATGGTTCTTGATATTTCAGAGATGAGGTTGACTTTAGTATTCATAGCAGGATTGACAGATACTTTGGCTAGATTTGTGAAGGCATTTGAGCCTCCTTCATTACATGAGGCTATTAGGAGAGCTCAAGATTTGGAGTTGATTACTCCAAAATCTAGATTTCCACCCATAGTTCAACAAAGAGTGTCTCCACCTAGGCAGGATGATAGGAGACAAGACTAGGCTAGGAATCCATTCATTTCACCAGAGCTTAGGGAGGAATTGAGGCGGAAGAAACAGTGTTTCGACTGTCGTCAACCCTGGACACGTGGATATAATTGCTTTGGGAAGAGCAAGGCCCAATATATTGAGGTTTATGAGGACAGTGATGATGAGGGAGATGAGGTATTAGAACCTCATGAGTTTGATGATGGTGATGCATTGGATAGTGTTGATTTTGAGACTATAGAGGAGACTTTTCCCCCCGAGACCATAGCTACATTGTCTAGTACCCTCAGGTACAAGGCATTCAGGGTTCGAGGGGTCATGCAGGGACAGCATGTGGTGGTGCTTATTGACAGTGGGTCCATCCACAATTTCATTGATGCTACTTTGGTAGAGAGACGAGGCCTGCAGACATATGATTTTGAGGGTTTCAACGTGGTGGTAGCCAATGGTGAGTCCATGAGATGCACACAGAGGGTTCCATAGTTGAGCATCACTATGGTTAACTATACAGTTACTGATGATTTCTATATTGTTGGTATTGGAGAGACCAACATAGTGCTTGAAGTATAGTGGCTTCACTCACTTGGTGAGTTTCGGACTAACTTATAGATGATGGCACTGAAGTTTAAGTCCAAGGGCAAGGATGTGGTCTTGAGAGGATTATCTTTAGATGCATCCAGAGTGATCACGACCAAACGGATGGAGAGGACATTCAGGCACAATGATGTGGATTGGGCAGTTCAGTGCTTGGTTTCGACCAAGAGTTCAGATGATGATAGGCCAGAGTATCATGTTGATGTTTAGGCTCTACTGGACAAGCACAATGCAGTTTTCAGCGATATACCTCGAGGTGTACCTCCCGATAGAGGGTTTGAGCATGTGATCGAGCTTGAGGACAACAAGCTCGTGGTCACAAATCCTTACTGTCACCCCAAACGGTTTAAGGATGAGATTGAGAGGACTATACGTGAGCTCTTAGATATGGGACATATCAGGCCCAATTCCAGCCCCTTTGCTTCTTCGGTTGTTTTGGTGAAGAAGGATGGAACCATGCGTATGTGTATAGATTACCGTGCCTTAATTAAGAAAACCATTAAGAATAAGTATCTTGTGCCTCGTATTGATGAGCTACATGGTGCAATCTATTTTTTCAAAATAGATTTGCAATCAGGTTACCATCAAATCAAGGTCAAAGAGGGGGATGTGCAAAAGATAACTTTCAGATGCCACTACGGTCACTTTGAGTTTCTTGTGATGCCGTTTGGTTTGTCGAATGCACCTACTATGTTTCAGTCTTGTATGAACCATGTGTTCAACCACCACTTGCAGAAGTTCTTGTTAGTATTCTTCGATGACAACTTAGTCTATAACAGGACATGGGGCGATCACATGAGACATCTTGATGAGGTTTTGGGTATTTTGGAGGCTAGTTCACTATATGTGAAGGCTTCTAAGTGTGAATTTGGCATGACAAAGCTATTATACTTGGGCTATGTGATTGGAGGAGGTGCAGTCAAGGTTGACAGGGCAAAGATTCATGCGATATTGGATTGGCCACCGCCGAGGACTTTGACACACTTGAGAGGGTTTTTAGGTCTATGTACTTACTACAGGGGGTTTGTGAAGGGCTTTTCTTGTTTGGTTGGTCCATTGACAGACTTGACCAAGAAGGGAGCTTTTGCTTGGTCAGATTCAACACAATAGGTTTTTGATCACCTTAAGTAGGTGATGAGTTCATGTCCAATTCTTGCACTACTAGACTTCACTTGGCTATTTGTACTCGAGTGTGATGCATCAGGGGAGGGCATTGGAGCAGTACTTATGCAGGATAGGCATCCCATTGCCTATGAGAGTCAAAAGTTGAGTTTTGTGGAGAGGGGGTACTCAATTAACGACAAGGAGATGCTGGCCATTATGCATGCATTGGTCAAATTCAAGCAATATCTTGTGAGCAGTAGATTCGTGGTTCGTATAGATCACAACAGTTTGAGTTTTTTCTTGGGGCAGAAGAATCTCAATGACTGCCAATAGAGATGGGTGAACACGGTACATACTTATGACTTTGACATAGAGTACACAAAAGGTAAGAATAATGTGGTAGTTGATGTTTTATCTAGGAAACCTTACCTTGATTCTATGATTAGTTTTCTGTTGGAGATTTTAGCTGATTGGAAGGCTTACATACTTGTTGAGTATTCCAAGGGTCAGTTTTCATGTGAGATCATGGATGGCATTATCCAGGATGACAAATACAGAGTCTTGGATGACCTCATATACTACAAGGATAGGATTTTCCTTGTAATAGTGTCCAAGATGAAGGAGAAGATCCTTTGAGTAGTGCATGATACACCTTTAGCAGGACATCTTGGGTATTTTAAGACCTACAGTTACATTAGAGAGAGGTTCACATGGAAAGGGTTAAAGGACGACGTCCTTAGCTATATTAGGGAGTGTTTGGTTTGTCAGCAAACGAAGGCAGAGCATACTTTTCCAGCAAGACTTTTACAGCCTCTTCCTATACCTGAGCAGAAATGGGAGAGCATATCTATGGATTTTATTACAAGTCTTCCGTCAGTACATGGGCACGATTGCATCTATGTAGTGGTCAATCAGTTGACCAAGTATGCCCATTTCTTTTCTATGCCTTCTGGGCATACGACAACGCATGTAGCATAAACATTCTTCACATGTGTTTTTAGGCTTCATGGCTTGCCTAAGAACATCGTCAGTGATTGGGATAGCCATTTCATGAGCACATTTTGGTAGGGGCTTTTACGACTTGCAGGTACGGAGTTGACTCCTAGGACTAGTTATCATCCACAGACAGATGGGCAGACAGAAATAGCCAATAAGTGGATAGAGGGCTACTTGCGCAACTATGTAGCAGGACATCAATGGGCATGAATTAGATGTCTACACTTGGGTGAGTATTGTTATAATACCACCTATCAGATGAGTAGTGGCATGGCTTCCTTTCGTGCATTGTATGGATATGATACTTCATCATTTGTGGACCTGGTACTGTCAGATAGTCGAGCTCCCAAAGCTAGTGATTGGTTACAAGAGAATCAGGATATTCTGAAGGCCCTCAAGGAGAATCTCTAGAAAGCACAAAATCAGTAGAAGATTTATGTAGATAGACATAGGGTTGATAGGTCTTTTGAGGTAGAAGATTTGGTTTTTTTACGTTTGCATTCCTACAGGCAATCCTCACTTAAGAACAGCTGTGCGAAGAAGTTGAAACCGTGATTCTATGGGCCATACAAGATAGTTTAGAGGGTCTGGGAAATTGCATATGAGTTAGAGCTTCCGAAATAGAGCAGGATCCACAATGTCTTTCATGTTTCGTTCCTCAAAAGGGCACTTGGACAACATATTGTACCTTTTACAAACTTGTCACCTTTGGACGAGGAGGGAAAGCCGGTTTTAGAACCAGAGACTATCATTGAGGTGAGACACATAAAGCTCAGGAACAGGGTGATTATAGAATATCTAGTGCAGTGGAAGGATTTTCCATTTGAGGATGCTACTTGGGAGGGAGAGCGGATTTTACAGCATCCTGGTTTGCATTTGCTAGTGGGCAAGCAAATTTCGGGAAGGGAGGACTGTAATGTCCCCATTCCTATGTAGGAGGCCTAGGAGGCTTAATTCAGTCTTAGCCTTGATCGTATCCAAGAGGCTAGAGACATTGGGGGGTATTGGGTATGGACTTTCATTACCACCTTCACTTTATGTTATAATTCGTCATTGACTTAAGTGATGGGTGAAAAGTTGGTACTTAATGTTATATTCTTTCGTTGGGTCAACTTAAGTGTTCTTTTCTAGCATGGGCACAATAAAGTCACTTAAGTTATATCTATGCACATGGCAATTTCCCAAAAGGGGGCGATTAGGTTTTTTTTTGGGGGAAAATAATTATATATATCCCCTTGTGGTCATTTTTTGAGCATTCATACACTTAGTCATTTTCAGCTGCTGCTACTTTAAATCTTTTGCTTGTGGAGATCAGATTCTGCAGGATCCCTAGCTTCGGTGGTGAGAGATCCACTCCTAGCTGGAAGAACATTCTTTGGAGAGGGTTTCAAACCCCTATCCCTAGCTTGCTAATTTGTTTTGGTTCAGATCTGGAGTTGCTGGAAGAAATGATTTAATTATTGCCATGATTGAATTGAATATATTTATGGAGCTGACCGTATAGTATTTCCAAGTGTTCATATTGCTGGCCATGGTATTCTGGGGGGGCGCTGTGCTGTTTGAGAGGACCAAAAGTGTTGTCCAAATATAGAAAGAGTGAACGAAGGGGATCGTGAGCTGAGGGAATCTGAAGTGGATTCACGATGGGCAAGTGAAATGAATACCTGACGCAGATCGTGTCATGTCTAGTGGCCCGCTGGCAATAAAGAGTGGCGTTCAGATTAGTAATCAAACCTGCCTGTATTGAGGTCAGAACTTGCTGGTATTTAATATTACTGTACTTCTGTTTATATCATCAATATAATATATTGTTCATCATATTCTATTTAGTGATCATGGTGCAGCAGCGAACTATTTGATATAATGTCTATACCATAAGTTTGATATTTGTGTGGATAGTTGAATGTGCTGAGCTGCAAACTTGTAACTATTTGCCAAATGCTTGTCATTATCATGTAAATGCAAAACTCTATTGAATGTTAATGAATCGAACAACAAACAAACTCTCCTACATCAGAACAAATCGGAAAGCAATTATAGTGAGCATGCTAGCAAACTGTTTGATGAAATGTCAACATTCTAAATCTCATTAGAAGTCAGAAACAATTCAAGGAAAATTTAGCAGAGACATTTCAATCTCTTTGCATGGAATCAAAATAGAACTGCAAACATGTTCTGCTCTAAACAAATGTCTTGCCCACTCTATCAAAATCAAAATTTGCATAGTTTTAAAAAAGTCAACCACCAAAAATAAACTTGAACTTGATTTTATTCCCTAAAATTGTTGCTAGTGTCATTTTGGGATTCATCTTCATTCATGATAAACTTAGGAAATGTCTGGTCAGTTTCAAACTCATCACAGTTATATGCAGTAGATGTCTAATCAGACAAACCAAGCCACCTTCATCATCAACCTCCAACTTAATCTTGTTCTTCATCTTAGTAATAGAATATTAGATGAATTAGCATTTAATTGTACAAACAAATGGTTATCATGTTTGCTAAAATAAGGTAGATTAGGTAGTTTATTCAAAGCATGTAATCTTTTGTTATCCATAGGTTTGTTACATGGGTAAGTAGACTGTAGGAAGTTTGTTTTGTGCGGCAAGTCTATATAAGAAGCCATTATGCATTGTCTTTGTTCGGCCCATGATTTAATCTTATGTGATATCAGAGCAGGCTTTGAGGCTTCATGCCTCAAAGGCTTGTGACTATGGATTCTTAGATTAATTTGTATATTTTGAGTGTTATACAAGTTTGTCACGAATGGCTTGTCTGGAAACATTAAGACAACCATTTTGAGTTTTGTGTGGTCAATTGAAAATTGTTTCCTCTTGTGAAATCAGCTTAAGGCATTATTAATTGCTCCATTGGAATTTTGGTATGCTGGAATTCTGCTGGCCCTCTGAAGTGTATGGGTACTGATATAAAACATGCAACATGAGAAAGCAGTAGTGTGTGCATTCATATTTGTGATTAAGGTGTGACCATCAAGAGGAGCGCTCTGCAGCAGAAGGGCATGGGTGTGTTGTGCGCAAGGTGTGAGCAGAAGTCTGAGGTGTTTTGCATCAGCAACATGAGAAGGGAGAGACATGCTGAAGGCACAGCAGATCAAGCATGAAGGCATATTGTTTTTTCTGCTTGAAAGGGCATTTGAAACAACATTAGTAATGATGGTTGGCACAAATGTGAGGCGCAGGTGTTTTTGTTTTTTTTTTAAATTACAGCATAGGCATAAGTGGCCGTGGAAGTGAATCAAATCTGTGTGCACCAGTTCTGATCAGAAGCATGGGAGGAGTGAATAGCAGATGTCCAGCTGTGCAACAGTGAAGGCAGCAGTAGAAGAAGTGTAAAAAGTGTGCAGCAAGGAAGCATGTGAGAGTAGCACACAACAGAGAAATGTGCAGCAGTGTGAGAAGCGTTGGGTGGGGAGTGTGGGAAGGAGTGAAACACAGGTGAAGCTTGGTGACAGTGGCGTGTTTATTTAGAATGAGCCATTTTAAAAAAAAGTTTATATTAAAAAACAAATGGCAGGCGTGGTATAATGACTGGGTGCAAAGTTGATGGACGCATCTTGTTTGCAAACATTGGTGAGCATGTCATATTGTACGTGAGACATACAATTCTTGCAAAGTGGAGATCTCAGGGGTCTCATTTAGTTAAAAAAAATGCATTGTCTATGGGGTCATATTATATGTGAGACAAACAATTCTTGCAAAGTGATCTCAGGAGCCTCAGTTAAAAAAAATGCATTGTCTATAGTGAAGGCACATTTGTTACAGGTGCAGCAGAATATTCTTTGGTAAAATTCTTATGGTTTATTGGTAGATGTGCCTATCTCCTTTGTGAGATATTATGGTACATAAGGGATAAGAAAATCTAGAATCCATTAGTAGTTTTTCTTTTTTGATTTGGTTGCATTTAGTCAAATCTCCAAATTATGGTGGCCTATTATCAAATCCCCAAAGAATTTGAGAGGTTGTCCTTGTTTAAGGATTAATTTATTGAGGAATGAAGAAAAAGTTGGATTCCACTAAAGGTCTTGTGAACATGAAGGAGTAACATGACAATTACAAAGATGACAAGATGCAAGGTGCAATGCCAAAAAACACCATCTTGCTACTTTGTGTTGAAGCTATGAATATGATGGTCTACATCCTTAACAAGGTGTCCTTATCAAGCATTGCAGGGTGTGACTTTCAAGGAAGTATTATCAGGTAGGAAACCATTTGTAAGTGATCATTCACGTTTTTGTTTGTGTTACTTTGAATCAAATTCTGGGGAGAAGATAGATGGAAAACATATATGTTTGTTGGCTATAATGAGCAGTCAAAATTGTACATGTTACTAGATGTCTCTACAAGCAAAATTGTGGTTAGTAGAGATGTGGTTGTAGATGAGAAGATAATTTTCTGTGTTTAGTCTACAGTTAGTATTGTATGGGTAACTGCTATTTATAATTCTGGAATAAGTTCTAGGGTTGGAATAAAGATCAGAGCCAATACCATCATAGGAGTCAAGTTCTAGAGGGAAAATTAGGAGAGCTTGCATCGAAGACTGAAGTGGTATTTTACCACGATAAAAGATGGTTGAAATGTTGTATTGCCACAGGGAATGGAGAACTTATCTTGGAAACAAATAAGGCAAGTTGGTGAGTAGGTATATTTTGCTCCAAGAGATGAAATAGTATGCATTTCATGTATGCTTAAAATGAAACTGTAAGCATGGAATGTGGGTGATGTTGGAGAATGTGTTTGATTGTATAGCTATGTTTTAGAGATCTTGTAATTGTATCTTATCGTAGATTTTTGAAGTCGCATACCAACATCATGTTTTCTACATATAGACTGTTGAGATTGATGGACATATTTTCTTGACAAATAATGTCTTGTCCCTACAAGCATGTAATGGATTTCTTGGAGAATGGTGTGTTTATCTCAAGTAGGAAAGGAGGAAATTATCTCATCCATTGAGATGGATAGTATCGGGTCAAGGCCAGGGAGCCAAGGAGGGTTCTTCGAGGCTAAGGTGCATTGGATGAAGTGTTCCAGTGACATGGTGTTTTGATGTGGAGGAGATGCATTAGATGAAGTGTTCCAATTACAAAGAGTATGTGGAAGAGGTGCATCAAGGGAAGTGTTTAGGTGACAAGGTGTTATGATGTGGTAGCACTCTATGATGAGTGGTTGCTAGTGATTTCCAATAATGGTTGTGGACTTGAAGAGTGTCTTTGAAAATGACATAGGTAATAAGCACTTGAAAAAGTGGTAATTGTAAGGGCATTAGTGATGGAACTTTCATCACTAGAAAAGATTGGTAATAAGCACTTAAAGTGGTATTTGTTAGGTCTTAGTGATGGGACTTTCATCACTAAAAATGTTTTAGAGGTTGATCATGCTGCAAAAGGGGAATGGTAGAAGCATTGGGGGTTGATTGTCTTATCCAGGGTATAGTAGTCATTAAAGGTGTATCTACGGACATTCAAGGTTGGAGTAGGCAGTAGGGGCATGTAGATACAACATCATAGTTTTATGTGTGGTATGTGTCTTGAGATACTTCAAAGAATTCAAGTTTGAAGTTGGCCACCATTGTTATGGTGTGCGATATGGGCATGTAGGTAGGACACCATAGTTATGGTATGCGGTAGATGTCCCAAGAAACTTCCAAGATTGGAGAACTTCAGGCATCAAATGTTCAAAATATTGACACAAGCATCCCTTGGAAGGGTATATCATGACAAAATTTTGTTGTTTAGTCTTGGAATTACAATCAATTTGTCATAATGAGATTGTCTACCTCAATATGATATAGTTTGTTGTTGAGATTATCTACCTCTACAAAAAGATGAAGAACCCAATATTCAAGACAAGGCGAAATATATTGCACTTGGAAATCACAACTAAGTGAACCTAGTATTCAACACCACTTCCTAGTTTGCTCGGCAGATGTAGCAGCTAGTCACCCATGTATTTGATGAGATGGAATGGTGACCATAGGGATGCTTGGCGATATTTGTTGCATTGGCAGCAAGGTTGCACATTGATTAATTTCATGTTTAGACTTAGTCATACTCTTGAAGCCCCGAATTCTACACATGATCATGTTATTGATCTAATGACTAAATCTCTTTGATTGTATCCAATTTAGTCATTAAGGGGAGGTATTAGATAAATTTGCATTTAGTTATTAATTTCACTTTGTTATTAATTTCTAATTAATGCAAACCCCTTTCAAATATCCTTTGTATATTTTCAGACTTGGGTGTCTTGTTATCTGTGCAACTTAAATAAATCAAGGTCATTTTCTTTTACCACCTCATAAATGTAAGACAAACCACCTGAAGACTCCATCTTCGTGGGTTGCGATTTCATGCTCAATGACTGCAAATGACGTTTGACTCAAATTCCATTCAGGTATAGTATAGAAAATGCGATCATAACATCTGAGCAGTAGACTCAATCCATATGCATAGTAGAAACCGTTCATATTCACACGAAATAAACCACAATAGAAAAATTGCTAGAAACTAGAGTAGAATCACCATCAGAACAAGGCATAGTAGGCATGTTTGTAACAAAATGAAAAATGTGAGGCTAAAAATCTTGAAATACATTTGGGCAAAAAATATTCCATGTAGAATTCTTTTCAAGCGAATATCCCAAAGCATATAGAGCTTCCTTCATATGGAACTTTTGATTTATGGCCAATTAAGGTTAGTGAGAAACAGAGGGTCAAGTTGATCCACTCTGTCCAAAAATTGAGAGTTATATTTATGGCTTTCAGAACCATAAATAATGTATTTTTTATGTTTTCCTAGTTGGAGGTTTTTTGCCACTATGGAACAAGGATAGAGACAACTCACAAAACATAGGATAGAATCATGGTATCTATTTTTGTTATCATCAACTTAATGTATAGTTCTCTAGATATGAACAACAATACTACATGAAAGGTCCCACATGAATATTGGAACATGAACTTATAGTTAGGGCACATTGAGAATGTTGGTTGAACCTTCTCAGACCCCCACTTAACCATTCGATTCTAATGTAAAAATTTAAATGTAATTACTCATACATTACATAGCACTTTTTTTTAACCCAATCACAATGCCATTACTATATTCATAACATAATGCCAAAAAGTAACGAAATATCATCTTATTAGATATTCATATCTGATGCTTGCAGTTGTATGCTTATTAAATAAGATTTATTGATGGCAATCACGATGTATGTACCTCTTTTTAGTTAGCTCTATCTACCAGACCTTTAACATTGTTTTTAGAACAGCATGAAGTCGTATGCTTGTTCAAAAATAACTTTTCCATTTTAATGTTTTATGATTCTTATAAATTTCAATTCCTTCTAAAATTCTCCCTTTCTTTTCTACTTGTATCTTCTCTATGCGTTGAATGCTTTATTTCTTCCTATAGGATTCTGTTATACACATTAATTTTGCAAATGTTGTGATTATATGGTCAGAACTCGGGTGCAACTGCTGATACAACAACTTATAATATATTATTAAAGATATGTTGCATTGCTGGAAAGGTTGATTTGGCAGAACATTTTTACAGAGAAATTCTAAACAGAGCAGCAGCTGGGGACTTGAAAATGGATGTTATAGCTTACAGCACAATAATCCAGGTAGTTAAAAGTACAATTTATCCTCTGCATCAACTAATTGTAGCCATGTGATGCACTTCTTTAATTCATCTCTCTTTTTCTGTCTGTGCATTAGGGCTTCCATTTCATCACTTTATTCTGAAGTGATATAACAAAAGGAAAATTTAAATAATATTGGAATGGTAAAGCACAATATTCAGGTTCAAAAAGATGATGGCCATTTTGAAATTGATTTCTTGCTTTGTTGTGGATTTTTCTTAAAGATTTTCGGGAAGGCGAAATTGTGGGCATTGGCCATGGAAGTGAAAAGAGATATGATATCTGCTGGGATAACACCAGATGTAGTCACGTGGACATCATTGATAGGTGCTTGTGCTAATGCAGGATTAGTAGAGAAAGCTATTCAGATTTTTGACGAAATGGTATTATCTGGCTGTGAACCTAATACACAGTGCTGCAATTCGCTTCTCCATGCTTGTGTCAGATCTTGTCAGTATGCTCAAGCATTTCATCTATTTAACAATTGGAAGAAGAATGGGTTCTATGAGGCAAGTGCAGAGATTTCCTTGGATTCATTAAAATTACATAATGAGATTTCCAGCCATAGAATGAAGACATCTAGTCATGTTGTTTATAATGGAGTATCCAAAATGGCTCATTTCAAACCTACAGTCATCACATACAACATTCTGATGAAGGCATGTGGATCTGATCCCTTTTTTGTAAAATCTTTAATGGAAGAAATGAAAATGATTGGTCTTGTGCCTGATCGTGTAAGCTGGTCCATCCTCATTGATGCGTATGGAAATGCAAATGATCTAAGAGGGGTTTTACAGGTGAAGATATTTTTCAAACCTTCATACCAGAACCTTGTTTACTTGGGAGTTAATTCAGTAACTTCTATTCCGTTGTTTGGGATTGAGATTGCATGTGGATAATGTTTCACTCATTCAATGAAACATTGAAATTAACACTTTAAAATACCATACTTGAGTTACACATATGTCCTCAAAGTTTTATATTTGTTCACTCCACTTTCATTGCAAGAAATTCATCTTATATTATGCTCCAGAGAACAAAGCATTTACATCAACTAAGATTTATCATTACAAGGAAAGTCTCTTCCTTATTATGCAGGGAAAGAATGCACTTGGGCATTTACCCAATAGTAAAAAGTTTCAGATCCTTCTGAAACCACTCAAGCTTGAAAGTAGCTTTGCATCGTCTTCTGAAGTAGATTGATCACTGCCTACAGAATTGTAGGCCATAGACTCTTGCAGTTGTCCCTGATTATCCATGAATCTCCTACAAAAGTTCCTTGCCAAGATAGAGGGGCAGTAAAAAGGAATTTCAGACCAGTTTGTAACCATCCCCAAATCCCTCTAGCACCAAGGCTTATCAAAGTCAATCATTAGAAAAATATCTTTTTGACCTGATTATCTTGCCTATTTCATGCCTTCCCATGCAATGACAAGGTTATCCAAAATAAATCGGGCCTTAGTAAATCCAGTCTTCTCCCTTTGGAAAATTGACCCCACCATGAGCTTGATCCTTCTATGAAGGGTCTTTTCCAAAATATTATAGTAAATATTTAGGGGAGCAATAGGATGTCAACCTCCAACCCACTACCTTTGAAGCCCTTAGAGATGAGTCTCATTAGTCTTGCATTGTGTAACTTGCCTATGAATCCCCTTTTAATGGATACCTGGCACATTATTAAAAAGGTAGCTCGAAGTTTAACCATGTGCTATTCCACCATGGTTTCTTATTGCCATTGACAAGGCCCCTGTTTTCAGGTTTGCTTGACCTTGCAGATATCATTTCAGCAGAAGAAAGTTATACTAGAAGTACAGTCTAGAAGAAGGCAGAGTATGAAAGAAACTCAATTTAGTCTTATCCCAATTCAGCTAGATATCAATTTCCAACTTAACCATCATATCCAATGGTTCAAGCTCTTTCCAAAAGATTGTTATTAGTCCAATAGCGCTTGGAGAATTTTAAATATAAATGCAATACTTTTAAGCAATCTTTTTTCTCTAAAGTTCCTTGTTTCATCTCAAATAGAGACATATTCTGGATTTACCAAAAGCTATATCAGGCTGTGAGCATGCATAAAGCTAACAGTTCCATAATTATTACAGAACAGGGGTCTGACTTTTCCTTTTCAATTTTGAACAAATGACTTTATTCATCATATAAGCCTAAGCACATCCAGTAAGTTAGGCTACAGTTTTTACAGTTCTTAATCAACATTACTTCAACAGTACAATCAACTGTAACAGTCTTATGCATTACAATCCAGTATCATCACAACTTGTACTTCCAAACATTCAAGGCCACTATTGCTCATACAAATATGTAAGCCTCAGAGACATACTCAACTCACCTTATTTATCAGCACTCATACTAAGGTCAGAGGTTTAGTTTTCCATTGAGCTTAATTGTCTCAACAATTTATAATTTGGCACCTCTTAGCTTCCTATACTGTATAAAAACAGTCTATATGACTATCTCAATCCTGGAACAAGCTATTTTTAACTAGCACCCTCATCTACAAGATTCTTTAACTGCTTATAAATGATACAACCTATACAAGTAGTTTTAGTAGCGGTCTGAGTGTGGCCAACAGCCATTAAAGTTGGTAGAGAGAAACATATAATGTACAGAGCTTGAATCTTATCTTAATCACCCATTAGCATAAGTCATAAGGAGGTCAATCTTAAGATCCTTGAGATCATTGTTCCCAATAGAATGTGTCACAAGTAGGGTATCCTAGTTTACATCTTAGCTGCTGAGTTTATCCATGTAATATGTATGCAGGGAACATTCTATATACTTGACCACATTCTTTCCATAATACTCAGGCATCTTACTAGACACAGTACTAGTTTATCATGGTAGTTTATGACTTTTGTAATATTATTGTAATATAATAATGTTAATCCTAAGAGTAATTGTAGGAGAGTTTTTGTCTGGTAGGGGTAGATAGATGGTCTCTGTAGGAAGCTCAAGAGTCTTCTTAGAATGTGAAATGAATAGTCACATTCTTGGCTATATATTATTGTAATATTTCAATCTTTACTAATGCAATAACTTTGGTTTGCATCAAATTTCGTTATTTTATTGTCATTCCATTCTTGGCCTAACATTGGTATTAGAGCACATGCTTCATATATTCTTTTCTCCATTCTTTCTCTTTGCATATTTCATTCTATGCCAATCAAAATCTTTCAAAATCAGTCTTTTTATTGATAAGGACTGTGTAACACTGCACATTGGCTGTTTGTGAAGGAGTTTTTGTCTTGAGCAAGGCGTTTTCTTAATTTTCTGCCGTAGTAAGGTGCATGCCAGTTCTAGACTGCATTGAAGGCGTTTCAGACCTGTCTAAAGTTGTATCAGCCTAAGGGTGCTTAAGACTTGTATGTAGGCAGATTGGTGTGGCGTTTTGACTGAATTATCTCTGCGCACTTGCTATTCTGACCCATTTCAGACCTGATACGTGCTGTTCTGACTGCATACAGCTGTTCTTTGACCTGTGTTTTGCTCGGATTGACAGGTTATATCTTCAGTTTGACTGTGTTCCACTTAAAACAAGCAAATACCGAGGCGTTTTGGGACATGTCAGACCTGTCTAAAGGCGTTTCAGACATATCTAAAGGCATTTCAGACCTGTCTAAGTGTGTTTAGGACTTGTATGAAGGTGTTTGGCAGATAGGCATGGCATTTTGACTGAATTATATCTGCGCACTTGCTGTTCTGACCCATTTCAGACCTGCTACGTGCTATTCTGACTGCATATAGCTGTTTTTGACCTGAGTTTTGGTTGGATTGGCAGTTTTTGTCTTCAGTTTGACTGTGTTTCTCTTAAAACAAGCAAATACCAAGGCATTTGGGGACGTGTCTGCTGTTTTGGGCTGTGTGGCAGCATATAGAATCTTGACTTTACTGTCTTTTTCTTTGAATAGTGTTAAAATCAACATGGAGGAGATCAAACCAAGGCATTTCACCTTCCACATGGCGCCCAAGAGAGAAAAATGCCTTAAAGGTTCAGATAAGTTTCATTTCTTTTTTTCTCTTTTCAATTAAAAGAATTTAATGGAGGAATTTTAAGTTTTTTAAACATTTGAAAAACATAATCATTGAATGGAGAATATTCCCTTAAGGGAATAATAAGCATATTTTTTCATTTTTGACGTATTCAAAACAACAAAATAAGTCATTTGCAAACCATAAATTGTTTCCATTGTAAAAATTAAGCACAATTTGAAAAATAAATCAAATTGTGTAAAACAAAATCAATTCACAACGTTCGATATTAATAGTGCCTCTAGTCGCGTTTACGAGTTATGTCGTCGTGATCGAACTACATTACATTATATCCTAATGTAGATGCAACAACATGTGACATCATCCCAATAAACCACAAGGGATAAGTAAGGAAAAATTTCATTTTCCCATTCCCTTCGTTATCCATTTGCAACTATCACCAGGCGTAAATTCCGAAAATGAGCAAGAACACTCCGAGTATATAGTGTTATCACGCCCATGTACAATGACTTTTCATTAAGCAAGTGTCATAGATTGTAATGTCCCCCTTTTTGACATAAGCACACATGGGGTTCTTAGCCTTAAGTTGTTCCCAAAAGGCTAAAGGAAAACAGGAAATGGGAACAATAGGGGCCCACTTGAAGAGCAATTATTGAAAAGGTACTTTATAAATTCTAATTTGCACCTGATTTATGAAAAGTACCTTGTTCTAATTTCCAATTAAGTTGGGTCCTTTTTGAGGGTCATGGATGCCCAAGTCTTAAAGTGGAATTATAAGACATGCTCTTTTAATATTTGAAAGGGAGAGTTTCTCTCCTTATTTGGGCACCACTTTTGGGGTGTTGGATATAAAATGAAATTGAAAGTTCTATTGGAAGGGGAATGCATTAGGTGATATGAAATTGATTATCAAGTGTGTCAAGCTTGCTCTCAGTGACTTGAGGACGAAAACTTTCAAGTGCACCAAGGGTTTGGGGACGAAAACGTCAAATCCTTCATAGAGGGAAGATCTATTCAATGGTTGTAATTGTGCTTCAGATTTGCATGATTGCATGCAATTGGTCCTACAAAGGTGTTTTGGAACACCACCTTGTTTGGAAGATTGGCGAGCACCTTGGAAACTTGGTGATTGCATTTTTGCAGGTCAAGGATGTGAGCAACTTGCTTGTGGAGGTTGCTTTGCATGATTGGAAGGCCATTCATTGGGTGGCAATTTGATTGGGGGTTGAAGATTCCTCTTTGAGGGCTGCTCTACATTGGGAACTCTCTCCTAGGGTTCGAATAAGTACCTTTGATTTATTCTAGCTTGGCGACTTGATTGAGTAGAAGATTCGAGGCCTTTGAGTGGCCATTTTGTGCCCTGGTTGACAATAATAATTCCGAATATTATTATTGTATTTTTCTGATTTTTATCATGATGATTGGCAGCCTTTTTTAGGCCATTTATGTAATTAAAACATCATTTGTTTACTGCTGCATTTTTTTTAGAGTGGCGACTTGTGTATGAGGGTTTTTAACCTCATTCATGCCCTAGTTCTTGGTCAATCATTGCTGTAATATTTTATTTAAATATTTGGTGAGTGCTGTAAGGGTTTGGTGGTGGAATTCATCAAGGAACAGAGGTTGAAAATTTGGAATAAATTCAGGTTTATTAAGGTGTTAAAATCAGAATTGTAGAGGGGCAATAATCAACCTTATTTTCTTCATATCCGAGTAAGAAAGAGGTATTTATGACAGTGATTTAATTCTGGAATATTTTATTATTGTTTGGTGTTTGGAGGGAGTGGAATTGAATCAGTTATATGCTGAAATCTATCATTTGATTGTGCAGGCATTGGCGCCTAGGGTTACATATCTATTTGTGGTGTTTAGAACATTTTAATTCAGCTAGGGTTTGCTGGTTTTGAGATTCAAAATTATTCTCAGGTTGGGTAGGGTTTATTGCAAAGTCCTTATTTTGTGGATTTGTATCAAATTGGGGACATTATAGTGGTATCAGAACCAGGTTCTTGGTCAACTGTGGGATTCGAATTCTACACAATGATGTGGAAGCTTAGGTCTCTCCCAAAAGAAGATTACAAAGTTCGCATCCAAAATGTGGGGATGAAAATGAGGACAAGGGAAGAAGCTTTGGAGAACGTGTTACAAGCTATGTAGGATTTTCAAAGAAATCAAAAGGCATCAAGGCCCAACAATTTGGTTAAGTCTATGGGGTTAAGCCCTAGACCCCAAGAGTCTCTCATAGGAGGAGAGAAGGTTGAGTTACAGGTAAATAGAGAGCTTCAAAGATCTAAATTTGTAGGGAAGCCAAAAAATAACATACAACTTCACAAAGGGCAGCTTAATAGAAGGAAGAATGAGCTTCAAAAATCAGAATCGTTGGAGCAACCAAATAGGGCTTTCCAGCTGTACAAGGGGCAGCCATGGGATCGATTTTCTAAAGTCCTAAAATCAGAAAATTCGGGGCAGCCAATGGTGAATTTTCAGTTGTCCAAAGGGCAAGCAAAGTCTGAATTTTCAGAACCACAAGAACCAGAAATTCAGAGGCAGCGAGATGAGGGTTTGTTGAATATCAAGGAATAACAAAAAAGCTGCAAATAGAGAGCAAAGACATGGTTGAACCAAGAGAAGCAATTTCAGATGGCATCAAGAAAGAAGAGTCAAGTGGGGCAGCCACTTGTGAAGGGAAACAAACCACACACCAAGAAGGGAAAGAGGAAGAAAACTTGACCCCTATAGCAAGGACCCAAAGAAGGTGTGATGAGTGGATAAGGAGGGCAAAGGAGGCAAAGATGATAGCCTTCCAAGCTAGGCAACACCTAAGGGAGTTTAAGAGGGAAGATGAGTTCTTTAAACACCCACATGATAACTTCAAAAACCAAGAAAAATCCATTGTACACATTGGTAAGGAGAAATTGGTGAACATGATCGACACTACAAATGCTAATGCTCATTCTCAGCTTGGTGTAAATTCAGGAACAACACATGGATGTAAGCAATTCAATTGTGTTCATGGCCAGGAATTGTGGCATAACCTGCCTACTATGCTCCCACAACATTTTGGTCCTCTTGAGAATCATACCAAAAATGGAGACAAGGTGAAGGACATGTTAAAAGGCATGCAAACAACTTATAAAATTGGTAAGCATCACAATTTATTTATTGTATTTTATATGCTACATGGAATGGTTGTGACTAGAGGAAGAATACAAGGCAGAAAGGTACAACCAATAGCAATGGTTGAGGTATGTGTTGTTAAAAATCAACTACAACAATTATGATTCAGTTTTCATATAGAAAGACACACTACATAAGAGATATTGCATTGCCCTATGTTGGTGTGGTAAAAGCTTGCTGTGTGGGATCCCAAGGTACAAGTTATGCAAGGTATATGTTGTTGTTTGGAGGGGAAAAACAAGCCATTCAGGGCTGTTACAGTCCTTATACATCCCTCTTCTATTATGTTTTAAGTAGGTTTACCAAGGGAACAACTTGGCTAATCAAGGGAGTGGTAGGTGACAAGTGCTATGACCCATGGGTCATTGCAAGGGCTGTTGGTAACTCACTGGCTGCTGATTTTTGCAATTTCATTTTGTTTCCTTTGAGATTTTTTGTTCACATGGTGTGTATGCTTCCTAAGAAATTGCGTTCCTCTCATCTCAACACCATGGAGGTGGTTCAAGGGAATATAAATAGGTTTCCAGCCGCTATAAGGGGAAGAATGAAAAGGAAAGGAAGTTGCTACGGCCATGGCAAGAGCAACATGAACACCTCTTTTGAATTCCGGATGAAGAAGATTTGCTAGGGGAATCCAAGGCATCAAGAAATGATGCACCTCATGATACTAGAGTTTGATAAATAGATCAAAAGGGTGTTGGTAAATACCATTGTTTTTTCTAATTTGTTTATTCCATGTGTAGGTTCATTTGGGAGATCACTTACAATGGCAAAGAGTAATGCAAGAAATGGGGTGATTTCCACACATGAGCATCCAATTGGAAGAGGTAAAATTTTCAGTTTGGAAAGGCCGCCCCAAAGGTGCCATGAGAGGCACCCTATTCCATATGGCAAGGGTGATGTGGAGTGCCTTGAGGAGGGCATGAGACCCCTCTTGGATTGGGCAAAGGCCCAAGTGGGGAACAGCGGGTTACAAGTTATGATTTTGGAAGAATTTTGGTCCTCTTTTCTTATGGAAAGTTCTGATATTGTCTTGCTACATTCATGGCTAACATCATACACAAAGGGCAGATTTTGTGGAATAGTACAGCCAAGGAAGGGGACTGAAACTTTTGGTATAAGGTCTGAATTTTGTCATCAAGATATCCGAGTTAAGGGAGATACTACAGCCCCCTATTTGGAGCAAAAAAATTGACAGTAGAAGCATACTACAGCCCTTGCCAAGAAAAAACAACGCACCAATCGAATCTGATTCTTTTCAATCAGAGAAATTAGATGTTGGGACACTATTCCTGCCCCTTCACGTGGTTAAAATGACTGTTTTTTTGCGTACTTAAAGCTGTACATGAATTTTGAAAGTGTCAATGTTTGGGGGCATGATTTGCATGAGAAAGGGACGGAGTTTGAGGGCATGGAGCAGCACTACATCTTGAGGCACTTTTCCAGCCACTACACATAAGCAAGATGACTGATTTTCTTGTCTACTTACAGCTATCATTAAATTCTGGAAGTGTCCATGTTTTGGGGCACAAAGTTGCATGAGAGAAGGGCAAAGATTGAAGGCATGGAACGACACTACTTGGTACGTGATGAGTATTCTTTTGACTCATATTTTGTTTCCACATGCATAAAAACAATGAGAAGGGGTGGCCAATGGTTGAGCACATGAGGGGCATAAAAGGTACCATCCAAGAGGGATTGTAGGTCGTAAAAGTATCTTTCCAAGGTATGATTCAAAATGAGTTTGATGTTGGTTTCATTTTTTAAAGCTTGGATGAGTTTTCCATGGAATATAGGAACTACCCAAGGTTTGTTGAAAGGTGGCCACCTTAGTGTGCAAGCAAAAAAAGGACAAGGGGACCTTTACATCCAGAGCAACAAGGTAACATTCCTTGGATGCATTTCTTTTTATCACCCCTGGCTGCATATTGTACTTCATAAGGGCATAAGGGAAAGGAACTTCATCATTTACAACTCGGTTTTGAAAGATTTGGTAGGTTGGGGATATAAGAGGCATATGGGAAGTGGTAATGATACTTCTAGCTCTTGGAGGCAGCCCCCAAAACATAGGTACAACAGTATGAAGGATCCATTTGGAGCTTCTCCTCCATGGGAAGAGGTTACAGGTAGACAATGCATCATGAGGAGTGTTGGGACACTCCTATGGATATTGCAATTGCTTGAGGACAATCAATTTTGGGTAGGGAGGACTGAAATGCCCTTTTTGACATAAGCACACATGGAGTCAGCCTTAAGCTGTTTCCAAAAGGCTAAAAGAAAAAAGAAAATGGGAACATTGGGGGTTCACTTGAAGAGTAACTATTGAAAATGTACTTTATAAATTCTAATTTGCACTTGAGTTGTGAAAAAAACCTTGTTCTAATTTCCACTTAAATTGGGGCCTTTTTGAGGGTCATGGGTGCCCAAGTCTTAAAGGGGAATTACAAGACATGCTCTTTTAATATTTGAAAGGGAGAGTTTTCCTCCTTATTTGGGTGCCACTTTTGGGGTGTTGGATATAGAAGAAAATTGAAGGTTCTAGTGAAAGGGGAATGCATTAGGTGATATGAAATTGATGATCAAGTATGTCAAGCTTGCTCAAAGTGACTTGAGTACGAAAACCTTCAAGTGCACCAAGGGTTGATGAAAACTTTCATTCCTTCATAGAGGGCAGTTCTATTCAAGGTTGTAATTGTGGTTCAGTTTGCATGGTTGCATGCAATTGGTCCTACAAAGGTGTTTTGGAACACCACTTTATTCAAAATATTAGCGAGCACCTTGAAAGCTTGGTGATTACATTTTTGCAGGTCAAGGAGGTGAGCGACTTGCTTGTGTAGGTTGCTTTGCATGATTGGAAAACCATTCATTGGGTGGTGATTTGATTGGAGTTTGAAGACCCCTCTTTGAGGGCTGCTCTACATTGGGAACTCTCTCCTGGGGTTTGAATAAGTATCTTTGATTTATTCCAACTGGGTGATTTGATTGAGTAGAAGATTCGAGGCCTTTGAGTGGCCAATTTGTGCCTTGGTTGGCAATAATAATTTCGAATATTATTATTGTATTTTTCTGATTTTTATCATGATGATTGGCAGCCTTTTTGAGGCCATTTATGTAATTAAACCATCATTTGTTTACCACTGCATTTATTTAGAGTGGCGACTTGTGTATGCGGGTTTTTAACCTCATTCATGCATTAGTTCTTGGTCAATCATTGTAATATTTTATTTAAATATTTGGTGAGTGCTGTAAGGGTTTGGTGGTGGAATTCATCAAGAAACAATTGTTGGAAATTTAGAATAAAATCAGGTTTATCAAGGTGTTACAATCAGAATTATAGAGGGGCAATAATCAACCTTATTTTCTCCATATCCGAGTAAGAAAGAGGTATTTATGACAGTGATTTAATTCTGGAATATTTTGTTATTGTTTGGTGTTCGGAGGGAGTGGAATTGAATCAGTTATATGCTGAAATCTATCATTTGATTGTGCAAGCATTGGCACCTAGGGTTACGTATTTATTTGTGGTGTTTAGAAATTTTAATTCAGCTAGGCTTTGCTGGTTTTGAGATTCAGAATTATTCTTAGGTTGGGTAGGGTTCATTGCAAGGATTTGTCTCAAATTGGGGACATTACATAGATAGCACAAATCAGTTATGTACTACCTAGGTACCACGTATCATTTTGCTCTCATGTGCTTAACGTCTCTTTCACATTTCGTTGGGTATATAAAAAAGACGAGTTTCTTCAATGTACCAATGGGTATATAGGAATGGCAAGTATTGGGAGAGGTTTGGTATATCAGTCGGGTGATTTATAGAAAATGGACCATTTTGGACCATTTTTGATACAACAAATATGCATTCAATCAAAACTATTGTTGGCACAACTCTAACTGGGAAAAATACCTAGTTAGAATGGGTCCTAATAGGTGGAGAACACATTTATCTTTAATGACCTTTGGTTCAACGATTGTGATGGGGATAATCAATCCATTGAAACTAAAGAAGCAAAGGAGATACCATCTTGGAAACAAAATAATTCAAAAGCATTGGCCTTGATGAGGGCCTAAGTGGATGCAAAAGTGTTTTATCACATATAGGGGTGCAATACTCCTTAGGAAGTATTTCACAAATTGAGGAACCTATATGATTCTCACTCAAAATTGAAGTTGATACAGTTGCAGTGGAAACTATTCAATTTTGAGTTGAAAAATGAAGATGTCACGAGTTTGATTTTTCAAATCCGTGCAATCAAAGACGGTGTTGATGCAACTGGTATAAAAATTGATGTGTATATGACTGCCTTCATAAAGGCTCTTTTCCCTACATACTCAAACTATTCAGAGTCATTGAAAGCAAGCAATCTATTGAAGACTCACATTTGATCAACTAGTTGAGAAAATGGCGGAAAAAGAAAAAGCCTTTGAAAAATAATAAAGTCCACATGAGAAAACATTTGTTATGCTAATCAAAAGGGCAATTCTTCCAAGAATGTAGGAAATGATAGAGGCAAAGGAAAAAATGAAAGGCGAGGCAAAACATCCGGCAAAAAAAAGTCAACATCAAGAAAAACAGAATGACAAATAACACTTGTTTTGCAAATGCTGCAAAAGCAAAGGGAATCATGTGACCCATGAATGCAAAACATCATGGGAGAAAATTGAAGCCTACAAAAAATACAAAGTAGAAAAGGAGAAGAAGAAAAACTCAGAACCAGACTCAACATAGTTTTCTTGTGAATATGTGCCTTTCCATTTCTGACGAAGCAAATAACGCCTCAAAGAGTTCAACTTGGGATAATGCTTGTGTTCTAGACACCGGTGCCACACATTATATGAATTTCTGAAGGGACTTCTTTGAGGTGTTTCATCAAGAAAGTTGTGGTCCAGTATTTCTAGGAAATAAAACAAGTATGCGACCTCAAGGCAAAGGTTCATTTCGACTCAAGTCACTAAGACTTCCAGACTTCATTCTCTGAAATGTACTATACCTTCCTCATTTGAAAAAAAAACTTAGTCTCTTTTGCTAATTTGACAAGAAGGCCACTCCATTCTGCTAGATGATGTAGAGGTAAAAGTCACATGAAAATGTGATAACACAGTTGTTTTAACTAGATATGAGGAAGGAAAGTTGTTAAAACTCAGGAGTGAGCACTTAGTGCCAAGGAATTTTGCTCATCTCGCATAAGAAGGAATGCCAACAAGTCTTCTATGGCATGCCATATTTGGGTAGACACACTATGATAGCATCTGCACAATGTAAAAAAATGGTGTTCTAGGCTTGCCTACTCTGCCCAAAAACATTGAAAAGTGTGAAGCTTGTACATTGGCCAAATATGAAAGGGAACCATTTCAAAAGTCAAAATAGAAAGCCGACAGGGAGTTGCAGTTGGTTCACTTTGATCTGTGTTCTTTGCCAATTATTTTTGTTGGTTGTCACAAGTACCTCATGTTCATTGATCACTACAACATAATGACTTGGATATATTTTATGAAGAAAAAATTAGAAGCCTTCGAAACATTTCAAAAGTTTTGAACTAGGTTGAAAATGAACCTTGATTTTGCATTGGGACACTCAAGGTTGACAGTGGTGGTTCATTTACGTCAAAGGTGTTTAAAACCTATGTCAAGCATAATGGAATCAAGTATCATCTCATTGCCTCTTACGCTCCTTAACAAAATGGAGTAGTTGAGCGGATGAACAAATCTATGATGAACATGGTTCGGGCATTGTTGTACTTCAAAGGTGTAAATGTACATTTCTGGGCAAAAGTAGTTCAAACAACATACCTTTGCAATAAGTCACCATCAACAGCGCTACAAATGAAGACTCCATATGAAGTCTAGTGTGGTCATCTCCTTTCAGTGCAACATCTTCATGTTTTCGGATCCACATGCTACGCATTGATTCCAAAGTAGATAATGAGCAAACTGGAACAGAGGAGTCCTAAATACATGCTTTTGGGATACTTAGAATCTTCAAAACCATAAGATGATTTGATGAGAACAAGAAGAAATTTCTCTTTTCAAGAGATGTCTTTTGTAAAACTGTTAAGGACACAACAAACGTCAGTCGACAATTGAATCAACTCTAGAAATATGCCCAATTTGATGTTTTCAAGGAGGTTGATATGGAGGTTCCAAACAATGAAGAGGGAACCTGCAATTGGGAAACAATTGAATCTATATCATAGTTGTCAAGAGATGGGTATGGGTATGGGTACAAAGAGATGGGTACGGGTATGGGTATGAGTATGAGCATGCCATTTTTTTAAAAATAGGAGATGAGGGTACGAGAAGATGACTATATATATATATATATATACATACATATATAGATTTATTATTTATATATAATATACTATGAAACATTAAAAATAATTAAAAAAACATTAAAAATAATTAAAAATGTAAAAAATAAAAAAACATTATTCACAATGAACATTAAAAAAAAACAATGGACGTTAAAAAAAGACAACGTTAAAAACAATTTAAAAAAAATTAAAAACAATAAAAAAATATTATTAACAATGTAAAAAAAACAATGAATATTAAAAAAACATTAAAAACAATAAAAACACACTGAAAAAGAAAATATTATTAACAACGTTAAAAAAAAAACAATATAGCTATCATCGACATAAATTAAAAAAAGAAGAGGCAGTGATAGTGTCATTCACGACGCTCATTGGCTGACAAAAAAAATAAAATTGAAATGTTTAAATTTTTTACTACCATTCATTTGGAGACGCGATATTTTAACGTAGGACGGGGTAGGAGACATAGGAATGGGCAGGGAGGCATCTCCGGGCACGAGAGACGTCTCCGTACCCGTCTCCCATACACAAGATGCGTCCTAGGGGGTGGGAGATGCGTCTCCTTGCAACACTCATCTATATTGACTCATGGAATTGAAAATGTCACTCCTGTAGAAGAAAGTGAAACTTCATAAGAGGATGTTCCGATTTAAGAAAATTAAGGAGCTTCAAATCCATAAATGAGGCACTAGTGATTCCGCAAGCTACACAAAAAAAATGCCGAAATAGGTTGAACAAACATTGAAAAATGTTAGACCTGATGAGGTTGGAAAAACAAGCACTAGAAGTGCACACACAATCGCACAACAATAAGACAAGTTCCTAGATGAAATTCAAGATAAGATAGAAAAAATTACCTTAGAAGACCCTCCTGAAGAAGAAGTCAATGCTGCTTTTGACTCTGTACTCACTTCCTTCGAACAAGCTGAAAAGTTTGATCCATGAAAAAATGCAATGAAGAGTGAGTACAATGCATTGGTAAAAAATGAAACTTGAAAATTGGTCGATCCTCCAATCAAATTTAAACCTATTGGTTGCAAGTGGGTCTTTCGAAACAAGTACAAAGCAGATGGCTCACTTGACAAGCACAAAGCAAGGCTTGTTGTAAAGGGATTTGCTCAAAAATAAGGAATTGACGACAATGAAACCTTTGCACTAACAAAAAAAAGGACTACCATTCAAACAATGTTGGCTTTGGCAGCTCACAATGAATTGAAAGTTCAACAAATGGACGTCAAAACTACATTTCTAAATGGCATCTCAAAATGACAGTGTACATGATTCGGCTCGAAGGTTTTGTAGTAAACGGCCACGAGCATAAAGTTTGCAAATTAGAAACATTGTTGTATGGTTTGAAAGAAGCCCCAAGAGCGTAGTACGACAAACTCATTGAGCACTTTCTGAAGATGAACTTCAAACATTGAGTTCAAAGATGCAACTCTTTTTGTCAAAACTGTTGACAAAACAATTGTATTTCTAGTGGTGTATGTGGATGATCTGCTCGTCATAGGAAACAATGAGAGATACACTGCAAAATTCAAATTAGAGTTGATGAAAAGGTTTGAAATGACAAATCTAGGTTATCTTCATTACTATCTGGGTATTGAAGTGATTCAAAAACCAAAGTATATCTTCATCACTCGAAAAAAATACATTGGTGAAATTCTGAGCAAGTTCAAAATGACAGATTGTACACCACTTAGTATGCCCATGGAACAAAATTTGAATTTAATATCAGAAGATACCATAGATTTAGTAGATGCTACTAAATACAAACAACTCATTGGAAGTTTGATCTATGTGACTACAAGTAGACCAAATATTTTTGTTGATGTTGGTGTTCTTTCTTGATTCATTCAACAACCCATAGAAAGTCACTGGGTAGCAACCAAAAGAATTCTTCGATATCTCAAAGGAACAAAAAATTTTGGCCTCAAATATGTCATCGCAGGAGACTTCAAACTGGTCAGATATTTAGATTCTAATTATATTGGTGGTTTTGAAGATGAAAAATCTACTTTAAGGTTTCTAATGAATTTGGAAACAATAGTTGTCAGTCGCAAGTCAAAGAAGCAATCAAAGCTGACAATTTCTTCAACAAAAGCAAAGTACATCGCAACTTTAGAGGCAATCAGAGAAATTTTGTGGCTCAGAAGGGTTCTTTCAGATTTGCAAGATCAACAGGGCTCATCAATGTTGGAAATTTGAGCAAGGAGACAGTTGACAGTTTTGATATCATGATACAGAAAGCAGTCTGAGGACTGAACAATTATCATTTCCATCTAGGGCAGCATTGAATTGTCATTGATGTCAAAGGTTAATGTCCTTGATGTCATTGAGATTGAAACTGATCATGCATTAATGCCAAAGGTTGAGTTGAGCAGACTTGTGGAGTAAATTGCATTTGTGAAGTGCTCTTACTTAGAAGAGGCAATCGGGATAAGTCAAGAAGAATTGAAAACTTGAAATAGTCTTGAAGAATTCCTTCGGAGGAATTCTTTCGGAAAGAATGGCAAGGACAACTCTTTCGGAAAAATTGTCAAGTCCTTGGGCAAGTGGACCTTTTCAAAAAGCTGAAGGATAGATTGCAAAAAGTCCGAAGGGTATCTTTTGAACGTTGCAAAGGGCATGTGGACACTTGCAGAAAAGCCGAAGGGTAGATTGCAAAAAGTTCAAAGGGTATCTTTTGAATGTTGCAAAGGGCATGTGGACACTTGCATAAAAGTCGAAGGGTAGATTGCAAAAAGTCTGAAGGGTATCTTTTAAACGTTGCAAAGGGCATGTGGACACTTGCAGAAAAGCCGAAGGGTAGATTGCAAAAAATCCGAAGGGTATCTTTTGAACGTTGCAAAGGGCATGTGGACACTTGCAAAAAAGCTGAAGAAATGATGTGGACAAAAAATCCGAAGAAATTCCTCACGGACAAAAGTCCAAAGAAATGACGCGAACAAAAAGTCCGAAGAAATAATGCAGACAAAAAGTCCGAAGAAAAGATTTTTTAAGGACATCTCCTATTAGAAGCCAATGACGAATTCTTTCGGAGAAATTGGAGGACACTTCAGGGTGAAATGAACTTGGACAAAAAGTCCATGAAAATTGTTCCGAAGACACAAAGGCCCGCAACAATTTGCATAAAGGAACCTTACGAAAGAATTAAAGCAAGGCTAAAAGACGAGCAAGTCTTGAAGGATCGATGTTGCAAAGAACGTTGCAAGATTGTCGAAGAAAATAAGATCACGCCAACATGCCAAAGTTTAACGCTCAATACAAAGGGTAAAGATTGAGCATATAGAGGATAATCAAAAGGAGCGGAAGTGAACCCATGATATAGAAAGCAACGAGATGCAAAAAGGGAAGAAAAGAAGCTCGATGGTTAATGGCAAAGCAAGTATTAAAACTAATGCTGCTTTAAAAGATCAACGACTCATGTCTAATCGGTGCATTAGATCCAATGGTGCAAAGCAAACTCAGATGATCCTCTGAGTGCACGCGCATTTGACAAGTGTCAAAAGGTCATAAAGAAAGATCCAACAAAGAAAAGAATGTGAACTTGGCGCAATGAAAGATTTAAAAAAACCGCAATCAATGTCTTCTAACTGTATGTAAAGGAACAACTGGAACTGGTGATGAACTTGATATATCTTCACGGAGCTCAAGATAATTCAATCGAAGTGATCGAGGAAGCGACGCAGTTAAGTAGAAGTGCAGATGCCAAAGATAATAAGGCATTTGAACGTTGCCGTTTGAAGCATGAATCGAGGCACGAAGTCAGAGTAACATTGAATGCAGATCAGAAGTGATTGAGGAAGCGACGCAGTTAAGTAGAAGTGCAGATGCCAAAGAGAGTAAAGGCATTTGAACGTTGTCGTTTGAAGAATGAATCGAGACACGAAGTCAGAGTCACATTAAATGCAGATTAGAAGTGATCAAGGAAGCAACGCAGTTAAGTGCAAATGCCGAAGATAGTAAAGAAATTTGAACGTTGCCGAGTGAAGCATGAATCGAGACACAAAGTCAAAGTCACATTGAATGCAGATCAAAAGCTTGAACTGGTTAAGTACAGTTGAAGTGTGAACACTTTACAGATCGAAAACCCTTAGATGCATCTGTCTATATATGTTACGAACAGATCATTTGAATGCTGCTGTCTTTTACTGCTGTTGCGATAATAATTAGAGTGTTAACTCAAAATTATCGAGTGAGGACATATGCAGACAGCGTAAAAAGGGCAAAGAAAATAAGGTGTGTCAAAGTAGAAGATATCTAGACACAAAGAGGTAAAGGCAGATAAGCCGAGAAGGCACACAACGAAGGTGTAGTTACAAATTAGACTTGTAACAGAAAAGTGAACAAGATTCATTCTGAATCTCGTTTGTATTTTGAAGTTGCAGCTTCATTTCTCTGATATGTTGGTGCCATCAGAAAAACTGAGTTGGTGCTCAGTTAGGAAGTTGACGCTTCCTTAGAGTGGGTGCTCTTGAATGTAAGCAGTGAGGTTTGTCTGTGAGACTTCTTTTCTGTGAGGTTGGATTAGAATAGTAGCTTCTAGCTTTTCTTACCGTGGTTTTTTCTTTTGGGTTTCCACGTAAAAATCTAGTGTTGAGCATTCTTGTGTGTGTGTGTGATTTCTGTTATGTTCTTTACTTTGCATATAGAGTATCTTGTTTAAAAGTTTTAAGAATCATGTTTTAACTCATCTACTGATTCACCCCCCCTCTCAGTAGATAGTGTGTTCAACAATCAACACCTCTAATAGTTGACAACACATCTACAATTCAAATGGCAAAGAATCTAGTCTTTCATGACCGAACGAAACCCATCAACACCAAACGTCATCTAATTCAACATTATGTGAAAGATGGCAGTTTAAAATTGCTACATGTCCTGCTACAGAGCAACCAATAAACATTTTGACAAAAGCGCTGGGAAGAGGAAAATTGGAAAATTTCAGAGGTATGCTTGGCCTTTCAATAACCCCTACAAATTAGGGAGAGATGTAATATTATTGTAATATAATAGTGTTAATCCTAGGAGTAATTGTATGAGAGCTTTTGTCTTGTAGTGGTAGATAGTTAGTTTCTATAGGATGCTCAAGAGTCTTCTTAGATTATGAAATGAATAGTCACATTCTTGGCTGTATATTATTGTAATCTTTCAATATTCATCAATGCAATAACTTTGGTTTGCACCAAATCTAATTATTTTATTGTCTTTCCATTCCTGGCCTAACAAGGTTCCAACAATAATGTTTTTTTTCATTGAGACTGATTTAGCTCAGTTCAGTCAAGGACCATCGGTTTTATCAAATCCATAGCCATAACATAGGGATATATAAGTTTGCTAAGCCCTTAATAGTCAAAAAGCTTTATGTGGTACAACCTAGTTAGTGTTGCTTTGTATTTCATGGCACAATTAGGATACTAAGTGCAATTGCTTTTCATAATTAGATAATTTAGCATGCTTCTCACAATTTAGTATTGTACTGTGGAAATGTTCCAATTCTAACATCCTATTTTATTATTCCTTATCAAAACATGTTATAACATTTTTGATTGTAAAGCATTATATCAAATTCATATACTTATAGGCAACTTAGATTTTTTTTTTCCAATGAATAAGAATGTAAATAACAAACTTTTAAGTAGGAAACAACCATCACAAACTATATAGTAAGTGTCATAAAAACAATATTATTTCAAGGCTAATCAACTATGCTTTATGAAAGAGAAACATTGTATCCTATACCTCGATACAACTTTTTACAATTGAAATGTCTTGATTAAGTCCTTTATTTAACATATTCAGATATTATTACAGTATGAACAAAATGCATTAAGCTACATGTGAATATAAATGCAGAGTCCAACATCTTACAACAAGCACCATAACTTGCATAATACAAAATTCTACATCAAATATCATGTTCAACCAAAATGGGTCATTGGCAAGAGAATCATGTAGAACTTGAAAAACCAACTTTCTTTACTGTCTTAACCTACATTTTAAGTTGAGATTATATTTGTCAGCACAAGGCTGGCATGCCAACTTTTGCCAAACCCTCATACATTTAACAATGATAGGGTTAGAACTTTCAACATTACAGCAATAAGAACAATTTAATGTTTTTCCAAGTTCTATGCATGATCAACTATAGCCAAAATGCTCATGAAGCAGAGTTCATTCCACAACAAGATAACAGTCTAGTACCCATCCATAAAACCACACCAAGATTGTTCAAAGTCCAACAATCCATTCCATAGAACCACCATGAGTGTATAAACCCTTCTATGCCTATGTCCTTGCATTGGCATAGAACCGTATACCACATATATTCAAGTAGTTATCATTGAACTAGGAATACATATATATTACTCAATCCAATAACAGGATTTCAAAGAAGGGAGCAACATAAATCAAGATTTTATCTATTCCAGATAAAGGGGAAAGAAGACATGCTTGGAATCATAATGGCGATTAAAATGTAGATGCCTCCTAGCTTTCTTTCTTTCTGGTGGTTGCCTACCAATTAAAGTCCTGCATTAATGTCATTCTTTCTTTTGATAAAACCTTAACCCTATCATCTAGGGTTGTTTCTTTAGTTCTATACCACTACCTAATGGTAGTATGACTAATATGTTGTTAACTATCCATTAGTAACAAGATACCAGTGTAGTGTTTATAAACACATAATACAAGTGTATTCTCTCAAAAATAAAAACCCAAACACAATAAAGTATTATAATCATACACAAAATGAAAACCCTCTTGGTTTTGAAAGAAAACAACAATAACAATGAACCAAAAGCCCTAGTTTCATTTTGAGGTTTCTCGCTAGTTCTCAACTTGATAACCATCAATGTTATCTTGACTCTCTTTCTTCCTTTGTTACCTCTTCTTTCCTTTTTATTCTTTTCCCAAGTGCTAGAACACCACAAATCTCAGAGGTTGTATAAATGCATGTCCACCATTATCAATTGAAATGGACAAATTTTCTGTAGTTTTACATGGGGTTCTAAATGCCTTACAACTTCCCTTGCATGGGTCAATCCATATCAAACATAGTAATGAACTTGCATGGATTGCGTTCGATGATAATCAACAATCAAACTCCAAACTCACTTATTTTCCTCTTTCCTTGCCAACCCAATCAAGCCCTGGTTTGCCACTAAACAAAATGATAGGTTATCCAACTTGAATCCTAACTGGTGTTGACCATTTTACCCTTGTGGGTTAAACAATCAAATGAACTTGCATGATTAGGGTATTTTCAGCCCATCCCTTCGTAATTTATTGAATTTATTAATTATGACATTTGAAGTGGTGTCATAACTTTGGGGTGTGGCTTTTATTCCCCCTCCTTTATGAAGTTTTTACCACCATTGGTGATTTCAATTCATATTTCTTAAGTCCCCTTTTACTATATCAAATCTCACTTTGTGACTTTAGTCATTGAATCAAGTACTTAGACAAGTTCCATCCTCAAGTGGTGTAAAGTGGAGTTGGCCTTTTGTTGGGTTTAATTATAACACAACCTTTGTCTATGCTCGACTTGAAACTCAAATTTAAGATGTTATAAATCAGAGTTTGCCTTGTTGCATTCTTTATCACATCTTTATCACTTCTTGCCTACATTCACAGGGCTTTAATATTTAAATGTTGGTTTGCAAATGACTTCAAACTTATACCTTAAACCAAGTCTAGGCAAAAAGGACTTAAGATACCTTAACATTGTCATGACTCTAGCTCTCACCTTTTAAGTGAGACTTCAAAACACAAGGTCAAACCGTTTATCATTGACCTCTTTTACAACAATGGTCTTATGGTCTCCTTGACATGACATTATGTCAGAGGCAAACCACTTTATGCCTCAGCGCCAGTCATAACTACGGATCATAGGGTCGAAAATGGCGGATGTTACATCACTGTCATACTTAGAACTCTCCCTTTGAATCTCCGCCAATGTTTAGAACCGGGTTTTGATCTTGCTGCCTGATGAATTGGACGATTACGTAACCGCCACTTGCGTGAAGTGGTAGTTTATCCATCATACTTAGAACTCTCTTTGAAGCTCCGTTGATGTTCGAAATCGGGTTTTGGTCTTGTTACCTGATGAATTGGATTCCTTTTTGAATCCTTAAGAATCATACCTCCCTCTTTGAGAGGCTTTTGGTTCCACAAAAGCTTTTAGTGGGGCGGGAGATGTGGAACCAACTATTTCACCTTCTCCTTGGATAGCATCTTGCTTGCCTTGGCATCTTCCCTTTGAATTGAACCTGCCAAGACTCTTGTGGTCTCCTACGAGTTTGTCTGACTTTCTGGTGCAGCACCACATCCTCCTCCAACTCTCCTTGTGCATCCACAACCAAGTCTTCTATAGAGGGTAGTAGTTCTTCTTCTTCTTCCTCATCCAGCATGGATGGTTCATACAAGTGCAAATTTTCTCATTGACAACTGGATACATTCTCAATTTCTCATGAATGAGAGTAAAGCAGTCCTGAAAGCATTCTTAATCTACTCCAAAATGGCAAATGGGGCATACCTTAGTGGTTGAGCTTCCTAGCTTGTCCTTGAAGTCTTTCCTTGCCCAAATACAGCCATACCTTGTCGCTCACCTTGAGTGTGTGCTCCATATGGTGCTGGTCATGTGTAGCCTTGTACTTGGCTTTAGACTTGTCTTACTGATCCTTCAATTTTAGCTGAATTTGTTTAAAATCCCTTTGATGAATTTTTGTGGCCTTATAACCTCTGAATCTTGTCCTTCTACCCCTGCCCGTTGTTCCAATGCAACATCAAGGGGATTAGTTGGCAAATAGCCTAAAGATGCTACAAATGGTCACTAATTAGTGGATGTGTGTACTGTCCTGTTGTATGAATGTTGAATGTATGTCAAAGACTCACCCCAAGTCATTGGATACTTCTGTTATAATCTCTTATCAGCTGCACCAAAGTCCTATTGACAACCTCCATTTGTCCATTGGTTTGTAGATGTAAAGTTGTACTTCATTGTAGCTTAGTATCCATCTTTCCACATAATGTGGTCCAAAAATTCCCAATTAATCTGAGTCTGTCTTAAAAAATGGACTTAGAAATAAAAAATGCACTCTAACATTAGAAAAGAAAGGTTCAGCTGTCTCATGCCTTTTCACTATTTTCTTGCATGCAATCAAAACACACTTTTTGCTAAATTTATCTATAGCAACATATAGATAGGCATGGCCATGCTTGAACATAAGGAAACCTCCTAAAAAATCCATAGAAATGCTTTCCCATGGTCTGGTAGGTACAGGTAGTGGCATGTACAATCCTTATTTCCTAACCTTAGCTTGCTTGTACAACATAGTTTACATCCTTTAATGAACTTAAATACTTTTTTGTGCATATTCAGCCAATATACATACCTTTGCAAATGTGCCATTGTCTTACCAACACCAAAGCGTCCTGAGACCTTTGAAGTATGCACTTCCCTCATGAAGATAAGTCTTTCCTCATTTGGCACATATAGCTTATCCGACTTGTAGAGGAGCCCATCCATCTTTGCCATCATTTTCAAACTTGGTGTGCAATTGCTGGAATGTCTCCCCAAAGTCTACATCTTATGCATAAGCTTCCTCATAAGCCTCTTTCGTGAAAGACTCAAGTTGTGAGATTGTTGTCAACGCTGTAAATTGCTTTATTGGTGGTCTAGATAACATATTTGCCACTACATTAGTGCTGCCCTTTTTGTACTGGATCACCAAATATAATTGTTAAAGGAATCCCATCCATTTGTAATGTCTTGCTTGCTACAATTTGTTTTTTTGGAGGCTGTCTTCCAAGCATCCTCCTCGTTCATATGAACTTGATGAAACCCTGATTTGACATCCAACTTTGTGAAGCACCTAGCATGCTGAAGTTGGTCCACAAAGCCATTAATCCATGGAAGTGAATATCCATTCTTTATGGTGATCTTGTTCAAGGCTCTATAGTCTATGCACATCCTCCAAGACCCATCTTTTTTTTTTTACCATCACAATGGGGGATCCACTTTCCAACACAAGACTAAGTGTCACGAAAATGAAATGTAAAATGCAAAGTAAGGTCAAAACTGGGGCACAAGTCAAAATAGATCTAGGTGCATCACAAGTTTGGTATGTGTTTGTGGTGATTCCACTGCAATAGGTGTCAACCTTAGTCGATATCGAGCCATTCCCCACCAATAGTTGTTCCTGCACCCACAAAGACATCAATAACATTTGATGGAGAATATAAAGCAGTAGAACTGCATAATGGAAAATGCAACATATAAATGTTTAAAGCAATATTATGTAAAGCTTCCACATCAACATTAAAGCATCTCTATGAACCATAATGTAAAACAAATGTCATTGTTACATAAATGTTATCGTCATAGATAACATCCAAACAATATTACATAGTCTTCAATAAAATTAACAAAGTGTCTAATAACCCCCGTTAATGGGTCAAAGGGAAGCAAGGATGATTCTCATGCTCACATTATTGCCCCTTGGACTCCTCCCCCTATGGGCTTTTTTAAGTTGAATTTTGATGGAGTAGCAAGAGGGAATCTAGGATCATCTAGAGCTAGGTGTAGTATTAGGGATTGCTTGGGCTCTTTCATCAGGGCTTTGTCGGCAAAATTACAAGACGACACAAACAATGAGGCAGAAGCTCAAGCGGTGGTCTTGGGCATTCAGTCGGCTCGTCAGTGTGGGATTGAGAACCTGGTAATTGAAGGAGACTCCAAGCTCATTGTGGAAGCCATTTGTAATCATCAAACAAAGGGTTGGAGGCTGAACAACATCCTTAATATGGCCTGGGCAAGTTTGGATGAATTACCGTCTTGGTCAGTCAACCATTGCTACAAGGAAGCTAATCAGTAGGCTGATTTTCTAGCAAACTAGGGGGTTGATCAAAGGAGTGACCATATCATGGATAATCAATTAGAAAGGCAAGCGAAACTTGAATTGATTGATCAAATCTAAGCCCCATGGATGGTTGTTATTTCATATCACTCATGGGCTCTGATGCTTGGTGCTATTGTTGCTATCATTATTGTGCATTCACTCCTGCATGCAAATGGGTTTGATGTGATTCTCAAGCTTTGAGTGCTTTGGGTTAAATGGGGAAAGTTGACAGGGGATAGAGCTTTTTTTTCAACCTAATCCCCATTTTGAAATTAAAATAATATTATTACTAAAATAAAAATTATTTTTAAATACTTAAAATAAAGTAATAATAGCCTAATTTGCATTTCACTTAAGTTGGGACCTTTTGAGGGTCATGGGCACTTAAGGCCTAAAGTGGATTTTATAAGGAAGTTTAATAAGTTATCTTTTTAAAAGGAAAATGTAAACTCTCCCTCCTTATTTTGGGCGCCATACTTGGAGGAGAGATATAAAAGGAAAGGAAAGGCTCATTTGAAAAGGGCATGCATTTTTGATATTGAAATTGTTGTGCAAGTATGTCAAGCTTGTTCACCACAACTTGAAGATGAAAACCTTCAAGTGTGACAAGGGTTTGGGGTCGAAAACCTTCATTTCTTATATTCAGGTCAACTTTATTCAAGGGCTATGATTGTGCTTCAGATTTGCATGTTTGCAGGCAACTGGACCTACAAGGGTGTTTTTGGACACCACCTTCATCAAGGATTGCTTCAAACACTTCGGAGAGCTGAAAATTCATGATTTGCAGGTCAAAGAGGTGGGCGAATTTGGTTTGAGGAGTTTGGTTGACTTTGGAGGCCATCCCAAGGGTGGCGACTCCTCTTAAGAGGGCAAATTGGCTCCGGAACCCTCTTCTATGGTCAAAGGTAATTTTAATAATTTATTCCAGCATTGGCGAGTTATTTGTGGGACAATTGCAGGTTTTGAGGGCCATTCCATGCCCTAAAAATATTCAGAAATTTAATATATTATTTTGCCACTTGGGTGACTTGCTTGGAAAGAATTGGAAGGTTGATAGAAGGATAAATTCTATGAATTGAAGATCAGAATTATTTCCCTAATTTTCCTAAGCGTGGCGACTCACTTGTGGGAGTATTGAGGGTGTTTGGTGAGCGGAAATGCAGCTGTTCTTTCACATAAAAAATCAGAGTATTTGCAAGGGTATTTTTCAGCCACTTTGCCAATATATCCTGGCCAAAAAAGGTACATTGCTTTCAGTTTATTTTTCAGCTCTTTGTGTTTGTTGGCTTGGAAATTCTTCAAATTTTCCAGCTTTGCTAGTTTTGTGGATCAGATTTTCAGTTAATTGGCAACTTTATTTAAGGGTTTGTTGGAAAACCCCAACTAGGTCTAATTGTCCCATTTGGGGACATTACATGACCCATTGAGAAGGCTCTGGAAAGTGGCGGTGGTCGCAAAATGAACTCAACGATGAAAAATGTGGCCTTGATTGAACCTGTGCTCTCTGTGCATGCTGAAAAAAAGATGGCTTTCAGGGTTGGTGTTTTTGATCGTAGGCTCTGTTTGATCTTTTGGACACCAAGTATGGAGGTTTTGGATGCGGTGAAAGTCATTTTAAGACCAAAGTATATGTAGGTTGTATGGAGGAATAAAATGAATGCAGATGTAGCTTCGATCTTTGCGAGCAATTTGCTTTGCACTGTCAAAGATGGGAACGTCTTGCGGAAGGTGGTGGAGACCTTGGTTTGGCCTAGGCTGAGAGTTGGGCTTTGTGCTTGGCTTGATAGGTTGGTGTAGAATGGCTCCTCTCTTCTGTTTTCAGGTTCTCATTGTTTGGGTTTGATTCCCCTCTCTGTCTTCAGAGATTTGGAAACTAGGTATGTGAAATTGCATGGTTTGTTGTGGAATGTGTTGGAGGGGCATGTAGGTGTCTTGAAGCAGGCTTCTTCCCTGGACGATTTCTTGATCCTCTACCCTCTTTGAAGAGAATCTTTAGAAAATTTGAGTCGAAAAAGTTGGTGTTGGCAGTGCATTTTCTGGTGAACTTCCGCAATGATAGAGGTGTGTAGGCGGCAATGCAGGATGTGAACGATAGGCGAGATGGTAGGGGGATTTTTCTTCCAAACCAGTCACCTGTCGTGTGGTTTTTGTCCACATGTAGAGATGCTTGTAGTCTATGGTGGATGTTGTTGGACTTGGTGGAGTATTTACCCTTGCAAAAAGGACATGGGAAGAAGGCGAGTAGTTGTTGATGGTTGGAGACCTGGCTCGTAAGGTAACTTGTAGGAAGCCTTTTACCCACGTTCTAGTTCAAGGCGGTGCCAGGTTTGGTAGTAGCGAGAGGATTGGATGTCGACAGGTTTTATCTTCTGCGTAGATGAAGGGGGTAGATGATGATGAGGTGGGTGCCATCTTGGTAGTGGGGATTTGACTTTATTCTATGTTGTTAATTCCAGTTGTAATGTATAGCTCAGCCCTGGTCTAGAGGGGTTGGGGCTTTCTTTTTGGTGTCGTGCCATATTGGTTGGCCCTCTGTCTTTTGTTTGTCAGTCTCCTAACGGGGTTTATTCCCTAGTTTTTGTGGGCTACCCTGTGCTTTGGGGTATACATTTGGTTGGAATGGTTTAGTGTGTACTCCTAACCTTTCTTTTTTCATGAACTTTATATATGTACGGGTGAGGGCCCCCCTTTTAACCCTCAAATCATTAAAAAAAAAAAGTGTCTAATATTAAAGTGACAAAAAAGGCGGATATGCCACACATTTTGTACAGTGAGGAAATGTTAGGGATGACTTTCCTTAATTATACCCACTTATTATTAAAAATCTTAATTGTAACCAACTACGGAGGTTCCTTATGCTTTATTATATTATATACTTATGATCATAGAAACCGGGGGACATGTCTCTTGGTATAGGGGAGTGTCTCGGGTACGAAGAAGCATCTCCAAAATTCAATTCCCTTGCCTTAATATATATATAATATATATATATTACAACCTTAAACTCTAAAAAATCAAAACTTTAAAACATAAACATGAAGTTGAATAATAAAAACTGAAAAAAAATTCTACAGTAGCTCCATTCATGTCATTGTTTTCCATTTACAGTGAGAAATAAAGAATATAGAGCAGGAGACATATCACTGTGCTGAATTTGATTCTTTTTAGTTTTCAGAGATTTAAATATTTAAATTTTATTATTTTATTTCTTTTGCCGTCTCCAAGTACCCTTGCACCCAATGTCTGAAAAATTGGCATCCACATCTCCAAGATGCGTCCGTCCCCGTCTCTAAGGTATGCCCCTGTCCCCTTCTCCTGGTGACTATGCTTATGTTGCACAGTGATAAAAAATAAGATAAAAAATCACACTCTATGCACGTTGAAATTGTAATGTTGAGAATATTGTAGGTAACTGTTTTGTATTGTATTTTGCCGCACTCTTATTTCTTGTAATATTGTAACCTTTTTGTGCAGAGTTTCAGGAAGATGCGTCAAACTGGTGTGAGGCCTGATGTCATTACATATACCACTGCCATCAAGGTGATTTAAAAAAAATATGTGACACCATCTTTTCGATTTTGTACGATGTTGGCACAATTTTTCCTTCTCCTTTTTGGGAACATATCTAGCACTTTCGGATAGTGTGCTTATTGTTTGTGGTGAGGCATGTTGCCAAAATTTTCTGTTTCTTTAAATCCACCTCTGAATATGTTTCTTTCATGGCAAAGTCAAATATGTAAGGCAATCCTTGCTAAGAATGGTAATGTATTAAATGAACATGAGAAATTGATAAAGAACATTATAATACAATGTGCAGAAAGACATAGCCAGCTGAGAAAATTCTGTCATTTGGAGAATCTATTAGGAAATAGCATGAAAGGTCAAGTTTTATGTTATCTTAACAGGTTACACTTAATGCTAGAAGTTATAATAAGCGGTTATTATAACCAGCTTGTACATGAATAATAGCTGTAATGTATGATTTTGACATGACACGTTAATAAAATTTACATTTCATCCTCTGTATTTTTCTTCCCCATATGGTTCAGAACTTATTCTCAATACCTCTTAGAATTCAGCCTGTGCCAAAATGTGCACCATTGGTGCCATGGATACGGAGTTGCGAGAAATTTGTGAAATACTAAGGCTACATGTTAGGACCAGTGTGACAGAAAAGTCAGTCCACAGGGTCGTTATGGTAAGGCCATTTCTGCTTGTTTTGTAATAGAATATTAATGTAATGGTGATCCAGGAGGATTCACACAGGTTAATAAAACGCATGAACGTTATTCTCAGCAGTGAATTTGATGCTTTCATGCTGACAAAACTGTCTAGAAGTTGGCACACCTCAAGCATTCAGATCAGCCAAGGTTGGAACAAACTGGGTAGTCTGGGAAGATTCTGGGTGCACAGGGAAGACAGTCAGGCATTGAGGAAGGTGGCCGTGTCCTTAATTTTTGAAGGAACATTTGTAAAAACTGCTGTAATCTTACAACAGCATAGTAGCATGTGGCATTTTAGTTACAGAATGCCTTCAAATTGCCCAGGTGGAATTTCAAGGCCTTGCCATTAGTGCAGTGTATGCAGTTCAGTTACTCGAGCTCAAACCAATATCTGTTTTGAACCATCTATAAAAGGCTGTGGGGTTTGGAGAGTTGTTCATCAGTTTTTGGGAGTTCATTCTGAGTATCCGGGCAGTTTTCAGTAGTTTGGTCAGTTTGTACAAAGTACATAGCAAAGTGGAGGAGTTATCTTACGCATTAGAGTCTCACTCTACACTCCAGCTCTAAGTACTAGTCAACCAAGCAATAAATCTTTCCTGCATTGCTTACTAAGGGTTTTTTTAGTTCTTATCCACATATATCTGATGCATCCATCAGATTTCTACTGTATTTTCATGTTTCTTTAGTATTCTTTAAATATTCATTCCATTCTATTCATGTTTGGGTTAGCAATTTAAATGTAGGCATAGGGATTTTGGGAAAATCAGTCAAAGTGTCTTAAAACTCTTTGTAATCTGATCCATAATTGGAGCATCAGCTCTGCAAATCAGATCAAATGGTCATAATGAAGTTTTTTTAAGTTTTTATCCACATATATCTGATGCATCCATCAGATTTCTGCTGTATTTTCATGTTTCTTTAGTATTCTTTAAATATTCATTCCATTCTATGCATGTTTGGGTTAGCAATTTAAATGTAGGCATAGGGATTTTGGGAAAATCAGTCAAAGTGTCTTAAAACTCTTTGTAATCTGATTCATAATTGGAGCATCAGCTCTGCAAGTCAGATCAAATGGTCATAATTAAGTGTCAAGCAATGTGGTCTTTTTAATAAAGACCCAATTTAGATGTTATAAAATAGAGTCTTAATTTAAATATCTGTATGACTTATGATTAGCTGTAAGTTCATTGAAAATAGTTTCTTGTGGTCACAAGGAATTTGAACAAAAACTTTATGAGGCATACATGCAAAAGCATGAAATGCACTGACAATTATCTCTCTTCTCAGTGATGTCTCACATTGTGTGTTGTTACTTCCACAATATCGTATTGTAACCTGTGGGATTGAAGCTTATGGGATTAAAACCATGAAAGAGGTAAGACTCCAAGTTTGGGTATTTTTGAGAGGCAAGAGGTTGATAGGGCTCTATGTATAGGGCATCGGTGAAGGAGAGAGAGTTCTAGATAGTGAAAAACATCAAATCATAGGAGATAAAGATAAGTCTTGTATCAATATAAAGCATTTTTTTAATTACACAAGGCATTGTTAGTGATGTTTTTTGAAGTTTCTAAATTACAATATCAAAGCTATATTATCACAAAGTAATCACGAAGGTGGAAAATGATAATATCAATGTCCAAAGACATTGTTGAAGGCATAAACAACGATCTATGATATATCTTGAAAACTTTGTTGAAGGAGATTGCTCATTGAACAAGGAATGACAATATGAAACCATTGTATTCAACTTGAATGACAGATATCAGTGATGATTTATCACATTATAGTCCCGTTGGCAAAAAAATATGTTGCTTGGGTTTTTCTTGGTTTTATGACTTGTCAACGGGCAGTGACACAAATTTGTCAACAAATGGATAAACCACCGTTGGGAAGGTGATTTTCCTCTGCGTTTGAGAGGGGTAGCTCCGTATGATTATGGATTTTTGGGATTTTTGTGTACTTTTAACTGGAAAGCACAAAAAAGGAACAAATTTGTGAAATGACAGAAGCTGAAAATGGGAGAAAATTGGAGGATGGAGGTGAAGGTGAGAAACCCACAGCAGAATAAATGCATAAAATTGTCAGAATAACTCAGATTTAAATGAAATAAATGGAAATTCTTTCTCTCACGTGAAAACGGAATTAGGAGCAATAAATGTATGGGAACACAATGGCTTGCTTGTAAGTACAAAGTCTCCTCAAAACTCGGATTGGATACACTTGGTACAAAGCCCATACATGTGGTTTTCAACAAAAAGTTTGGAAATACTGTGAGTTGCACACAACCAAGAAAAGTGCAGAATTTTAATGGCTTCTCTATCTATGAATAACAATGCAAATTTCACAAATAAAGAGCTTGAAAACCCATAAAGCTAAATAAGAATTTAATCAATTTTCTTTTTCTCCATTAACAAACGTGGAAAAGTACATGCAGTACACATAAGGCAATTTAAATTAATTATTATTTTTTAGATCGGTACTTAGCTTTTGACCGGAGCTATAACCGGTTCTGGGGCACAAACCGGGGCCCCAATCCTCGAGAGAACTACAGAACCATTAATACTTTGATCACGTTGAAACCATCGAGTCAACAACGAGATCTGGCCTATAAACGCCCTTTGAGGTTTGAACGTGGGTGGGGCTGGGCACAACCAAACCACTTCAGCAATCCTTCTACATCTCGTTGACAATTTAATTAATTATTAAAATAGAACTATCTTGGCTAATTATTCGAATTATCGGAAAAATAACTTTAACCATTTGAAAAATTAAGGTAATTTTAATAATTATTCTAAGGGATTTTATAATTAGTAAATTGCTTGAAAAGTGATTTTTATCACTTCAATTATTAGAGCAATTTAATTAATTATTGAAGCAAGAACCTAATATAAAATAATTATTTAATTTTTCAAAAAATAATTTTAATTTCTAATTTATTGAAGCACATTATTTAATTAATTCAAAAAGGCCTAAAGTGAAATTATAAGGGATGTCCTTTTAAAAGTTTTGGAAGGGAAGGTTATCTAAAAGAAAAGAGGATATAAAATGAAGGTAAGCTATCAATTGATAGGCATGGAATGGATGATATTGATGTGGATTGATCAAGTATGCCAAACTTGGTTAATTTGGGCATAGTTTCTTGAGGAATGTTACCCTTCAAGGACTATGATGTGTTGATTCTCTAAATGGTGTTTTGGAATACCACATTCTTTTGAAACTTTGAGTGAATCTAGGGTTTGAGAAAATTTTTGAAAATTAAGGTTTTTAAAATTTCAGAGCAAAATTTGGTTGCTTTTTCATGGAAGAAAAATTCTGAAATTATTTTTATTTGATAGTCACTAATTTTGTGGTCAATTTGAGCTCTTATTTGCATCATAATTCCAAAGATTGAGGGAGTTATGAATTTTTGAAGTTTCAACTTGTTTGTAGGAAATAATAATTGTTGTGAGCAGCGAATTGTTTGGAAAGGGCAACGAAATTGCAGGTCTTTGGAAGGTTGGTGAATTCTTTGGGAAGGTTGGTGAATTACCTTGAGAGGTTGATTTGCAGGTTTCTATCTTGGGCAAATTACTTGGAGGTCTTGGGGACTCTTTTGGAGGGTCTTGCATTGAGGAAACCCTTTTCTAGGGTTTGAGGTATTTTATACGAATTTTTTATGGGTGGACGAATAGTCTTTAGTAGCATTTTGAGGCCATTGAGTGGCCAATTTGATGCTCTAGGTTATGATAATAATTCAAAAAATTATTATTATATTATTCTGATTTTTCTATCAACTTTGCGCGTTGAATTTGGGTGATTTGAGGGCTGATTGCAAGGTGAATAATTCTGAATTATTCCTATTATTTTTTCTAAGTGGAGTGATTCACCTAAAGAGGGTTTATGGAGTGTTTTTGGGCTCTAACCTTGAAAGGAACAATCATATATTTTCTGATTTATACTTTGGAATTTATTGCATTAATTTTTCAACATTGGCGATTTGTTTGGGAGACTTGGAAGCTTGTTGAAGGGCAAGTTGAGGTTTTCAGCATTCTGATTTTATTTCCTATATTTCTCCAAGTGTGGTGACTTTATTTGGAAGTGTTTGCAAGGTGTTTTAGGGTGTTTGAAACATATATCAGTGGGTTGCAAGTTTAAATTAATTGTATTGGAAGGGGCAACAGAAAAGGTATTTTATTTACTGCATTTGTGAATTAAGTGGTTGTGATTTTAATTTCAAAATTTAATATTATTTTCAGATTTGTTTGGGTTTCGTGGAAAACCTCTTTTATGGTCTTTGGTCTCAAATTGGGGACATTACAGTGGTAATAGAGCACTGATCTTGTCCATCTTGTGAGGGTTTGTGTTTGCAGATTTGGATGAATAATCTATGAATGATGGAGTTAATGAACGAAGAGGAATTAAGAACAAAGCTTCGTAGATTGGGCAAAAAACTTGAGCATCCACATTTAAAAAATGTTTTGCTCAATATTTTGGAGGAAGCGGCAAACTGTTTGTCCATGATAGGACAATCAGATTCTAAGTCTATGTTTGGGGTTATGAATTCTTTGGTGGTTTACTTGGCTAGACCCAAATTTTTGAAACATCCAGATTTGGATGTGAGACTTGTAATTATCACTTGTATTAGTGAAATTACAAGGATAACAGCTCCGGAACAACCATACAGTGACGACATCATGAAGGAAATATTTCAATTGATGGTGGAAAGTTTTGAAGGTCTTGGTGACACCACAAGTTTTTTTTTTTGCTAAGAGGGTTACTATTTTGGAAACTATGGCAAAAATCAGATCTTGTGTGCTAATGTTGGATCTAAAATGTGATCATCTTATTCTCCGCATGTTTGGACATTTCTTTGTTCATAAAAACCATACAAAAAATGTAGTAGTTTCAATGCAAATCATTATGACTTTGGTCCTGAATGAAAATGATGACATTTCCCAACAATTGTTATCCATATTAATGGCGGGTTTTGAGTAGGAAGCCTCACTAGTTGCACATACACTAGCTAAAAATGTTGTTAATCAGTGTTCAAAAAAGCTAAAGCCATATGTGACAATTGAAGGACATGAAGATGTGTTGCTAAATGAAGACCTAGAAAAAATGTTAGATGCAGCAGAATCTCCAAGGGAAGAAGGTAAGCAACAAAAAAGTAACACTTTGGAGCAACCTAGAGTGGGAATTCTAGAGTACCAACAATCTGAGTTTTTGGAGCAACAAAGATGGCTGCAAAAGATGGAAGAAAATGTTGGGACAGCCAAGTACCCCAAACCTTGAGATTCAAAAAGATGATTTTGAAGAAGACAAGGAAACCAAAATATGCATAGAAAAGTATGTTGTGAATAATAAATTTTGGTTGGTCCCTAATAATTGTTCAAATATGTTGCATGACTCTAGAGTGGGTGAAAGAGATTGAAAAGAACAAATTTTAGTCACAAATGAGAAGGATGTGCAAGCCTTGACTAGGTTGGATGGCATTACAAGACTTCTTAATGAATTAATACACTATGAAAAGAAGAAATGCTTGAAGGTAATGATTGCTGATTTTTACTCAACCCCATTCAAATATGCAATAGAAGTAACAAAATCAAGAGTTGCAAGGGTTGATTTTGATATTGCCAACCATGAAGAAGAGATGAGGGGCACTAAGGGAAGAGAGGAACTCTTCCTTATCAATTCGTGAGTTGGACATGATAAGCTTCTATTATGGTTGTGGGATCCAGGTGAGCACTATAAACATGATTTTGTTATTTTGTTATGTTGTGAAACAAAGGACAAGGTTTGGATCCTCATGGAAAAGGGCATAAGCAAGAAGCACCATGATCCAAGAATCAAGGGAAGGACTGTAAGTAATACATTTGCTGCTGTTTTTTACATTTTCAGTTTGCTTCTCACTAAGCTTTTTGTTGCTATGAAGAGTGTTGGCCCTAGAAAGGTGTGGCTCTCACACCTCAACACCATGGAAGTGATTTCCACACATATGAGTGGTTTTCCAGCCACTATAAAGGGAAGGTTGAAGGAGAAAAAGGCATGCTACAACCATGATATGAAAAAACTAAGACACCACAAGGGAGCCCATGTCATGCTCATGAAGAATGATGAAGTAATTGCAAAAGTGTTGCTAGACACTAAATTTTTTCCTAACATGTTTGTTCCATGTGTAGGTTTATTTAGGAAAGTTGAAAATGTAGACATGGATGAAGGCTTGAGGACTACCATAGAGTGGGCAAAGGCCCAAATCAAGAGCAGCCTTGGATAAAATAATTTGGTGAAGAAAAATTTGTTTCCAACCTTTCCAAAAAAATTAGAAATTCGTTGGCAATAGGTTGGACCATTGGACCCCAATGGAGAAAGCATGATTGGCACATGGTGGTCAACTAGGAGGAACAAAATTCTTGTTGGAAGGTATGAAGATGTTGTTTTAAAGAATTCCAAATTATTCCCTCTTTTACAGCCACCTAGTATGCACAATAAATTGATTTCGGAGGTACCTTGTCACCCATAACAAGGATGTGGTGCATAATATTTCTGATTGTATGCAATCAGAAAAATCAGAATTTTTGCCTGGCACAGCCCCTTTGTTGGGAAGAAGTGATTGATTTTTGTCCTCTATCACAACTGTTATGTACTTGTGATTGTGAGCTAACAATAGAACGGAATTCGTGGCTAAGGATTGACATTGATGCTCATTTACAACAGTTATACAAATCTGATTTCTCTTTATTAAAAAATCAGAATTTTGGCTTCTCTTTCAACCCTGTTGGGAGAAAATATTTGATTCTCATGCACACTTACAGCAGCTCCTTGGGTCTGAAAACAACTTCTTGAAGCATCACAAAGGGCACACGAGAAGAGAGAAACATGTGAGTATGGTACAACAGTGTTTGTCATTATATTTTGGGCAAATGATACACATGGATGGAACCATCCAAGAAGGATGGCACGTAGTAAAGGGTTCCTTCCAAGGTATGTTGTTCAAAGCATTTATTCTTGTCAACTATTTGCAAGCTTGGAAAGTAACACCATGGTATGAAGGAATTCATGAGAGGTCATTGGGCATTAACTTCATTTGCATACACTCTTCAAGGAAGTATCAAGTAGGCTACTTCATTTGGGACAAAGAAGTAGCATTTTCTGGATGCATTTGTTTGATTGGAAGAACTCCACTATGTACAACTTGGTAATGAAAGAATTGTTGACATGGAGGCATGGGAAGCCTAAGGAACGTTGTTATGTCACCTGTTGCACTTGGAGGCAGCCCCCAAGCTACAGGTTTCATTTTGATTCTTTCCCCCCATGGGAAGCAAGGACAAATTTTGGTTGCATTATGGGACATATTGGCAAGGTGGTATGACATTTTTTTTCCATTTGGGGTATGTCACGCTATGCTTTTTGGCAAAAGTTATTCCATTTAACAGGTACAGGAGCAATGCTTTTTGAGCACTACAACAGGTTTTACCACTTGGACATGGTAATTGGGCACCTGAGCTTGCATTTGCTTGAGGGCAAGCAAATTTGGGAATGGAGGACTGTAATGTCCCCTTTTCATATAATTATAGTAATTAATAAAATTGTTTGAATAGTGATTTTAATCATTTGAAAATATAAGACAATTTAATTAATTATTAAAATAGAACTATCTTGGATAATTATATGTGAATTACTGGAAAAGTGGTTTTAATCATTTGAAAAATTAAGGTAATTTTAGTAATTATTCTAAGGGGTTTTATAATTAATAAATTGCTGAAAAGTGATTTTTATCACTTCAATTATTAGAGCAATTTAATTAATTATTGAAGCAAGGACCTAATATAAATAAATTATTTAATTTTTCAAAAAGTAATTTTAATTGCCAATTTATTGAGGCAAGTTATTTAATTAATTCAAAAAAGCCTAAAGTGAAATTATAAGGGATGTCCTTTTAAAAGTTTTGAAAGGGAGGGTTATCTAAAAGAAAAAAGGATATAAAAAGAAGGTAAGCTATCTATTCATAGGCATGGAATGGATAATATTAATGTGGATTGATCAGGTATGTCAAGCTTGGTTAATTTGGGCACAGTTTCTTGAGGAATGTTACCCTTAAAGGACTATGATGTTTTGATTCTCTAAACGATGTTTTGGAACACCACTTTTGAAAATTTGAGTGAACCTAGGGTTTGAGGAGAATTTTTTTGAAAACTAGGGTTTTTAGAATTTCAGAGCAAGTTTTGGTGACTTTTCCATGGAAGAAAAATTATGAAATTATTTTTATTTGATAGTCACTAATTTTGTGGTCAGTTTGAGCTCTTATTTGCATCATAATTCCAATGATTGAGGGAGTTATGAATTTTTGAAGTTTCAACCTGTTTGTAGGAAATAATAATTGTTGTGAGCAGCGAATTGTTTGGAAAGAGAAACGAAATTACAGGTCTTTGGAAGGTTGGTGAATTCTTTGGGAAGGTTGGCGAATTACCTTGAGACACTGATTTGCAGGTTTCTATCTTGGGCAAATTACTTGGAGGTCTTGGGGACTCTTTTGGAGGGTCTTGCATTGAGGAAACCCTCTTCTAGGGTTTGAGGCATTTTATACGAATTTTTTATAGGTGGGTGAATCATCTTGGTAGCATTTTGAGGCCATTGAGTAGTCAATTTGATACCCTAGGTTATGATAATAATTCAAAAAAATATTATTATATTATTTTGATTTTTCTGTCAACTTTGCATGCTGAATTTGGGTGATTTGAAGGTTGATTGCAAGGTGAATAATTCTGAATTATTCCTATTATTTTTCACCTAAGGAGGGTTTATGGAGTGTTTTTGGGCTCTAACCTTGAAAGGAACAATCATATATTTTCTGATTTATACTTTGGAATTTATTGCATTAATTTTCCAACATTGGCGACTTGTTTTGGGAGAGTTGGAAGCTTGTTAAAGGGCAAGTTGAGGTTTTCAACATTCTAATTTTATTTCCGATATTTCTCCAAGTGTGGCGACTTTATTTGGAAGTGTTTGCAAGGTGTTTCATGGTATTTGAAACATATATCAGTTGGCTGCAAGTTCAAATTAATTGTATTGGAAGGGACAACAATAGAGGTATTTTATTTACTACATTTGTGAATTAAGTGGTTGCTGATTTTAATTTCAGAATCAATATTATTTTCAGATTTGCTTGGGTTACGTGGAAAACCCCTTTTGTGGTCTTTACTCTCAAATTGGGGACATTACAAATATAACCATGCCTTATCTCCTACTTTGAGCGTATATTCCAATTGGTCTTGATCGTGCCTAGCTTAGTACTTGGCTTGAGAGTTCTTCAATTGTTATTTTAATTTGAGATATATTTTCCTAGTCTTTTTAATGAAACTTCTTGTTCTTTTCACCTGTGATTCTTGTTCTTATACTATTTTTTCCTGTCCTATTGGAACGTCAAGTGTATTAGTTGGAAGATAAACCAAACATGCTTCAAAAGGTGACTTGTTAGCAGATGCATGTATTGCCCTGTTGTATGAATGTTGGATATATGGCAAGGCCTCATCCTATGCCCTTCGATACTTGTCGTAACCTCTTATCAGCTATACCAAAGTCCTATTTACAACTTATTTGGAGTTTGATATCCATCTTGATCTACAAGGTGGTCCAAAAATTCTCACAAAATATAAAATCTTTATTTGAAACGATGGATTTATGAAACCCAATATGCACCCAAACAATAGAAAAGAATAATTCAGCTCTTCATGCTATTATATTGTCATTTTAAATGCAGTTAGGACACACATTTTGCTAAATCTATTTAAAACAACATGCATATAGTTATGGCCATGCTTGGACATTGTTAAACGTCTCAAAAAATCCATAGAAATGATTTCCCATGGTCTAGTAGGCATAAGTAGAGGCAGGGACAATCCTTCTTCCCTAACATTATACTTGCTTGTAAAACACAATTTACATCTTCTAATGAATCTAGCTATTGATACTTGCATATTGGGCCAATACCCATACCTTTACAAATGAGCTATGGTCTTACCAACGCCAAAGTGGCCAGAAACTTTGGAAGTATATACTTCCGTCATCAATAAAAATCTTTCTCCCTTTGACAAGCATAGTTTATCCCATTTATAGGGTAGCTTCTCTTTTAGGTAGTATCCACACTTGCCTTCATTATCAATTTTATTGACCTGCAATTGTTGGATCGTCTCCCCAGAATCCGCATTGTTTGCATCTGCTTCTTCATAAGCCTCATTTGTGAAATGCTCAATTGTTATATTGCTTCCAAAACTGAAACTTGGTTTGTGATGGGTGCCCAAGATAACATAACTACCACAACATTCATACTTCCTTTCTTGAACTTGATCACCAAGTGAAATTGTTGAAAAAAACCCATCCATTTGTAGTGTCTTGTTTGCTGTAATTTACTTTGTGTTTGAAAATACTGAAGAGGCTTGTGGTTAGTATGCACAATAGTTTCCTTACCTAAAAAATAATGTTTCCATTTCTTAATTGCTTGAACTAATGCGTACATTTCCTTATCATATACATTATACTCTCTTTCTGTTGAAGAAAATACCTTTAAACGATGACAAACTGGCTTACCTCCTTTCAACAAAATTGCTCCCATAACATACTTGCATCTGTTTCAACTTTGAATGGCTGCTGCAAATTAGGAAGAACAAGCATTGGTGCATAGGTGATTTTATATTTCAAAGACTCAAAAACACAACCATGCTCCTTACCCCAATGAAAACTCTTACCTCTTGCTGCAATGGTATGTAAAGGTGCTGCAATGTTGGAAAAGCTCAAATATGTACTATATTGGTCCCAAATAACTTGTAGTCTCCATGGCACTCCTAGGCATGGGCCTATTAGTGATAGCTTCAACCTTTGCTAGATCCACTCTCAGTTCCCCTCTAACGACATGCCCCAAATAGACTAGTGATTGTTTTGCAAACTCACACTTGTTCATTTTGCATAAAAGTTGTTTTTCTTTCAATACTTGTAAGACTTGTTTCAAATGAGTTAGATGTTCTTCCCATCTTGCACCAAAAATCAAAATATCATCCAGATACACTATGACATATGTATCTATGAAAGGCCTTAATACATCATTCATCAATCTCATAAATATAGTAGGTGCATTACATAAACCAAATGGAAGTACCAACCATTCATACGAACTTCATGGTACCCAAATTTGAGATCCAACTTTGTAAAATATTTGGCATGCTAAAGTTGGTCCAACAAGTTATCATTCCGTGGAAGTGTATATCTGTTCTTTTATGGTGATCTTGTCCAAGGCTTAATAATCTATGCACATTCTCTAAGAGATGCCCTTCTTTTGTACATCACAATAGTTGACGCACATCGTGAAGTACTTGCGTGTATGATCCCTTGTTCCAACAACTCTGAAATTGTTTTTTCACTTCATTACTCTATAAAAGTGATTGCTTGTGCAAACCAATGTTGGGCAAAGGAGATTTAGGCAGCAATTGAATCTCATGCTCTACTTTGATTTTTGGAGGAAAACTTTTAGGAGTTTGGAACACTTCTTAAAAATAATGAAACAATTTATCCAAACCTTTCAATACCTTGTTAGCACAGTAAATTTCAGAAATTTCTAATCCATCCTCTTGCTTCTCCTTCAGAAGAAGTAAAAACAATTGCTTATTTGCTTGAGTGAGCCTCTTTGCTTGTTTGGTGCTTCCCAAGGCAAACCTGGGCTTGTGTTGATGTGCCTTGATGATATTGTTGATCCCATCCTTGACCCATTTGTATCTGTTAGCCCTCCTCATGAAGATAGCATCCCTAAGATACAAGGACTTCCAAATACGACATCAAATGCATTAAGAGGGATCATACCTACTTCTATCTCATCAACATATTTTGGGATATTACCAATTTTGAATTTACAATTCTTAGTTACTTGAATCTCTACACTGTTTTCCACCCAACCCAAAGGATATAGATGAGGATGATCATATGTTTTCAAACCAAGCTTCTTAACAAATTCATCTTGAAATCATATTAGATTGAGAACCAAAATGAACAAGTGCATTTACTGTGGTTTTATTGATTTGGAATAGCTTGCTCATTTCTTCTCTTTCATGTTTCTTGCTAGCTGCATTGGTTGCGGTGCAACGTAATTTCTCATCAACATCGGAAATTTCCACTATCTCAACCCTTGATTGCTTTTTCAAAGATGCCATGGATTTCTTGGAGCCCTCCTTGGATCAATTCTTGGGATGCAATTCCAGATGTAACTTCCAACACCTAGCGTTGCTATGCCCATCTATAACTTAATGACTACAATATTTCTTTGGATCCTTACAAACATGTAAAGCGGTGACATTACTATTACCTTTCAACTTACCATTTTTGTAGGCTTTGTATGGCTGATTTTTCTCTTTCTTGGACTGTTTTTTCTTTGAGGGCTCCCCCTCTCCTTGCCTTCTATCTTCCTCAATGTAGTATCCCTTTAGACATGTCTCATCAAGGTCTGTTGGCTTCCTTAAGATGACTTATCTCGTGAGGCATGTATGGAGGCCTCCCATGTACTTGGTCTAATTGTCTTTATCTTCCAAGTCCAAGTTCATCAGCATAGCTTGTCTATAAAATTTTGTTGTATAGTCTTGTACACTTTGGCTACTTCATTGCCTAAAATACCACCACTTAATTTTTTGATGAGTTTAATGCCAAAATAAATAAAAGTTCTTACTAACAATTCTTTGAATTCATCCCACCTAGTTACAACTGGGTTTTATTTTCAGAAGAGACTAGATAAATTTCCCACCAAAATTAGAGCATGTCCTTCCATTTTGAGACGCGCTTTTTTTTTTTTTTGGTTCCTTAGTAAACTTATGCACACCAAAATATACCTCCATTTGTCTAGCAATTTAACATCTACTTGTTCTTCAAAAGGTCTAATCTCAAATTTGGTTTCAACTTTGAAAGGAGTATGGTCGGATGATTTGACCTTATTTTTACCTTTTTGTTTTGGAGGCTGCTCATGCTCATCCATGAAATCTTACTTCTCTCCACGGGGTTCTTTTTCTCCTATGTCAAACTTCTTGGCTAGAGCATGAACCACCCTGCCTATGGATTCTTGGTTCCTAGCCATAAGATCTTATTGCTTGGTGACAATATCTTGGGACTTGACCACGCTTTCCATGCATGACTCTAAGGTAGCAACTCTCTTGGAAATATTATCTTCACCTTCTTTTTTCATTTCTTTTACCTTTTGATTCCACCCTCTTGTAGAAATCTCAGGATCGAAAGGCAGCAACTCTTCTTTTGATCTTGTTACTGTAATAAAATTGACTACAAACATTCCATACTAGCCAAAGATTAATTTATTATGACACCAAATGATATGTAAACTCCTAATTTCAATTGCTCAATTGAATTTGCAGAATCACAATATGTTGTCCTACTTACATTATATTCCAAATTGATAGTGTTGAATGCTTTATAGACTTAGAAGTAGTGTAGTGAGCTGTTGAAAATATATACAGAACTTGCAACATTGTAAATATGAATGTAAACAAGAACACTAAGCCTAACACATGAACACGACTTTTGACGTGCAAAACCCCAAGGTGGGGAAAAACCAGTTGGAAGTGGCAATTGTACACACCCCTGATTCTTCTTATTGCCAAAGATAGCTATGCAAACAGTTTATAGAACAATTACAATAGTCACTTTGCTTTTTTCTCAATAAGTTCTACTTTGCAATCTTTCTTCCTTCGAAAACCCACTTACCACTAACTCTATCATTTACACACTCATGTTTTCAACTAGATTGGTGCCCCATATTTATCATGGCTTAGGATTGTCCTTTTGTGCACTAAAGGACTTCCAACCTTTTGTAAATGGAAGAGGCAATGTTCCTTTGTCGTTTTTTTACCCATAAAAACAATTCGAGCGACGCAGACAAGTGGTTTCAAAACCACTACTTTCTGGACTTGTGGTTATAGAACCACCACTTTGCAGATTTCCAGGGTTACACAATTGCTGCTCTTCTTGAAGCGATGGTTTTGCCATCATACAAGAGGTACTCCATTTGGAGCTCTATTGCTGACTAAAAGTGGGTTCGCTTTGGTTGAATGATGAGTGGATTGATTTTCATGATCCCCATGGATCATTAGCATAATGCATTCTTTCTTATATATTAAGGGTGGGAAATGATCAACTTATATTAACGGTCCCCTAAAAACATGCACAATTCGGGGTGTATGATCATTGCATTGCCCACATATGCATCGCCCATAAAACAATGCCATATGATGATAACCAATACTTGTATACGGGAGGTGGTTCACATTGTAGCTTTACGGACTTCAACATAATACCACATGGATCAAAAACACTTTCTAGAGAGAGAGCATATAATCTTTGACTTTTAGACAGTTCTTGCACTTGGTGGTATTATTATGCCTAAATATTATTTGCACGTTAGCATTTTTCATGGGCTTAAATGTTCATTTAAGTCAATTTCAGGTCCACAGAAACCGGCTCAAGGATATCAAATTAAAAAATTCGAGGGAGCATTTTTTTATTTGAATGCTCATCTGGCATTAGCCTAAGGTATATATACTTTTTATTCAGAGTCCAAATGCTTGATATCTCTCTTTACCAATGATAATGATTAGTCATGTTTCCTTTTTCTTTTAGAAGACATCCTTTGAAAGGAAAAAATTATATAGGTGCGTGAGTGGCCGGTTTTGCATGCACAAAGGAAAATTGGGTTTTCTTGAGACCCATCTCATTTGATCTTGAATATAAGTACTCTTGTTGTTAGAGCTGCACGAGATCCATTAGTAGCATAGCTAGACTAGACTCTCGATGTTCCATGGGCGGAGCATGCCATGCATAGGTGATAGAGAGGTAGAGAAGGTGACTGTTGCAGGCTCAAGATTAAAAAAAACATTTTTTGATTGTGGAATGCATCCTCCAAAGGTTCATTGAGAAAGCATATCCATTGTTTTTTCCAACTACAGATGATACCACTGTGAATAGTCTTTCAATTTTAAAAGATGCAAGTTGTGAGAATGACAAGCTTTGTTCCTAATCATCAAAGTGAGTGCTTGGCAAAATATCTTGCAACTATATTTGTAATCTAATTAGGCATCGAGTGAGAACTTTACCAAAGGGGAGAATATGTTAAGCCCCACGTAGTCGAACTATATTATTATACTTGTTTAGTTTACTTTTACAACCCCTATTATGATGTGTCTGTTTAGTTTGGGTAGTTTGCTCAGAGATGCTTTTACATTCCATAAAGCTTTATCCCTTTTCACTTTACAACTGAGTACCTTTTATTCATGGTTTCAAACTGTTTCATTTTGTCATTTGTTTTCATCCTTAACCTGTTGATGTATTTTTTGCTTTCAAACCAAACAAATGTGAGCAATTGAGAAGTAGCAGCGTACCTTCACCCTTTATAATCCTTATAATACCTGGATATTGTGAATTTATGTTTAAGATCACAATCCTTAACTATTAATTTTGTGATTCATGAGTTCATCATCTTACATGATCTGGTCCAAAATTGAGTTACTATAAAATTTCGGTAGATTGGCATAAGACAATTTAAAAAAATAAATATAAAAAAGAAAAAAAAGAAAAAGAAAAACGATATTATAAGATTAAGCTAAAATGTACAAATTCTGTTATGCCAGGCAGAAAAACTGTTACTGCAAGCTGAGCATTAGAGAGGTTTCCGAGAATATAATCAACTAAAATCATCAAAAAATAATTCAAATCTAAAGAGAGAATTTGACTAAGTTCTTGAATTCTTGCCAGCCACCACCTCGGAGGAAAACCAGAACAAATTAGATTAGTATTGTCCAAGGCCCAATTTGCTAAAGCATTTGCTACTTTGTTTTGCTCCCAAGGAATGTGTCGAAATTGGATCTCCTGAAAATTGCACTTTATCATTTGAATTCTATCCATCTCCCTTGAAATTTGCTAATTTTTAGCAGTGGTCGTAGATAAGCTAGATAAATGGTTGATTACCAATAAGGAATCTGACTCCACCTGAACTCTTTCCCATCCTACCTTCACAGCTTCTTGAAGACCTTTGAATATTGCCTTAATTTCAGCCATTTTTTTTGGTTGCATAACCCAATTTTTCTGAAAAAAGAAAAGCGATAGAGCCATCAGAATATCTACCCATTCCTCCCATACTTGCATTTCCAGAATTCCCTCGACATGCACCATCTGTATTCAACTTTCCAAATCCAGTCAGAGGGATTCTTCTAACTGAAAGAGCATTAGAAGCAACGTTGGCCACATCAAGTTTCAACCTATTTAATAGATTCAGCATTTTGGGGAACAATTTTGTGGTGGTTGTAACTTATGTTTAATTGATTCTGCTATATTACCCAATGTCTTTTCCCAAGTGAAGGAAGTATCTCTGCATTCCTGTTGAAAGATCCTTCTGTTTCTTTCTTTCCAAATATCCCATAACAGAAGAGTTATACCATTCCATAGAGATTGAGAGATATATTTCTCATGTTTAACATGTATCCCCCAATCTTGAAATGTTTGCTCCAGAGATTGAATACCCATCCAAGGAATATCAAATAAATTAGCTAGCTGCTGCCATAGTCTAGACACGCATGGGCACTCAATGAAAAGATGATTAATCCTTTCTTTATTTCGCAAACACAACACACATCTGATAGGACCATGAAAAACTTTTCACATTAACTTATCACCTATAAGAACTCTTCTTCGCAACAACAACCAAATAAAGAAACTAACCTTTGGCCATAAATTTTCCTGCCATAATCATATCTTTTAATGGATGTGGATTGATTTAGCAAAGATAATCATATCCTATTGAAACAAAATATATACCTTTAGATTTCTTCCCCCAAGCATGTAAATCTGGCTTATCAGAGCAGGAAAGGGTTCTTGATTGCAAAATATGGGTAACCACTACTTGTTGATCTTCCAATAACTGGATCGACCACTCATTAATTGGAATCCATTGTTTACCAACCTCCCAATGATGTATACTAGGCTTACAATAATTAGCGACCTTGATCCATCCAATCTCATGAAGTTGTTCCATCACCCGCTGCATACATGGAAATTGAACAATGATTGAAGGGTATCCATCCCAGAAGTCCATCCAAAAATTAGCAATTTGTCCATTGTTGATAATCCAAAAAAGGTATTTTCTTTATAATCTCTTTACCTACTCTCAGAACTGAAAGAATTGGGGATCCTTGGGAAGGCAAAGACAATTGTAATATCTGCTTTGGTTGATTATTTTCAGCATATTTAGCTTTGATGTTTGTCGCCCACAATTCATTAGGTCTATCCAATAACTTCCAATATAATTTGGCCACTAAAGCCCTATTATTCAAAATAATTGAGTGGAATCCCAACCCATCTTTCTTTGGCTAACAAAGACTCTCCCATTTAACAAGGGACCTGTTGACCAATTTTGGTCCTGCAGACCAAAATTGAGCACCCCCTCTCTTCCCTTCCTTTGCAGGGCCTGTTAGCCAGTTTATGATGAGTTCACCCCACTGCAATCTTATGGATTTTTCTCTGTAACAGACCCGTTTCCAGAAAAAAACCAAGTGTTTTGAGTCTTGCAAGTATTTGGAACTCATTTCGATCCTAGATGTTTAGCAAGGCAAAAAAATTACCTCGGGCAAGCCTTTTATTGGCAAAATGGCCTAGGTTCAAAGGGGCATAGGTCTTTTACAAAAGCTCCGAATGTCAAGTACCCTTGCGGAGGGCACTTGGGTGCCGAAAGACTACTCAAAGCCCAAAGTACCCTTGCGGAGGGCAGAAGGTCCATTTGCAAAGGCCAGGCCAGAAAGCCGTAAAGGAAGATTTCCTTCGGAAAAAGTGACAAGCCAAGAAATGAATTTCTTCGGACAAAATGTCCGAAGAAAATCTATGAAGAAACTCAAGGAACGAATTCTTTCGGACAAAATGTCCGAAGGAATTCCTTCGGACATTTTGTCCGAAGAAATTCACCAAGAAAGGACGCTAAAGGCACGAATTCTTTCGGACAAAATGTCTAAAGGAATTCACCAAGAAAGGATGCTGAAGGCACGAATTCTTTCGGACAAAATGTCCGAAGGAATTCTTTCGGACAAAATGTCCGAAGGAATTCCTTCGGACATTTTGTCCAAAGAAATTCGATATGACAAAAAAAATCGAAGGGTAGGTGCCCTTCGGAGGACACTTGGCCATCAAAAGAGGACCTTCCCATTTTTCCGAAGGGTCACTTTCCCTTCAGAAAAGTCCGTTTACAAAAAGCCGAGAAAATTGCTGTAGGGTAGTGACGGGCCCGAGAACGTCAACTTTAACATGGTAAGCTAGCCGTTGGAAGTTCAAATATCTAGTTCCCAGGCCCCTTCGAACATTTTGTCCAAAGAAATTCGATAAGACAAAAAAAATCGAAGGGTAGGTGCCCTTTCGGAGGACACTTGGCCATCAAAAGAGGACCTTCCCATTTTTCCGAAGGGTCACTTTCCCTTCAGAAAAGTCCGTTTACAAAAAGCCGAGAAAATTGCTGAAGGGTAGTGACGGGCCCGAGAACGTCAACTTTAACATGGTAAGCTAGCCGTTGGAAGTTCAAATATCTAGTGACGGGCCTGGGAACGTCAAATTCAAGGTATCGAAAGAGCCGTTAGTTTTCAAATGGTGACAGGCCCGTGGATGTCAATTTTGATGGGATGCGTTAGCCGTGGAGAAAAGCCAAGGAACAAGTTCTTTCGAACATTTTGTCCGAAAGAACTCATGAGCACAGGCCCGAAGGAATTCAAAGGCAAAAAGTCAAAAGGAAATTCAGCGACCCGCCAAGAAAGGACCCTGAAAAGGAAAAGGATAGCCCCAGGAGCTCGAACTGCCGAGAAAGACAATAAATAATGAGAAAAGAGGAGAGAGAGAGAGCATGGCTCAGAACATAGCCACACACACATAAGACAAACACTCAGAACGTTCCAGTGACAACCAACCAAGCGCAGGAACGAACTAGATCGATCCAGGTGGCACAGGAGGCGTCGGTAGGAGAAGTAATTGCTTGCAGATGAAATAGTCTCCATGGAACAACCATTAAGAGAGCAACGCTAGCATTCAAGAGAGCGACCCGTTTTTCCTTTGTTTGGCATTAAGAAGCGGACAATTGCATGAACTTTCATGGAGAGATGGCTTTGTTGGTTATGGAGAGAAGCGACCCATACTTTTGCAGAAGTGTTTAATACACCCAGACAACAAGGTCAATGTCTGGGACACCTACAACATGGCTTTTACAGGCGCATTTATGGGAAAGATGAAGCAGCATGGGCGAACTCTTCTTGCCGAGGTGTTTAATGCAGTATGGGCCACTTGCTCTTGAAAGGGTCAAAGGGTCTTTCTCCAATTTCTATATATTGTAACCTCTCAGCTTGTAAAAAGATATCTCTCACTTTTATATGGCGAAGCCCTGACAAAATTTGCCTTTAATCAAAAGAAGCGTTTTACCTCCATCTAATTCTTTACACTTTTGCATGTCTGTGTATTGCCTTATGTTTAGTCATTTATTTTAATGCTTTCATAGGTCGACGCCAGTCTATCTAGTGTATTCAAGATCTTCTTCTGCAGGTTAACAAGAAGCATTCAGGTTGAAGTATAGGTGCAGATGAGCAACCATCCAATAGTGTGCCTCTAGAGCACCTATGGTAGGTTCTTCTTCATTATACCTCCATCAAACCCCTTGTTGAAACATTGATGTGGTCTAGTCTCTTATTCAAATGAAGTGTCTGTTCGCTCCTTTTGGTACAAAGCGTAGATAAAAAATGAGTAGATCAATCAATTTTGGTGCATCACCATCTTAGTTAGTTTCTGTTTTAATAGCATCCTTATCTTTTTTCACCCCCCCCGTTGTTAGTAGTAGAAATTCAAGACTTTAAGGTGCATCAAGGGGAGCTAGCCCTTCATCTAGAGATTCACTCCTCAGTTTTGCTACCCACAACAAGAGAGGTGTTTCCATTGTGCCGCTTGGAAGAAAGAAGTCGAGTTTTCTTTTAAAGGGTGCAATCCACTGCGTCAACAGGACCATTTCCTTTTCTCATGAGTGCCATTCCAAAGAAATTTTTGACACAGAGACTCCACCTCTTTCAAAATTCCTGTAGGGATATTTAATATAGAGGATACATAAATAGGCAATGCTTGGAGCACAACCTTTGCTAGAGTCATTCTACCTCTTGATGATAGCCATCTGTTTGTCCATTTATGTAGTTTGGCCTTCACTTTCTCTATCAACCAATAACAATCTTTATTTTCCTTTCTGCCAATGGCATCCCCAAATAAGTAATTGGTAGATAACCCTTTTTGAATTTGAATTTGTCTAGAATCAGCAATTCTTGTCTCTAAGGGAAGTGAAAAAAGATGACTTTAGATTTATCTTCATTAATCAGCTGTCCTGTGGCTCTAGAAAACAATTGAAGATTTCTATACAAGTTAGATGCTTCAAGCTTGGTTGCCTTTCCTAGAAGAGTGGAATCATCAACCAATTGCAAGTGAGTAAGTGGGTTCACCCCATGAGCCAGTTTAATGCTGCTTAACACTTTGTTGTTCTGATCTTTAGTTATCAATCTACCAAGGCATTTTGCTACAATAATGAAAAGGAAGAGGGAGATCGGTTCACCTTGCCTAATACCTCTTGTTGCTGTAAAAATCTGAGTTGGAGTGCCATTTACTAAAACTGAATAAGAAACTGAAGAAAGGCAAACTTTAACCCACTCAACCCATTCTGAAGAAAAACCAAACTGATACAAAGCCTTGTAGAGGAAAATCCAGTCAACTCTGTCATAGGCTTTAGAGAGATTAAGCTAGATAAACATCGAAGGAGATTTTTGCACATACCTAGAATGCAGAGCTTCCTGGGGAAGAACTATTTCATCAAGGATTTTCCTCCCTTGAACAAATCCCCCTTGTTCTAGGGAGAAAATCTTATGCATTAAAGCTTTTAGTTGGTCTGCCATTATCTTCGTAATAATTTTATACACAACATTACAAAGAGATATGGGTCTAAATCCTGACATGGACTCAACCTCTAAAGATTTTGGAATCAAGGCAATAATAGTTTTATTTATTTCTCACCTCTTCCCCTACTTTTAGAAGATCATCTTTAATAATATCCCAATAGACTTGGTAGAACTCTATCGGGAAACCATTTGGTCTGGGTGTTTTTCCTTTCTTCATATTAAAGACTACCCACTTCAATTCCTTTTCAGTAATTCCTGAATTGAGACCTCTATTATCATGCTCTGAGATGATCCTTGGAATATTTCAAAGAATTTTATTTTCTTCTTTCCAGTCTAAAACTTCAGCAGTGAACAATTGAGAAAAATAGTCCTTAGCTATAGCCTTCAACCCCTCCAAGCTGTACTCTTCTCTTCCATCAGCTGTTTTTAAGGAGTGGGTATAATTTTTAGATCTTCTTGCCAAAAGAGATTAATGGAAAAAGGCACTATTTTTATCTCGCTCCTTAAGCCATTGTACTCTTGACTTCTGTTTCCAAAGTAATTCCTCCCTTTTTCCCCATTCATGAAGAGTTGTCTCTAAAGAGAGTTTATTTTTACTGATTTCTGTCGTAATTCCATGATTTTGGATTTCTGCATTAACATACCCCAATTCCTCCATAATCTGTTTCTTTTTTGCAGTAACATCTCCAAACTTTGTCCAATTCCAGGATTTCAGTTTGGCTTTTATATAATTCAGTCTTTTAACAAAACTGTGCATATGAGTACCATACTTTGGCTTACCTTCAGTCCACCATTCGTGAATTAAGTTTCTAATGTTATCATGTCGAAACCACATAAATTGAAATCTAGAGGGAGCATGAAAGGGATTTGTATGCCAAAGCTCCAAATACACAGGCCAGTGATCTGATCCTGCATTATTAAGAATTTTTTCCTTTGGAATGTACCCTCTCGTCCACAAATCTTCTGAAATCAAAAATCTATCTAATCTTTCAAGAATACAATCTTGTCCTTGCCTTTTATTGTACCAACTCAAAAGGCCATTTCCCGGTTTAACATCCACCAAATGCAGAGAATGCATAAATCGTAACATAGTATGTGAACTAGGATCCAAAGCGATAGCTCCCCCTTTCTTTTCTTCTAACCTGAAGATAGTGTTGAAGTCTCCTCCTATCACCAAAGAAGCATCGGAAAAGGATTGGATCATATGCTCAATATTCTTCCATTGGGATAGTTTATCTTCAAAAGAAACTGGAGAGTAGACATTAATGAAAAGAATCTTTTTAGACTCCTCCCTTGGTTGAACAAGCAAAAATAATGCTACCAATAGAGTTTAAAACGACAAGCTTTTCTATGACACAAAGACGCTTGTGGGAAAATAAACTAAGTTGGAAGAAAAACACTACATCAAGGAGGTCAACCCCACTTGCGAGAACCATTAAAAAACTTACACAAGGGTAGAAATCAAGTGGAAGACAAAACTTTGATAGCTCAATTGAGAACCAACTCACACCAACTCAGGTGCGAGACCAGTAGGTGGACGACATCCAAGGAATAATAGGAAGATAGAATATGCATATTTTGCAACTCTGACAATAGAGACAAGAGTGGCACTACATTATGGAATACTCAGCCTAAAAAGACATTAGAATTAACTACACCGACACTCTAATAGTTGACTTATTGACTGCCCTCATAAAGGAGTGAGCTTAATGAAAGAAGGGAATTGTCTTGTCAAAATTACTAGGATGTCCAACCTGAAAGAGAAATGACTTTTTCTCAAGCAGGGCTTGCACACTATAACATAGGTGGTAGGGGATTATTATTTTTTTTCAAAAGAAAATTATATTAAAGTAAAATCAAAGAGTACATATTCTGATATGCCAAGCTTGAAAACTAATAGTCCAAGCTCTGACATTGAACATAAAGGATAACCAATAATCACTAATTGATGCAAATCCAAATCCAGAATCTTTCTCAAATCTTTTTGCACTTTGCTCGACCACCAGATTGGAGGCACCCCACAACAAAGAATGTTGTGATTATCCAACGCCCAGTTTGCCAAACTGTCTGCCATTTTATTACTTTCTCTAGGAACATGACAAAAACAAGCCTCCTGAAACTTATCTTGCAAGGTACAAATCTTCCTCATTTCTCTAGGTATTTGCCAATTCTTGCTAGGATCTCCCTCAGTTTCCAATAACAATCTCACAATAACCTTAGAATCTGATTCAATTTGCAATTTTTGGCAACCTATTTTTAAAGCTTCTTTCAACCCTTTATAAGTAGCTTTGATCTCTGCCATATTATTGGTAGTACATCCTAGCTTTTCTGCAAAAATAAAGGCAACAAATCCATCCCATGTCCTGCCAACACCTCCAATACTAGCCTGTCGCGGATTTCCTCATGAGGCACCATCCATATTTAGCTTCCCATACCCGAAAGGGGGTGCTGTCTAGTGCGTGCTGAACTTTTTTCTTCTGATTAAAATCAGTTCGGTGGCAGGGGATTTATAGCATTCACTTATTTTTGGTTGTTGCACAATGGCCCCATAGACCCTTTGGTCTCATGGTTTTTATTAACATCATTCATTCATTCAAATATATTACTATATAAAAGTAGATTAAATTAATTTATTGCATTTGTTTATAGAAGATAATTTGACTTTTTTATGAGATTCATCTCAAACTTAAAGAAAGAGACTTCTATTTGAGTTTTTTTTTGGAATATAGATATCAATAAAAAAAAATTCTCACATACTTTTGGTTTGATTGCAGGCATGCGTGAAAAACAAAAATCCTGAAAAGGCCTTCTTGATTTTTGAAACGATGAAAAAATATCACATGCAACCAAACTTGGTGAGACCTCTATATTTGAGTTCAAAATTATAATATATAGTCGCTTTTTATGTCAGATTTCATTTGCATGCTTATATTTGAGTTCAAAGTTATAATATATATTCATTTTTATGCCAGATTTCACTTCCATTCTTTTGCACATTAATTTTAACTTTGTTTAAAGTATTTGCATTTTCAGACATTTACTTGATTATTTATCATAAGTGCTTCCCTCTATTTTGTTGAGAGGGTTTTGGGCTATGGAACCTGGGTTAATGACAACTGAGTTGTTTGGAGCATACTGATTACATACCTCATTTCTTTGTGATGCCTATGTGAGGGGTATATTTGTTTAATAATACTTGAGTGCCAGTGCTCGCAACTTCATTTCCAATATGGACTGTCCAATATGTGCCTCTTGATACCATTGAAAAACCCCTTGTACTCCTGGGGCAGTTGAGCGTGCATGTATTGAGAGTGTTTAAAGTATTATATTGCATCGTATAATCTGATTTAAGCACAGTACCCTTCAAAGTTTAATCCAGGTAGAATTTGATGCAAAGTCGATTTGTCTAGAGAGTAGTTTATGACTCATTATATATCTTTACAGAATTTGGTCCTTAAGCGATTTAGCTACTAGCCATGCAAGATATCCTCATTTACATATTTTTTTTTGAGCTTTTTCGAGTCCTATCAACCTTTTTTGGTCATTCTGGGCATTAATATATTTCTTCTTTAGAAAAAGCTTTGTACGAGTCTTTTGAATAAAAAATATTGGACAAAGTTATTTTCCAATGTTATGGACTGTGGCAGCCATAAATCCTTAATATTTCTTCTTTCGTTCTCTCTTCGGAGAATTTATTCTTGCACACCTCTCAAACAAGGAGGTAGCAATGCTGGTATCGTAAGGCCTTACAACTTTGTTAGTGTTTGTATATTTCCATCGATTACCTTCCTCCTTTAGGTTGTCCTTGCGTACTCCCCTTCATCTTCTCCTCTTGAAAGGGTAGCTCAGTAAGGCATTCATAGATAATAGTAATAGATAGCGTTTAAAATATTATATTGCATTGTATAATCTGGTTTAAGCATAATGCCCTTCAAAATATCATCCAGGTAGAATTTGATGCAAAGTCAAATTGTCGAGAGAGTATATTGTGACTTATTATTTTTACTGAACTTTGTCCTTAAGCAATCTAACTACTAGCTATGAGAGATATCCTCATTACATATTATTTTTTTTGAGCTTTTTTGAGTCCCATCACCCTGCTTTGGTCATTCATGAGCATTAATATATTTCTTCTTTAGAAAAAAGGCTTTTGGAAAAAGCCTTGTATAAGTCTTTTGAATCAAAAAACTTATACACAGTTTTTTCCAAAAGCCTTTTTTCCTAATGCTATGGACTGTGGAAACCTTAAATCTTTAATATTTCTTCTTTCCTTCTCTCTTCAGAAGATCCTTTCTTGCACACCTCTCAAACAAATAGGTAGCAATGTTGGTATCATAAGGCCTTACAACTTCTGTAGTGTTTGGATGTTTCCATCGATTAGCTTCCCCCCTTAGGTTGTCCTTGCATACTCCCTTTCATCTTTTCCTCTTGAAAGGGTAGCTCAATAAGGTATTTATAAATAATAGTTATAGATATTGTTTTTAGATTGCCTCACTTTTTTAATCCCCATCTTCCGAGTCCTAAGCTTGCCTATTATGCTAAACAGTTAATTTCAGAAAGGCTTATGATACATCCAAACTATTCGAGGAGACACTGAGCACATTGTATCAAACTCCCTCTTGGACAGATGGAAATTCAATCATATCAGCGCATATCCTGATATGAACTGATAAGTCTCTATTTGTAAATGCCTTTTTACGTAGGAGAAGCTTTCACATATAGGCTAAAAATATTACAATGACATTTGATGTTTCGAGCTGTCTATCTAACCTTTCCAGCTGTTCCAGTTGTTTACCTAACCTTTCCAATTGTTTCAGCTGTCTACCTAACTTTTAATTCATTTCTATCTGTCCCCTACAGCTATTCCAACTATCCATCTAATTTTTGATTTATTCCTATAATCAATAACAATAGTTAAATTACTAACTATGGTCGATGCCTCATCATTTCATCCCTACTTAGAGGAAATTGTCCCCAATTTCTATATGAGATTTGGGATCTTTATTGGAAAGACTCAGAGAACGGTTTGGCTTGGCACATTAGAGTTACTTTTTGGCCAACAAGGTATGTAGTGGTTTTGCAGTTGTGATTGGTGTGGGTCCGAACATGTAAAATATCTTTGGCCAAAGGTTGTTGAGAATTGGGAATGGTACTGTCATAGCCCCAAAATAGACCAATTTTAAAATTTGATAGTTGTGATTTTGGGCTATCATAATTTGAACTTGGTAGACAATGGACACCGTGCATGATTGACTACAATTTATTGCTACTATTAATTAGATCATTATTGTTTGATTGTCTTGATTGTGCATTACACTATTAATGAACTATTAATATATAAGGCTTATATATATATATATATATATACACAATGGATATCAACAAAATTGACCGCATAGTGTTATATTTAAAAAAAAAAAACATCCAATGTATATATATATATATATATATATATATACAATGGATATCAACTATATATATATATGCGATCAATTTTGTATATATATATATATATATATATGCGGTCAATTTTGTTGTTATCCATTCAAAATTGACCGCATATATATATTTTGTTGATATATATATGTGGTCAATTTTGTTGATATACATTCAAAATTGACCGCATATATATATATATATATATATATATATATATATATATATTGTTATATATATATTGTGTTGATATCCATTGTGTATATATATATATATATATATATATATATTGGATGTTGTTTTAAAATAATTATAACACTGTGCGGTTAATTTTGCTGATGTCCATTCAAAATTGACTGCGCGCGCGCACACACATATATTGGATGTTTTTTTTTATAATAATTATAACACTGTGCGGTCAATTTTGTTGATATCCATTGGTTTGTTTATTTCTCTGACAATCGTACCATTATTGTTTACCTGATTATAACCGATTCATAATGCTACCGATGAGTCATTTCTGTTGGTTTTGCAAGGTCCTATCATTTTCTCATTGGAGCAAGGGAAGAGAGGGGTTAGTGACAATGGTGACAGATTATGGTTTAGTATATTAAAATGTGTAGGGACTATGTGTTGCATTGCATTAGTTGCTTTAGCATTAATGAACAATTGTTGCGTTCTTGTTTTAGTTATTTTGAGGTCAAATGCTGTGTTTGATTGTGTGTTATTCCTAAATTTTGGAAATGATTGCAATTAGATGTTAGAGGTTGCATTTGTTCAATCAACCTAGTAGGCTGATAACAACCCTTGGGTAATTCAATTTAACTGACATTGACATTTACACATGTATATGAGGGCAATGCTGTGTATATATATTATATAAAATAGTGACATTTTATATATAATTATTTAAAAATACACACACATGTATGCGTGTATTTGTTGAATAAATTCTGCCTCTAGTAAAACAGGTTTCAAGCTCTCTTGACAAGCAGCTAGGCTCTTTGAAAGATCATAAGCTTTCCAAGGAATAACATATCTCCTAAGCAACTAGAAGAAATTTCAACAAGCTCAGGGAGTCTCTCGTTTCGATCCAATCAGCCAACTATCTACTATCAGAAAGAATCCAAGCATGTATTCAAACCTGCTTCTATTGTTTTGCCTTAGCCAATTTGAATATTCAAATTTTCAAACCTATGGCTATTTGCTCTAGCTAAAATAAAGCAACCTAGCAATGATCTCATGTTGTTGAATTTCGCAATTGATGCGGGTGATGTCATCATTCAAAGGCTCTTCATGATGTTGCTATGCCGAAGCTATAGTTGTCTGCTCCATTCATAACTAAGAGGCTAAGCTTTGTGCCATGCAGGTGGGACCCACAGAGTTGAAAAGTCATAGGGGACACATGGCAAACATGAGCTGTAGGACAAGGTTTTATAAAGGTAAGCTACACAAATCTCATACGGTTGATATCGACAGATCAAGGTCATGGTGGTAATCTCCAACCATTTGATCCACAATTTATCAATGTTCCATAGGGACACGTCCCCCCCCAAAAAACTGCCGTTTCCGAGAAGGGGACGTCCCCGAGACGCGGGAACGTCCCCCAGCGGCTCTGCCACTTCCGCCACCTCCGCCACGCTCCGTTGGGACATTAAATTGTTAATGTTCGTTGTTCAATGGATCAAATTTGAAAATTAAATGATTAAATCACAATATTAAATTGTTGATGTTCAATGCAATATACTTAATCCTTATACATCTTTTTATAACTAATTTTTCAAGTACTATATGTATTTCAGCACTCCTCTGCTCCTCCCCGCCTTCCCCAAATTTAGGCCCCCCGTCCCCCCGTCCTAAAAACCTGTCCCCGCATCCCCTCGTCCCGAAATGCCGTGGAACTATGCAATTTATTAAAAGGTTCAAATCTTAGGAAATTATTCAAAGCAATAATCTTAAAAAACTCTTGAGCGGGACCCTCTAGCCATTCAATCAAGCATTGATCTTCGATATGAACTGTGTTAAATAGAAAATAATGTTGTTAAATTTCTCAAATATCTCAACCCAATAGATCACCCCTTCAACATTAATCTACACCGTCTAATCAAGCATGAAACAAATGCAGGAAATATAGAGCGCTAATCATAGAAAATTCTATCTCTTGCCATGATTAGCCAATTTTTTCAATAAATAGTTTAATGGAAAGCTTTTAATTAGTGCTTTCAAATTCAAATTTCAAATTCAAATTTATTTTGATTAGTGGAAGTAATCTATTACTCGTAATAAATTTCTGATGTTGCTTGGAGCTACACTTGACATATCCCCAAATCGGGACAAATCTAAAAATCAGGTTTTTCAAGCAAACCCTAGCAACTTGAAATTATATTTTTGAATTTTACAGCAAACCCTAGCTGTAATAAACCTCACAAAAATGTTATAATTAATGATGCAAACCCTAGTAGGGTTTATTGAACATTGCAATGTTATTTAAGGCATCAAATAAATATTTTACCCTTCCAAATTATATAGGAAATTACCAAATAATACAGGCAATGATATCCCCTTGAAAATCAGATTTTTCCTTAAATTAAATAGCTGAAAAATAACATAAAAATACCAAGAATGTAACTGTGAATTCAGATCTCCAAATAGGCTAATTTTGACCTTACAAAATGTATGAATTAATTCCTATGTAGGTTGCTGCCTTTGTGGCCAATGGCAGCCCTCGAACGGTATCAAAAACACTCCCAACCTGAGTCGCCCAACCCTACTGAAGGGCTGCTGAGCTTATCAACCAATTGCTGTCCTTAAGGGTCTTCAAACCCCAGATTGCTGCCAACCTTGTCCTCAAACCCTAGGCGCCACACGTAGAATAATTTGCTGCCTTGAAAATGATGTTTATTCTGCAATTCGAAACCAATGATGCTCCTTGTAACCTCTGAATGAGGATGCTCTAGTTGAATATAAGGGTTTTCGTCCGTACTCCAACTTCCATGGAAGGGTTTCGTTCTCAATGGCTAAGTTAAGCATTTTCGTGCTTAGACTTACAAATTCAATTATCAAAAATAGCATGAACCTCTCCACAAGATCCCCCCTTTACCTTTTTTTCTCCAAAAGGGTGTGTCCAAAAGGGAGGGAAAACAATTCAAATATTAAAAAGACCTTTTCTGATAAGCGTTCACTTAATCACTTGAGTGCCCATGACCCTCAAATGTCCCCTTCTTAAGTGAAAATTAGAATAATAAAGTACTTTTATAATTGCTCTTTAGAAACCCCAAGTGTTTCCCTTCTTCCTTTTCCCCTTAGCCCTTGGAAAACAAAACAAGGCTAAGGGTCTTCAATGGCTCCACGATCAAAATGGGGACATGACAATCCTCCCCACCCAAAATTGCTTGTCCTCAAACATTAGCAACATCCATGGAGCTGTCCCAACAATTATCCCCATGTAAGGCTCAATTCTCACTTCTTCCCATGGAAGGGACGCCTCTTGTTGAAGCCTTTACCTTTATAGCCTTTCTTCAAAGGGGCGTGTCCAAAAGGGAGGGAAAACAATTCAAATATTAAAAGGACCATTTCTTATAAGTTTTCACTTAATCACTTGAGTGCCCATGACCCTCAAATGTACCCCTTAAGTGAAAATTAGAATAATAAAGTACTTTTATAATTGCTATTTATGAAAATTTGAATAATAAAGTACTTTTATAATTGCTCTTTAGAAACCCCAAGTGTTTCCCTTGGCCCTGGGGAAACAAAACAAGGCTAAAGTTCTTCAATGGCTCCACGATCAAAATGGAGACATGACAATCCTCCCTACGCAAAATTGCTTGTCGTCAAGCAATAACAACATCCACGGAGCTGTCCCAACAATTATTCTCATGCAAAGCTCAACACTCGCTTCTTCCTATGGAAGGGAGGCCTCCTGTTGAAGCCTTTTCATGATTTACTTGAAGACTCTTGGCTGCCCACTCAAGCTAGAAATGATACAACACATTGCCCTTCTCATTCTCTCCCTTTAAGCCTTGCACCCCATGCTTCCCAACAAGATGACAAAAGAAGAGAAATTCCCCAAATTTACAGCAGTGTAGGGGCTGGAAGAGTTTGTTCTAGCAAGGTGATTGCTGGAAATCCGGGCTTTGATTATCCACCTGGCAACACCTACACAAGACACAAGTATGTTAGTTAAAATGGAGGATCTTCTTTCTTCATGCTCCATGCGGGGGTGGCTCCACTCCCTTTCCTTGCTTGCATACTTGACAATCTTCCCCAAGGTGTTCGGTATCCATTCCTTGTTTCCCAACAACCAACAACCCTTCGAATTTGCAAAAGATATAACCAAGCCAGCCACTTTCCTTGTGATTGATTGTCTGTTTGCAGACAAATCAGACTTCTTATTACCCCAAGATATGAAACCATTCAACTGCCACTCACCCTTTTTAAGTTCCTTCTTGCAACATAACTTTGAGTTGGATTTGATGACCCTTGAACTTGTAATTAATGGGCTGAAACTGTCATGGGCAGCATGGTAGAAAGAGATATAGTTGCTTCCCTCCATCATTCTTATCCCTTTATGCACCTTACAGAGGTGCCTTCCTACTTCCTTGGTGGGATCCCCCATTCTTACTTGCTGGAAATTCCATTTCCAGCCAATGCTTTCCCAAGTATCTGAACAAAGCTCCTTTAGGGTGGTACAAAAACACCCCTCATGGCTGCCTATGATCCTCAAGGCTCTTCTTTCCATCCTATGATATGGTTCACAACCTTTTCGGAAATAAGCAAACTCACACAAAACTGAAACCATACCTTTTTTGTGATCCACTTGAGTGCCCATTATCAGAATTCCCATGTGCACACCTTCATAACAAAGGCAACCTTGCCCTGAGGCCCAATTAAGCACCCACTTGGCCCATAGTTCTCTTCCAAGCTGCCCTTTCTACTCATACCTCCAAGATGGCATGTGAGTGCAAAACCAATGTAGAATTCCTTTACCCTTAGCTTGCCCTTCCTTCCCGACAAGATGGGAAGTATTTGTGGCCTCCAGACAACCTTCTAATTCTGAACTTTGAATTTCTTCCTTCAAGGCATACTTATTCAAAAAGGAGTAAACATTCATGCCTAAATACTGCTGCCCTATCACAGACTTTACAAAGTCTAGGACATATACTATGCTTAGAGAGAGCTGAGTTTCCATCCTTGAAGGTAGCTGCCCCATTACAACATATCCCGAATTTCCTGCATTAGAAATGGACTGAGCTTTCACACTTTGAAGGGGCTGTTCCCACTCAAAAAATTCAAACTTGTTGTCATAGGAGATGAGCTGAGTTCTCCAACAATTTTCAGTTTTCTGGGCACATGTAGAGGGTTGGGTTCTCCTGGAATAATCAGCATTTTTAACACATGGGACGAATTGGAATTATCAGCATTTATTGAGTATGATAGGAGTTGAGTTTCCCAAAATAATTCAAAAATTTTCATGCTTGAATGATCCGAGTTTTTGCAAATTGAAAGGGCTGTCCCAAACAATAATTTCTAGAATTTTTTATGCTTACCAAACACGGTGTGGTATGGATTCCCATATGCTGAGGTGGCTGTCCCAATTTTGAATTTGCAGCCTCTTTCCAAGGTCTGAAAGTTTCACCTGGATCCCATATAAAATCTAAGCTTCGAACTAGCTCAATATCCATTTTAAAAAGTGGATTGTCAAAATATTGGGAGTTATTCCTATTCGTTTGCTCAAATTCTACATTTGCAACTTCTGAATTTTTTGAAAAATATCCCAAATCAAGGTTCTTTTGGAGTCCAATGAGCTCATCAATTACTTGCTCGATTTTCCTTGCCCTTGCATCATTCTCTTGCTCCCTAAACTTCCTTGCAACATCAATATGATTTTCTGCCTCAAGAAGTGCCCTTTGATTTTTTTTAAGGAGTCCTTGGTTGATTCAGGCTCAAGGGTGAGCTTATCAACCTTAAGCTTCATTATTTTATGAGCATTTAAGGCCTCATTTGCAAATTTTGATGGCCACCTCCTTGTCCTTGACTACATGAAAATATTCTGATTTTGTTGTTTCCATTGCATCCTTGATTGTATGTAAATCCACAATCGTGACAATTTCTTTCAAGTGTTCCCTCTCCACATTTTGCATTACTCCTTCAAAGAACCCCCTTGTGTTGTTCAACTTTGTTAGGGCTTGTACTTCCCTCTCAATTGTTACCAATAATTGTTTTTTCCAACCTCTCACGAAATTTAGAGTTATGCAATGAAAATGAACTATTGTTAGAATCAATGCAAACATCAACCTTCTCTTCTACAACATATCTTTCCATAGAGTTATTTTGAAATATTTCTACTTTATAGGGCTTGTGTTTTTTCTTAACCCTGGTTTCTTCAACAACTTCAATTTTTTTTTCTCGAGGCTCACTTGTTCACTTCATACTCTCCAAAGTCTCTTCCTTTTCATGATCTACTATTTACAGCTCCTTTTGCTGCCCACAAGCTTGATGCAAAATCTCACCTTGCTGCCCCAAAATATCAGGTTTTTGGTACCAAAAAGAAAAACAGCACTTGGCTGCCCCAAAATGCTTGGCTCTACTGCATTGATGTCTTCCAATTGCAGCTCTTTTTGTTGCCTCAAAAGATCTGATTTTCGATGTTCTAAAGTTGCAACCCTAGGCTGCCCCAAAGTGTTGTCCCTTTGCTGTTCAAAGGGCTTCAAGGTATCAATTTTCCGATTCAAATTTGATTTCTCTTATCACAAACTAAAATTCAATCCTTTCACAAGCTTTCTTTGAACCTACATTTTCAGAATTCGTAAGGTTCTTAAAACAAGAATTTAAATGATTCTTTACATACCTTAAAGCTTCCTCATACTTATTTGAAACCAACTCTAATTTTTCTGTTACTCCAATGAAAGGAACATTTGCAAATATATTAAAATCAGAATCGCTATCCTCTGTAGATCTTAAAATATTATTGGGATCCCACACATTTTGGCAACAACAATTATCAACTTGAATCAAGGGGTCTCCATGCCCCATGTTGTAAACTGTATGCCTCCTTTTATCACCCCTTTTAGCATGCTTCTTATGAGGGCAACAAATTTGAAACGACATAGTGTGAGATAATAAATCTGATATGTTACCAAGCTTTTCATACATTGAGCGACAAACAAGAAGCTTGTCCTCCTTTGGTGAAGTAGGGTTTGTGAAAATCCTTCTATCCTTGTGATTCCTCATTTCTTCTTCAAATACATGTCTCTCCACATTGCTGTTCTGAAAATCAGCAAGTTGTTTGTCAACTTTATCCTCAAATGATTGGGCTTCAACCACACAATTTTTTCCCCCATTTTGCAAACTTGACTTTCCTTCTCTTTGGGCTTGTGCTCCATGATCTCTCCCTCTTCTCTCATTGTCATGGGGAAATCATTTTGTGATGATGAAACACTCATCACTTTTGTTGGTCTTTTTTCTTCTTCTAACGGGGGCTCTTGATGCCTAGATCTTGATCCTATAGCCTTGATCAAAGCCTTGCGACCTATTGCCCTTAGTTCTTTCTGATAATTTTGCATAACTTACAACAAATCATCCATGACTTCATCCATTGTCTTCTTCATCCCCACCTTTTGGATGGGATATTTGTATTCCTCTTTTGGGAAAAATCTAGGTTGCCAATCCATTGTAGTCACTCACACCCCATAGCTGGCCAATAAATTGGCTCTGATACCACTAAAATATCCCCAAATCGGGACAGATCTAAAAATCAGTTTTTTCAAGCAAACCCTAGCAACCTGAAATTATATTTCTAAATTTTATAGCAAATCCTAGTTGTAATAAACCTCACAAAAATGTTATAATATTTGATGCAAACCTTAGTAGGGTTTATTGAACATTGAAATGTTATTTAAGGCATCCAATTATAATTTTACCCTTCCAAAATATATAGGAAATTACTAAATATTACAGCCAATGATATCCACTTGAAAATCAGATTTTTCCTTCAATTAAATAGCTGAAAAATAACATAAAAATATCAGGAATATAACTATGAATTCAGATCTCCAAATAGGCTAATTTTGACTTTAAAAAATGTATGAATTAATTCCTAAGTAGGTTGCTACCTTTGTGGCCAATGGCATCCCTCAAATGGCCCCCAAAACACTCCCAACTGAGTCGCCCGACCCTAGTGAAGGGCTGTTGAGCTTAACAAACCAATTGTTGTCCTTAAGGGTCATCAAACCCTAGATCACTGCCAACCTTGTCCTCAAACCCTAGGCACCACACCTAGAATAATTTGTTGCCCTGAAAATGATGTTTATTCTGAAATTCCAAACCAATGATGCTCCTTACAACCTCTGAATGAGGATGCCCTAGTTGAACATAAGGGTTTTCGTCCTTACTCCAACTTCCATTGAAGGGTTTTGTCCTCAATGGCTAAGTTAAGCATTTTTTGTGCTTAAGCTTACAAATTCAATTATGAAAAATAGCATGAACCTCTCCACAAGATCCCCCTTTACTTTTATAGCTTTTCCCCAAAGGGGTGCACCCAAAAGGGAGGAAAACAATTCAAATATTAAAATGACCTTTTCTTATAAGTTTTCACTTAATCACTTGAGTGCCCATGACCCTTAAATGTCCCCTTATTAAGTGAAAATTAGATTAATAAAGTACTTTTATAATTGCTCTTTATGAAAACTAGATTAATAAAGTACTTTTATAATTGTTCTTTAGAAACTCCAAGTGTTTCCCTCCTTTGTTTTTTCCTTAGCCCTTGGGAAACAAAACAAGGCTAAAGGTCTTCAATGGCTCCACGATCAAAATGGCATGACACACTCCCTCTGGTAGATACTTAAAAGCTTGACCAACTTGGATCAGAATGTTTGATGGCTAAGGTACAAGTACCTCTGGAAGACTTGCTAGAGTTCAAGCAAAGAACAAAGGGCCATTGAGCTCCCCTTTTTAGAAAGCAGATAGAATAGAGACAAAGGAGCAGAGTTCATAAGAATGTGATGGGCTAGTCTAATCAATCTAGGTTGCTCGCAAAGGGATTTAATTCAAAAGAAAGCAAGACCATGATGAGAAGGTATGGAGGACTAGTACGAAGAATTGCAGTCTGAGAGACTTTGAGTCAAACTACTAAGACATAATTCAATTACAACAAAAGGAGGCGTGTGAGTAAAACTTTTCCCTCTACTTTTGTACTTAGCAATAGTGAATGTTTAATTTCTTCTTTATTATCTCAATATAAATTGTATAAGCTCATTTTTGGGTAAGAGAGTTGATTCTTGTACTCAACAATAGTGAATGTTTAATTCCTTCTTTCTTTTCTCACTATAAATTGTATAAGCTATTTTTTGGGTAAGCAAGTTAATTCTTTGGACTTTAAGCGAAGTCCCTACTATGCTGTAGTATCCAGCCTCTGCTATTTGCTGTGTGAGATTTCTTCGATCCCTCCTATTGAAATAGAATGGAACTATGCATAGTTTCTGCAATTGATTAAAGTTACTGTGGCTTATGTTTATTTGCCCCCCAACTGATCTTGTTGTTGCAACTCGATGCTCACATACGGGTTGTATCTCACCCCTTGCACTTATTTTCTTTATGTTGTGTTCAATTTCTTTCTTGCATAGTGATAGGTTTGTGTTTGTTAAGATAGGGAATCAACCCACTTCTTATTTTGGCGCATCGCTACCTCCCATTTTGTTTTAAGCATTCATCTTCCCCTTCCCCCCTTCAAAGCTTTCTTTCATGCATTAGGAGTAATTTCTTTTAGGTAGAACATCATTAGAATAAGAAATAGAACTAGTTGACCCTGGAGGTTCTCTTGCAAGATCAGTCACACAATGATAAGAGTCCCATGTTATCACTATTGTGCAGGTGCAACCAATCGAACACAATGGGCCATCAACAATTTTTGGCACGCTAGGGGGGAATGGAAGTAAATGCCCATGGTTTTCTTCACTATGAGAGGAGATTTAATAAATTTATTTGAGATTTTGGTGAAAATCCCATATGCAATTGCCTTTTGAAACATTCTATTCAATCACCTAGTGACTTTGCTGGTCAAAACAATTCAAATGCGAAGAAGGAATAGACCTTGCCTTTACATTCAAAAAAATCTGGGTATTTTTAAAAGTAAACTTCTTATTGTTGTAATGAAATCAATATATGATGGCACACCAAAGAGCTTTGCCTTTTCTTCCTTGGGATTATGGAAGACTACCATTGCTACAACAATGGAAACCCATTCCTAAATCAGCCATTAAAGCCCTTCCCATATTTATAGAAGATGGCTTTGTTAGCCCGATAGACCACATACAAGATTTTGCTATTCTATGTGCAATATATGATATTATAGATACTGATGTGGCACTTAGATTGTTGGCTATATCCTTCAATGTAAAAGCATTGGAATAGTTTAGAGGATTAGCGTCCCAGTCAATATCAACTTGGGATTAGCTTTGTGAGAAGCTGCATCATCATTTGAGGGAAAAAGTGGATTGTCTATCTTTGATAAGCCATCTTACCATGATTGAGAGGGCTACCGTGGAATGTATGACAGATTTCAACAAAACTTGGGAAATGATGGCTGCTGAATTTCGTCCCCCACCAGGTATGGCTTTTATGTACTATTTGAGTGCTTTAGAACCTGATATTGCAGTAATGATACAAGCTCTAGGTGGCACAACACTATGAGAAGCCTATGAATTTGCCATTGCAACTGAGGAAAAAATCATACCAGCCAATGTCATTTTTCCTATAGCCTCCAATTTTGAGCTAAAAGCTAACGGTTCTCAAAGCTATACCATATTAATTTTGAATCCACTTCAACCATCCCAAGATCATCCCATGATTGAGATTAAAAATTTGATCACACAAGTTTCTAATGAGTTCTTGGCCCCAAAAAGCAAATTGGCTATCGAACAACACCAAGACCTACTAGCTCTCAAAAGCCCATCAATGTTTGGTTCTCGACCCTCTTAACTTTCAACAAAGTTCAAGATGAAAGTTCTATATTTATGGTTGGATATGCATAACCAACTGCCCCATATTTTGGAATTGTCTTATTGAATGTCATTTGCTTTTCATCAAACTTGTCATGCCCCATTTTTCGAATAAGATTAAGGAAATAATAAAAATAATATTGTAAGCTGTTCCAGTGACTTAATTTATTAAAATGACAGCTTAATTATTATTTTAGTACTAAAAGTTCAAGTCCAATAAAGTGTTTTTAAAAAGGGGCCTAAAGTGATGTTCGAAAGTGATGCTAGACATGGGGTACAAAGTGTATTATTTTAGAAGGTTCCTAAGTCACTTTGAATTATGTATTGGGTAAAATGTGAAAATAAAAAATAATATTTTATTTTCTCTAAAGTGACTATAAAAGAAAGGTTTGGGCAAAAGGAGGGGGATTCCAGTTATTATCAAACCCCATTTTTTTGAGATTGAACGCTTGTTCATCTTTCTTCCCTAGGATGAAAACCCTCTAGCAAAATGGATTTGAGGATGAAAACCCTCCTATTCATTTGAGTAATTCCATTCAAGGATTACGGGTGAGTTGAAAAGTTGTGGAGTTCCAATTTCAAGAATATTATTGAAGATTTTCAGATTGTATGAAGTTTGCTATAGTATGTTACTACATTACTTCCGCTATAGTACTTACACTACAACAATTTCTATGCTTTTGTGAAGATCCAAAGCTGCTGTCCAATCTGAGCTGCCGTACCCCTTTCAGGACTATTGGGGGAATTGATTAGTATTAATTTGAGACCGTTGTACCATCATAGATCAGAAACGTCCATATTTGAGGATTTTGGTACATCATAGACAGGGTTTACTTCTTGTTGTGACTGCCATGCAACCTGCTGTTTCATTTATTCATTGCTTCCAGTTGTTCCATCGTTACTGCTTGCTGTACCCAAAAGTGAATTATCAAGCATAATCAATAATGATTGCCCCTTTGTCCTTTCATGAATATCACTTTTCCAATTTCACCCAAACCCTAAAATAATTAGAATTACTTTTTTTTAATAAATATTCACCTTTTCTTCCTCATAATAATAATTATTTTTTGGCCATGTAATTAATATTGCTTTTGGTCCCACTTAATAATAATAACAATAATGTATAAGTGTCTTTTTTTTATGTTATTGAATAAAGTGACATTGAGGACAACTTAAAACATTATTATTAAATTATTTTGCTTTTATTAATGCCCCCTAGCGTATGGGAAATAAGAGCAGGCTTCGGGTCCTCCATCGTGCATAATTCAAAAAAAGGGACATTATAATGAGTGTTTAAATGTGCATGTAGAGAGGACCCTTGGTTGAGTTAATGTGACCTCAAAGAAGTTTATGGGTACAAGTAATAAATTTTTACAATGCACAACTTCTGGAAGATGTTGAAGACATTTTAATGGCTAATGATGTTGCTTTCATTTCCGGTTGCTCTCATTATTATAATGAGATATTCAAGAAAGTAATATCTGTCAAGGAATCATCAGTACATGTTGATAATCACCAAACAAGTAGAACCGTGCTTGATAGAGAGCTGGACAAGCTGGACAAGAAAATGAAAGATTTGGAGCAAACTTTGTTGGGGATTAGATGGTCAATTATAATGGATGGATGCATGCGTGTTGGTCATGATTTGTTGTTGAACATTGTCACTTCTACAACATGCCTTCATCAGATGAGTTAATTGTGGAGAAAGAACAGATGATAATATTTCATCTTTGAGGCTTTTTGAGATGCCATAGCATATTCTTTAGCCTATGATGAAGTACAAGTCATCACTGGCTCCACCTCTATTTGTCGCTTTGTTGGCATCTGATCAAGAGTAGCTACAATTATATATTTTGGATCCCATTTTGCACGCATATTCTTAATAACGCAAAGGATTTAATATTTGGACTAAAATCAAGGAAATCACATCCATCATACTCAAATGGCTGAATAATATGATTACCTTTCTCCACATTACTAGATTTGTACTCCAAAAGGTATGTGTAGAGGCTTAGGAGATAAGCACTAATATATGATTTAGAGGTGAAGAATGGGTGCGAAAAAGCTATCTCGAAGATATATTCTCATTGATCTGTTTAAGATTCGTCCACTTTATAACAAAAATGAGGTTAATCATGAATAGAGCAGAAAACTTAGTATATGTGCATAGTGGCCTGTGTCTAAAGATAAGGAAGAATCGTGAATACTTGAAAGGACCAGCAATATGTTGCGATATTGATCCCTAGGATGTTTCTAAAATCAATGAGGTCTATAAAGATGTCCAATATAGTTAGTTGGTATTCCACTAGATGCCATAGAAGATGAGGTTGACCGTGTTAATAGTAATCATGTTGAATTTGATGAAGCACAATAAGTTTTGGGTCACCTTGATGAAGCAGATGAATCATATCCATCTTATGTTTCCTTTTTTTTTTCTTTCTATGAATTGAATTTGATATTGATGTATAGACATATACCCATAGCCCATAGGTATACCTAATGTGTGAGCATAGCTGATGTTTAATTGTATTTTTAGTCATTATTATTGATAAAACTGATGATTCATGCATTATATTGCATGTCTAATTGATGTTTGTTTGTGTATTTATCATATTGAGGAATCTTGTCTACATAAAAATTTCACAGTTATTGGTTAGTCTTTTAATTTCTATATATTCTAAAGGAAAATCCTATATTTCACAGGGGGATGGGGAAGGTCATTTTTCTCCATGTACACTCTTTTTTCTGGGATTCCGTTAGCTTTTCCGGAAACAAAAATTGTTCCCACGTCTCTTGGTCCCACACTTAGGGTAACATATTATGAAAGGGGATTTTAACTCAAACCATGGGTTGTACATGTTCAATCCACAATATGTAGCAAATCTGTGTATGGCATTATTGAATGTGTTATTGAACTAACTAAACTAGATCTGGAACCTCGTAACCTCATGCTAAAATAAGACAGGTCTTGGTTTGTCAGTAAGGAAGACTGTACATGCAATCAGGATAAGGAAACTGATTCCTGTAAAATTATATCCATCAAGTCAAGCTCATGGAAGTTACAATTTATTTGCAAGCATGTTATTTGGCATGTTGAAGTGATGAATAGTTAAAAATGGATACAAGTAACTAGAATAACGAGCATGTCAGAAAATGCATGGTATTCTGCACACATATGCATCATAGAGTAAAAATTATATGTCCTCGTCTATAAGCAATCTATGTTTTTTTAGCGCAAGTCTACTATGACTTGTGCTTCAAAAGTCATGACAATGTCATATTATCTTATGACAGTACAGTTTTGGTAAAATAAGAAAAGACACATGGTATCCCAATAAATTATGCCAAATTGAATTCATCAATATGATACTAATTTGTAGTAAATTAGTGTTTTGGGCGAAGCTAATTAAACTTGTAAGAACTTATCTTTTATTAAATGAACCATTTCTCTACAGGATACTTCACACAAGTGCATAAACATTTTGGTATTGTTTTAGGTGACATACAATACATTGTTGAGAGCCCGGAGTAATTATGGCAATCTTGCTGAGGTGCAGCAATCATTGGCTATATATGAGGATATGCGAACAGCAGGGTAAAGCACAAACAAGTAGATTGTTGGAAATGATGTATTCTGCTAATGCTATATGTTGAAAAGAAAATCATGTATTTTAGATCTCTATATTTGTATCTCCTAGTGCATGTCTGATAGAGTGGAAGTATGCAGGTATGCTCCAGATGATAATATTTTGAAAGGATTACTTGAAGAATGGGCAGAAGGAGCCATACAACATAATAATTGCAGAAACCAAGATCAATTGTTTAAGGAGAAGACAATTTGGAAAGGAAAGGAAAATACTAGACTCTCGTATGCAGGATTGTTTCAAAAAATTGCCACACATGCTCGACCAGATAATACTAATAACCTAATAAGAGTTGATGGACTCAGCAAGGTAACCTCTTCGAAGTAGCTCTTGCAATGGAAGCAGAATCTCTAGTTGTAAAGTTTGGTGTATTTCCAAGTTCTCATGCGGTTTGAAATGTGAAAAGTGGAGGGAGATTAAGTGTAGAAGTACACTTTGTTAAGGCACTTCATTATGCAGAAAAATCAAGTTCATATCTTGTACTTATTTGTGCTCATATTGTTGAAATTGTTGTGTTCAGTTTGCTTCTTCTGAAACATTTTATGTTTCACTACTGTTTATGATGCCATGTTTCTTCTACAGACAGAAGCTCGGATTGCTGTTCTAGCTGTTTTACGAATACTAAAAGAGCGGCATGGTATTGGCAAGTATTCTTACCATGAGAAATTCAAAATTTGTATACTCTAGTTTGGCTACAGATTGGTAAACCTTGGAGTCGTTTTGCCATTATGTGTGCTCTTTGAATTTCATGAATATTTTCACTTCCCTATTATATTTCATTGGCATGTGATATGATTTTTTCATTGATCCTAATCTGGTTTGATGTGTTTGTTTCTTATCCTTGAAGTTCTCTACTTTTGTTAGAGAGTTCAAATATACAAGATTTCTCTGAATGGGATTTTTGACATCTGCAACATCCTTAGGTATAATTATTTCTATGTTTAGAAGACCTATAGTTGAAACTTGAGTTGACTTGGTATTTGGAATATCTTCAATGTAAATGTTAAGATCCTATTGCTATCTAGATAGATAGAGAACTAAATATTTATGTCTAGAAGAACATCATTTTTAACTGTATATTGCATATATTCTCTTACAAAATATGAACAAACATGTCAATAGTAGTGTCCCTATAGGGCTATATAACAGCATTAAAGCATAAGAAAAATGTCTTGAAAGGTTTTCAAACATCACCTCATTCTTTACTTGGCTTCTAGTAGAATTTAATCACCTTCCAGTAAAGAATCTTTGTAATTTGAATCAAATTCTTCACAAAAGAGAAGCTTAAACCCTTCATCTGGCCTATAAATGGATTTAGGTGACAAAAGAAGATGAAATCCCATGAGCAAAACGTCCAAAGAATAACCAAAAACACTAGAAGTTTTTCCTTTAGCGACTTTTAAATATATACTGGTGACATCCTTGTTTCTACTAAAATTGGTTTATTTCCCTTTGTTGGCTGTTGGTAGTTATGTGCGGTGGCCTAAAACTCTATGATTGTGTCTTTTTAGGTTGATGTGTTATTATCCTTAGTTACAGACCTCTTGGTGTGTTTCAACGACTTGAAACATGGGAGAAAACTACATGGATGGCCACAATGCTTGGGATGCCATTCACTAGGCTAAATGGTTTGCTCAACTGTCGAACCGGCTTGGGTTATCTTTTGGTGAGATCAATTGCCTTCTCAGCTTCGAATAGTCAAATAGTAGATGCCAATGGTGAAGGACGTTGCTTATAGGCCTTGGGTGCCCAAAAATTCTTCTCAACTAGTTGGCCTTTGAGCTTATCAAACTCTATGAACAAAATTTTCGTAAAACTATTTATTCTTCTCAGAGAATTGCTCATTTTCCTCTTGGAATCTGACATTCTCTCTCTATCCTTGGAAGTGTTAACAAATGAATGTTGGAAGGATGAAGATAAATCGAAGGCATACAACACACTTACACACTTGTGTGTTCATATTTTTATATAGCAAAAAGGAAGTTACAATAGTTGGGAAGGTTGAATACCAACCATTAACCAACCTTTAGTTAATGACTAACTTAATAACTTTAACACCTGCCCTTAATAACTAAACTGGAGACTACTCCAAGTTTGTCCAGAAATTTTACAAAGCAGGACCAAAAAGTTTAGACATTACATTTATAGGGTGCTTTTTATATTTCAACATGAAACTTGTAGTTCTCTGACATTCTGTTGTTGTACAATGTAGGAGCTTCGGTGTAGACTAAAACCAAAAGAGAGCCAACAACAAAACAAATATCTAGTCGTGTGCACATAAGATGTGTCAAGTTGTCCACTGAAATGCCCCTCAGGGGCAAAATTAACAAAATTCTAATTTTTGTAATAAAACCCTTATACTGAAATATTTCCTTAGGGCAGAATTAAATAAATATTATTTTTTGCAATAAACCCTTATAGGAAATAAACACAAGAGTTTGAAATCAATGCTAAACTCTTTGAAAATGACATTTTTAGATGTATCAAGTTGTCCACCGAAATGCCCTTTAGAGCAAAATTAACAAAATTTTGATTTTTGTAATAAAACCCTTATATTGAAATATTCTCTTATGGTAGAATTAAATACATATTATTTTTTGCATTAAACCCTTATAGGAAATAAACACAGAGTCTGAAATCACTGGTAAACCCTTTGGAAATGACAATCTTATTTTTATTGAATGCAAAGATTAAATACAACTCAAATACTAATTTTATTTATTTATTTCCCTGCTGCAAATTAACAAATTACAGCGGACCGTGCAAATGGAAAAATTGTTGGAAATTTAGATCCAACTGGCTGATGTTAGCTTCCCAAGCAGAAATCAACCTTTTAAAAACCTAAAAGGTAACCCTTGCTTTATCGCAGGCTGTAACACCTCCCAATGATGGCATCAACCCCAAAATTGGTGATGTGAGCACTCAATCAGCCTTGAAATCCTCTTGAAAGGTTATGCCCTAGTTGATGTGATTGATCCACGGTTACAAATATTCCCTTGTTACTCTGTCAAACTGAAATGAAGTTCAAATATAGCCTCTGGATGGAGCTATTGCAGAATATCAGAGGGTTTTCATCCTCAAATCTGAAGTGCAATGTAGGGTGTCCGTCCTAAAAAGCAGAAGTTGAACCAATTTTGATTTCAATCATGAATAATGATTAATGAATAATTCATCTTTTTGGCTCCACTTGTCGTTTTATAATTTTACTTTTTCAATTTCACCCTAACCCGAAAAACATTTAAAACACTTTTAGACAATTATTACCTTTTTCGCCATTTAATAATTTTTTTTTTGGCCATGTAACTAATATTGTTTTTTGGCCTCTTTTAATAATAATAACACCTAAGTGTCATTTTTACGCATCATAAAATAAAGCAACTGAGACAAACGAATTATTATTAAATTATTTCCGTTATTAAATATTTCGAAAATGGGACACGACAATCTGCCCTTTCCAAAATTGCCCGCCCTCAAGCAATTACAAGTTCAATTGTTTTGATTCACCCAATCTGATCATCTTTGTAATACCCAGATCCCAAATCATCCTTGGGAATTTGCAATTCCATATTTTGACTTCCCACAAGGCCAACGACTGCCACATGTACTCACCACTATGTTCTTTTTCCCCTACTTGGCTTCTCCAAAGTGTAATGTCCCCAAAATGGACAATTCAATCAAAAAGGGGTTTCCCCTAAAATCCACAAAATTCTGAATTCTGAAGTTAGCCAAATCAACAAACCCTAGCTCCAAGATATGCCTCAAAAACATGCAATATACTTGTAAAATCTAGGTGCCAATGTGCAAATAATATATAAGTAATTTTCAACAATTACCTTGAACAAATAACACTTCAAAATTATCCAAAATAAGCTATGAACTGAAAATAGAGATTTTATACCTTTTTACTCCCTGTATGTGGACGAAAATCAATTTAACCTTGTAAAATATGTGATTTTATACATAAAACAATAGCTGAATATTTGTCAAACCCTTGCCAAAAATCATGAATAATTTATGAAAAAATTGCCACACAAATCCAACGCTCCTTTTTGGGCCTTCAAAGTGATCAAAACCCTATTCCAACCTAGTCACCCTAGGTCAAACTATGCATATAAAAATCAGAAATATTATTTGCCCTTCAACTAGAGTTTTAAATCTCTTCAAACAACAAACCATTAATTCAATTCAAGTCACCACACTTGAAAAAATTTCTCAATAAATATTAGTCATAAATCCACAATTTTTGAAGTCAAAATCCTTAAGAAATCTGCTCAAAAATATAAATAAATAAATTAGAATTTATTATCTATTTATCCACTTGATAAGACCTTGCAAACCTTGCCCAATCACATAGAAAGTCAACACCACACTTTAACAATAATTATCAATAAATTTCAGCAATGAAACTAGGTCAATTTGACCTTAAATTAGCCTTGAAACCCACACAAACAAGTCACCAATCAAGTCGCCTCCACTCTAGGGCCATAATCAATTTTATCTTTGCAAATGTGGCATCAAAAGACACAATTTTGTCGAATAGTCAGCTCCAAAAACTTGCAAACACTTATTGGACATACATTTCAATATTTTCTTCAAGCATGAAGAATCAATATCAATTTTTAGCATTTCCTTCAAAAGAGAACTCCACTATGTACTTGTACCCTTCAAAGGGGGGCAAACCACCTTGGGAAGGCCAAATACTCTTTCTCAACTCTCTTTGCCGACTTTTAACATATCTCTTCTTTACCTTTGATCACTGTCAAACCAACATTCCTTTTTTACAAAAACTTATATTAAATAATTGCTTAAATAATAAATAGTAATTAAAATTACTTTTAGGCAATAATTCAATAATTATTTCAATTAAATGCTTTAGTGGTAAAAATCACCTTTATAAAAAATATTCTATTAATCAACTAATAATTGCCATATGAGCAAATAATTAAAATCACTATTTGGGCAATTATAATTAATTAATAAAATGAAATCTCAAAAAGAATCTTTTAGTCTCTAGGGGAGTAGACTAAAGGTTTTCAATACTTGCTCATAAATGATGTGAAAATGAGGACATTACAGTTCTCCTTTCTCACAATTGCTTGCCCTCAAGCAATCCCAAATAAGGCTTTTTTGATAGAGCATCCGCTACCACATTGTTTTTACTTTTCACATATTCAATATCAAAATCATAAGCTTGCACTTTGCTTACCCACCTTTGTTTCCTGTCATTCAATTCCTTTTGATTGAGGAAGAACCTCAAACTATTGATTTTACAATGAATTTGACACAAACCAAATATTGTTTAACTTACTCAAAGCATGCATAATTGCCAACATCTCCTTGTCATAGATTGAATAAGCTTTCTCTGAATCCTTGCATTTTCTACTCTCAAAAGCTATAGGATGTCTATTTTGCATTAGGACAACCCCTATCCCTTCCCTTGAAGCATCACACTCAACCACAAAAGGAGTAGAGAAATATGGAATAGTAAGAACTGGGCAAGAATACATTACCTCCTTGTGCTTTTCAAATGCTAGTTGGGCTGTTTTGGACCATTTGAAAGCTCCTTTCTTAGTCAAATTAGTCAAGGGGCAGCAAGTTGTGAGAAACTCCTCACAAATTCTCTGTAATAAATACAAAGACTATAAAAACCTCTCAATTGTGTGTGTAGAGGAAATAGTCCAATTCATGATAGCTGCAATTTTTTGTTTATTCACTTGCACACCTTGTGCATTGATGACATGTCCCAAATACATCTCTATTAATCCAAACTCACACTTGGATTTCTTTGCAAAGAAAGAATGCTGCCCCAATATACTCAAAACCAAATCCAAGTGCTTCAAGTGCTCATCCAAAGTTTTGCTATACACAAGAATATCGTCAAAGAAAACTAGCACAAACTTCCTTAGATATTTGTCAAACATATTATTCATACATGACTGAAAAGTAGTTGGGGTATTAGTCAATCCAAAAGGCATAACCAAAAACTCAAAATACCCAAAATGACACCTAAAAGCAGTTTTATGAACATCCTCTTCGTTTATCTTGATTTGGTGATAACTGGGTCTCAAATCAATCTTAGAAAAGTATGTGGCACCATGTAACTCATCCATCAATTCATCAATCCTAGGTATTGGATACCTATTCTTGATGATCTTCTTATTCAACAACCTGTAATCAATGCACATTCTCATAATACAATCATTTTTCTTCACTAGAACAACTAGAGAAGCAAAAGGACTTGAGTTAGGCCTTGTGTCCCATATCAAGTAACTTTTTGATGGTTTTTTCAATCTCTTGAAAGCTCTTGGAAGATGGTAAGGAGTGACAATAACCGGTTTGGCAACCACTTCTAGCTCAATATTATGCTCAAAACCTCTATGCGGTGGCAAACCATAAGGCAAATCATCAAAGACATGGACATGCTTGTCTAAAATAGCTTGTAACTCACCATGAGGGGGTTGCTGTTTTTTTTTTCTTCCTGAATTTACCGTGATAAAGCAGCTTGCTGCCCAAGCAATTTGACCTCTTCTAAAGGCCCTTTCCATCCTCTTCATAGACATTTCTTGTGGAGCACCATTTGCTAGACCCTTGAGGACCACTTCCTTGCCTTTTTTGAAGAATTTCAGCTCCACAGTTTTATAATTTTGAGTGAATTCACCTAAGGAATGCAACCATTGAACACCCAAAACAATATCAATATCTCCAATGTCAACAACATAAAAATCATCAATTACCTTGTGTTTCCCAAGAGTGAGTGGATGTTGTGGCAACTTTTTGGAACAAAAAATGAGGAATCCATCACCATAGTCATATTGAAACCCTTGCAATCCATGGTTTCTAAAGCCATCTTCTTAACCAAGCCTCCATCAATGAAGTTATGTGTGGCTCCACTATCAACCAATGTAATCAATCTTTGACCCCTCAATGTGCCTTTTACCCTGAAAGCATGATACTTGGGAGCTCCTGAAAGAGAAGCAAATGTGCTACCCAAGTCTTGTGTTTCCTCCCCATGCACATGCTCATCAACAACATTCTCATTTTGCTCATCATTAGTATCAACAATATCAAAATCTGAATCATCATCAATTACCTCAATGTAGTGGACATGTCCTTTGCCCATGCAATAGTGACCTTTGGTCCATGGATCCTTGCAAGTGAAACACAACCCTTTCCTTCTCAACTCATCTCTAGCATCCTTCATATTGCTGCTATAGGGCAAAGATCTATGAGGTGGCACATATTTAAAAGGCTTCTTTTGTTGCTCATTGGGTGGTGCCCTAGGCTGCCCACTTTGTGCCCTTGGGTGCCCCGTATTTGCCTCTTTGGGTAGCGAATAGGTGGCTGCCCTTGGGTGCCTTCTTGGCCATTCATGGCCTCTGTATGTTGAACATTCTAAATCCAAAGCCTTAGTGATAGCATCTTGCAAAGAAAGAGGGTTAAAAGCCTTAACCAAACCTTTCAAAGGCTCAATCAAACCCTCAACAAACAAAACAACCAACCTTCTCTCACTAACATCCAATACCATAATTGAAACCTTTTGAAAATCAGCAACATACCTTTCAACGCCATGATTTTGCTTGAGTTGTGCCAACTTATGAAAATGTATCTCTGGATCTCTCTTGTCAAATCTTTCTATGATCCTCTTACCAAACTCCTCCAAACTAGTAATGGATCCGTGGCCTTGTGTGATTAAGCCATGAAACCACCACTCATGAGCAATACCCTCCAAATGTAGGGTGACAAACTTGAGAGCCTCATCCTCAAACATGGGATTAAGTGATAAATATGTCTCCAACTTTTGCAACCACGATCTCACAGGGATTTTATTAGTACCATCAAAAATAAGAAGAGAAATCTTATCCAATCTTTGTTGCAAATCTCTATGGGGCTGCATATTGTGGCTAGTTTTGATTCATACAGAATTCTTCCAACATAGATTCAAACAAAAATCTCTTTCACAGACTTTATGGAGTTGATAGAGACACGGCATGGGAAAGGGCATTATGAGGAAGTGTGGTTAGATAAAGGGAAGAAGGATGAAAAGTCAAAACCTCAAAAGAATCTTAAGAAATCATGAAGCAAGAAAATTCAGATCCGAAAGAAGTTAGTGAGCAACTCGAAAATGAATCCATCATGCAAGTGGAAAGGGGAGGGTCTTCAATAGAAACAGGTATGACTTTTGATAAACAAAATGTTTGTTTTAACAATGTAAAGGAAGAACATGTATTACATGTTGAATGTTGAGTATCCAAAATTGAGGATGTTTCAGCGCAAGAAGCACCTATCAATCTTCCAAGCATTGCAAAAATTGAGTCGTTGTATGGGAGTAAGAGTAACTATAGTGATGAGCATGCAAGCAAGGAGAATGTTTCAGTTAATGCCACTAATTCTGAAATTCTGAATTACAAGGATGGTTGTGTCAAGGCAAATGTCTCAAAAACTGTTACTTTTGAATCATAAAAAAAGAGAGATAAGATAAGATAAATATATTAATGTCTAACAAATGACGACAAAAGTAGGTCAAAAGAACAACAGATTACAAAAGTGTCAGGAACAAGCGAGAAACCCTAGGGGTTTCCAAAAATGAAAAGAACAAAGCTGGAAGAAAATAGTACAAAAGAGGGCAAAGAGCAAGAATGCTCAGAGCCAAAGAGAGAAGCAATAATGAGCAACCCACGAAAACCCTTAAGCATTGGGAAAGAGGGGTGAACAATGAGAAGGAAGAACCAGGAGGGGGTCCATCAAGAGTTGTATCCAACTCTCCAAGCATCCAAGGCCGATGAGAAGATGCTCTTAATAGAAATATGACCCGAAGAAGAGGAGTTAAGTTGTCTAGGCTATCCTCCATGTCGTTGCCTATAGGGAAAAGTCGCCTGCGAAGATCTGGTGAGTCTAGTTTGTCTCTTGGTGTTGTACATGAAATGGTTATGTTGGTGAAAACTTGAGGATTTGTGGATAGTCTCTTTGGATTGCATTGATCTAAAATGTGAGGCTGCACTAGTGTCAATCTGGCGCTTAGTACCTCTCCTTGAAAGTAGCACCATGAAAAAGGAAGTGATCTGCTGGGTAGAATCTAGCCTAGTAGGTCTTTGAATAGAATGATCATGAAGCTTAAGAGCTTTATGTATATATAAAGCTAAACATCTCTAGTCCTCATATTTGAAGAAATCAGAAAGAGTTCGGGTCCTCTTAAATAGGTAATGAAACCTCCTCTGGATCTCATAGTATATGGGACAATGGAAGATGAACTGTTCCTCGGTCTCAATCCCCTGAATGTTGCATAACTCACAAACCTTGTCTGGTCGATCTATCTGGTGGTCTGTCTCAATCCTAAGCCTCTGAGAGCCCATTCTAAACTGTCCTAATGGAATGCAAAGAGCATGCATCCAGTGGCAGTGTATACTGCGGGCAGATAATAAGTCTGTCTTTCATCTCCAAAAAGTGCTTTGCGAAGATGGCATCTTTGGGCATAGCCCCCTATGAGGGTTTACCCAAGTAGTATGAATAAATTGCCTATAAATATCTTCCCGAATAATCCGGTTCAGCTCATGTTTGGTGGGTAGAAGATGAGATGGTGCATCCAAGGAGTACCTAAATGAAGGGAGGTGGTCCATCCTAATCCCCACATAACCTAAAAGGTCAGAAACCCTGTACACCAACAATGAACACGGGTTGGGGGAGTCGAGAGGGCAATAGTCTCTGAAGAACATTAAGCTAAGTATGGATATCTATCACATCCACTCGCTGAATCAACAAAGCTTCGAATGCGATGTAAGAAAGGAATCAAATCAAATATAGTCTCGAAGCGGAAGGGCTGGGCTCCAAATTTTGCAAAGATAATGTGCTGGGGAACTGTCTGCTTACACTTGATAATGCGGTGGAGAAGTGTCTGGACCCTCTCGGTAGTAGCCCAGTCACCCTCAAGCAAAGAAGGCCCCCAAACCACAGATCCATAAAGAATAGGTCTGATAAATGTATCCATGAGGGACATCTTGGATGAGTGTCCTCAAAGTGATGTCAAAAACACTGTCACTCAAGAAGGGCTAGAGAACCATATCTCTTTTTGATCCTAGGCTAAAGTGTCTGCCTCAAGCTAAAGCGTGGTCCAGAAAATTGCACTCCCAAATAATTTTAGGAAGTGCTGATCTCAACCTCCTTTCCCCTGAAGAAGAAATGGAGATGGGAAGTCTTCAACTCGTTAAACACCATAACCTTGGTTTTCCCTAAGTTAACTGTCAACTGCCATAGATCACATAAGAGAGCCAAGGCATCCAACTGCCGCTGCAAAGCCTTAGGAGATGAAGCTAGGAGGACCACATAATCTGCAAACAAAAGAATAGAAATCAGAACTTGGTGAAGAAGACACCCATCACTAGCCTGAATATGCTCATGAAGAAAGTTCTCTAACTTATCAATGTATATGCCAAATAAGGTTGGGGACAAGGGGCAACCCTACTTGACCCCAATGGTACTCTTGATAAAATCTGAAATTCTGTGAACAGTATGAAGATGACCAAGGACAATCTCGTATAGTCACATAATGGTTACCAAGAGGGTCTTAGAAATGCCAATATTCCTAAGCCTCTGAAAAAGGGCCTCCTGCAGAACAGAATCAAATGCTTTCCTAAATTTTACAAAACAACAATAGACTTTGGATGAACGATGACGTGCCTCCTCATTAATGGCCCAGAGAGTGAAGATATGATCAATGGTCTGATGGGTTGGTCTAAACACTGCTTGTCCCCTAGCCTTGAGATGCCTCTGCTCTAACTCTCTTGAAAGCTGCATGTGGAGCATAGTCGCATACAATTTCAAGAATGTGTGTCCAACCATGATTATCCTGTGGTTGTTAGGATTTGAATAGGAGCCTGATTTGTGTATCAGGTGAATAATGTGATGCGACCAAGAAGGCGGGAAACCTGAACAAACCACGTGGTCGAAAAGATCAACCAAGTAACTTCCAAAAGCGCTAAGACCATGTTTGAAAAACTCGGCTTGGAAACCTTCCTATCAACGACCTTGCTACTCTTCACCACCTTCACCGCCTCTCTGATGTTCTTGTACTTGAATAAGTGATAAGAAGAGGGTCGAGAAGCAACATGGATTTGAGGTTGACCGGGAATATCATAAAGAGTGGAGGTATGGGAAATCATGGATGTAGGGTTAAGCTCAGTGGGGAGTGGAGAATGCCGGGGGAGGATGGTACGCCAAAAGTGTTTGGGAGAGTGGATGTAGGAAGCGCGTAAGACCTGTCTCCTTTGAGAAATAAAGAGGCGTTTCTTACATTAGAGAAGACAATGATAGGATGATTTTAACGCTGGGTATGAGGGATGGGCATGGAGGAAGGCGTATCGAAGCTGGCAATGGAGAGTCCTGCAATGATCATCATACCACTTATTCATGGGGCAAGATCTTTTAGATTGATGGGAGGTATATGTAAAAAGGAAAGTCATATTTTAGAAACAATTGGATTCCAGCCCAAGGTATAAAAACAAAAGTCATATTTTAGGGGGGTTGTTTCATACTATGCCATTTCAGATTTGTTGTCATCATGGTAGGCACTTTTATGATGTCAATTCATAATATGAGAATGTTAGCACAACTCTATTTCAGTTTTGCCATCATTCTAAGCAAGGTGAAAGAATAAAGATAGAGCCTTTGGCTCAAAATGCATTTTGCATAATGGTATGAAATCCGGGTGACTTTTTGAGGTGCAAAAAGGATAAAGGCTTTAATGTGATGGTAGTTGATGGCTTCACCATTCTGTGTACCAAGAGGATTTAGCAAAATGAAACCAGCTACATTACAGGCAAGTGCAGATGATGTGATAAGGAACCAAGAAAGGTGTGATGAATGATGGAACAGAGCTAAGGAAGCTAAGTTGATAGCTATTCAAGTAAAACAACACCAAAAGGAATTTAAAGAGAAAGGTAAGCTCTTGAATCATTGTTATGGCAGTTTGGAATATGAAGAAAAATCAAGGCTGCAAGTAAGGGGGAGGGACTAGCCCATGGAGGCACCAACCATACAAAAGGAAAGCGGGAAAAAAGTTCCAGCCCAAGAGGAAAATAATTCTTCCCTTGCAACGAGGAAAGAGAGAAATCAGAAAACAAGAACAAAAGCAAAATAGTGAAGAGATGGAAACAAGAAGGGCTTTATTTGTTGAATGCAAAGAGCTAAAGTTGGAGGAACATCAGAAATATGTTCAGTGGTTGCAGCTCATGGGACAAATGCAAGGTCCAAAGACATGTCACCTCACATCCTTGAGTGTTCTCAGAGCAAGCAAGGGAACAACTTAGAATTCAAGTAAAAAAACTCGGATTAATGTTGTTGGCTTCAAATTTAATATTCAAGCTATAATTGCATGGATAGATGTATATGTTATGGTGATGGGAGATGAATTGATAAATGACTACCTTCTAGACATGATCTATGGTATTCTAGATAGGACAACATTCTCTTCTCATAATATTTTTGATTCAGCTGATAAGCATGCACTTGAAAATAGTCTTTTAGTTGAAATGAGTGTTGAGTTCATGAATTCAGAAACTAAGTATTCTTGTCAACACGGGAAGTATTCTAAGGGTGTTAGGGTCAAGAACACAACTTGCAATTGTAGGCATGTTGATTCCTCGATTCAAGTCCAAGACTGTTGTGGCATATGGGATCTGGATGGTCTTATAAGAATCAAGGTAGATGTCACGATTGGGTTCTCCACCGATTGCACTTGGAATGAAATAAAATTAATGAGTCATATAGAGTTTGTTGTGCATTCTAACCACGTTGTGAAGGATGAAATACTACAACATGGCTTCACCATTCCGTGCACCATAAAGGCATAACCACTTTTCAACACCTGGGGTAGGCACAAAGTATGTAAGATTCCTATATCATGGGTCTAGGGGAGACATGGATCGCCAGAGGAGCTGTCTTCAATGTCTGAACTACCGTTCCACATGTTTCCAGCTTGTCCAACATTCCATTTACAGTCATAAAGGAATATTGTAACACAAAGAAAATGCATTTCCCACTTATTGTCATGGATGAAGCGTTGGTAGCCAATATAAGTTGGGTTTCAGCAGTTACATTCCTGTTTTTTGTAAGGGAGCTCCACCTAGCAGCCATGGTACCATATTCGTATTGAGGATGCGAAAGTATCATGCTTGGGAAGAATGACATTTGTCATAAGCAACTATAGTTCTGCAGGAATGAGGAAAATTTCTTTGCTTGATATTGTGTAGAAGGTCTCACCTATTGGAGTCACTAAGTGCTAGTACCCCATCCTACACATTGCTATATAGAGAGGAAATTCTAGGAACATATGACGGTTACAGCCAGTATCAAGCCCACATACAATCTGATCCACGCCAGTTGTCAAATGGTACAGGTTGGGGTGACAAGGACTATGACCCATGGTTCTTGAAGAATACTGTCGCAAATTTGTGGACTGCTCTGTACCACATTCCCAGATTTGCCTCTATACCTTTTGTAGCGATAGAAGAATTTTTTGGCACTAGAAAGATGCATATTCCATCTACGGACATTGATGAGGCTTTTGCAGTCGGTAGAAGATGGTTTCCTACCCCTATACTGCTGTCATTACTCATTTGTGTGGAGAATTCCAAGAATTGCAGCTGCTACACTTTTTTTATGTTATTGATATCCAAGACTGCTGCTAACAGCCACATACAGCTACAAGTTGATTGAGTTGAAGAATTCCAGAGCTATACGTGACTGTTACACTCACCTTTCAACACTCATAGGGTCTGATCCGAACCCATTTTCGAATAAAATTCTATGGGGTGGCATCAAAGCAACATTTGGAGCCCAAAATAAGCAAGGTAACAACAATAAAAAAGAGATGAGCATAAGTATTGGCATGCATTGGTTGAAAGCATTTGATGGGATGGAAGTCAAAAGATGTAGAAAAGAAAACAATAGGTTAAGGTATAGTGGACAGAGCTCCAAGCATGGCTGTCGCAAAGAAAAGAATGGCATTTTTAAAAACACTTAATGCTCATAGATACTCCATTGTGGTAATTTCGGTTGGTTTCAGATACACTCATTACTGCTGCCCTTGGGTTATGTAGAAAAATGGAGCTTTCTTGTTCAAAGCCATCTTTTATACAAAATTGGGTTGGGTTTTGGTTCCGAGAAACTGGAAATAAGGGCCAATATGTTTGTGGTTTCCAATTTTAGATCTGTTGATCTCAAATTTTCAGTCCTTATATGGTGGCTATCAGCTTCTAAATTGCTGATAGTTTGGTCTCTTTCAATAAAGTTTCAGTTTGGTAGCTATTATACCATTGTCATGTCTGGGTTTAAAAAAAAATCAGGCTTAGGACTGCTGTTAGTAGTCATGAATAGCTATGAGTTTTCCCACCTTAAGGGGATTCTATCATTGGATGATATAGGCAAAAGGTTCCAGCGGAAGAGAACAAACAAATCAGACATAACAGCCCTGATGTGGATGAAATTCCAAGTGATTTGTGGTTGTTGTAACTTGCCCTCAGCCTATCCATGGTATGATTTTCACCATATATTGGGAGGAGCTTGCCAAATCATGGAAGGATCCATTGGGACTCAAAGGTTTGGTATTCCAGATCCTTCATTGCATGCGAGGAGCCAAGTGGGACAACAGATACACAATGGGGAGAACATATGGCAGCTTTCAGTCTTATGGGAATTTGTGGGTGCCTTTAGGCATCAATAAATGTTGGAGGATCATCTTGAGGATGAATTGCATCAAGTATCCATTGGGGATATATCACACTATGTTCTCTGACAGGAGCTATCTCATTTGACAGGTATAGGGTCTAGACTCTACGAGCACTACAACATGACTCATCACTTTGGCATTGTGATACTTGAACATAGAAGGTTGCAATTGCTTGAGAGCAAACAATTTTGGGAAGGGCAGATTGTAATGTCCCCTTTTCTAGATTAAAATAATTAATAATATTATTTAAGTTGGGCCCGATTATTTCTAATCTTTTGGGCAACTTAATAATAATATTATTTAAATAAAAAGTATTCTTAAATACTTTAAAGTAAATTTAATAATATGACTAAGTGGTCAAAAAGTAACGGTGGCAACTTATGTTTTATTATTAAAATAAAGTAAGTTTGGAGTTTGAGTGGGAAAAGATATAAAAGAAGATGGAAGGGATCATTTGTGATATCTATTATTCATCCATTATTTGATATTTTTATGGGAAGATGGTCAAGACCAATAATGCAAGAGTCCAAAAAATAGAGTGCTTGCCAAAAGATTAAAAAGTGGTAGTGGGAGAGCTTACATGAAATCTATTCTACATGGCTTGGTTCTGAGTTCTTCTTACTGGATGATTAGTCCAAGAATACCAACCAGTTGAATTGAGATGCTTTTGCCCCCAGTTAACATAAAAAACAATAACTATCATCTTGCAATCATTCCAAACTTGTCATTCCAAGCCGAAGGGTAGTTTCACACCTTTCAACCTTGTCACTATCCAAATCAACCATATTGAAAATTTGAAACTACTGCCTATGACCCACTTAGCAGTGGGAAGTGTGTGGGCCGTTGACTAAATAACTGATTTCTACCAATTGGATCATTAGGCGCATGTTGGCACCCAACATGCTACCTAGGATTTTTTTTTTAATATAATTGTTGCAACCATTGTCCCAGTAGGTTGATAAACCTTAAGTAAATTTTTGTCCCTTGTAATGTGAGAATGCCCTGTGAAGTACTAAGAAAGGGGACATATAATGACTACATGGCATTTTGTGTAACTTGAACATCAATAAAAGTATGTGGTCTTTGTAGAAAACACCATTTTGAACCAATATCAACATTGAGCAGATAATAGTTTAAGTTAAATGGCCATACAAGTTGAGATAGGTCATATTTATATAATGGCTTTTACTATATATATATATATATCTATATATAAGAAAGAAATAATATTAAGTCAAAGAGAGATTGAAAAATACAACTTTGACTATGCCAAGCATAAAAACTATTTGTTCAAGCCCTAACACAATAAACAAGTCTAATCACGTCAACAATAACCATTAAGTCAATCTAAATCTAAAATCTTGCAGATATCCCCTTGGAGCATTGTAGGCCACCATATCGGTGGGGTCCCATATTTTTCCATGTTTAAAATACTCATACATACTCAATTTTCCCTTGATTTCTCATTCGTCGATTGAATGAGTTGGGGAACACATGAATTTCCGTATCTATGAAGAAGAGGGCATTTTATTTTTGGTTGCTTGTTCACCCTTTTTTTGGTTGTAAGGAGTACTTAAGCCCGAACCCCCAATTCTAAAAGGATAATAGAATGTGTGATTCGCCTCTTTGGGGATTGAGTAAATAAGCTTGGCCATTAATTCTGAATGCTCGAATCTAGAAGGGAAAGGAATATGTCTTATTTGGCTCATAATCGATTGAATGTTGGGACCCACTTCCCTGAGTCCGAATGTGCGGCGAGTGTTAATCCAATTGATAGTTCATCTCGATTGTTGAAATGAATTCCTTAGGGTGTTTGTTGATTGACAGGCGGGGTACATTGTGTTGAGTTTGAAAGCCCAAAAATGAAAAATAAGAAAGAAGTTATGATTTGCATGTTCGCTGGTTGGACATTAGGGTTCTTAAGAATATGCTCGAATAAGCGAAATGCATTGATCTAGTAAACAAACCATCTTATTTGTTGGTTGGGGTTTTGCTGTTTGAAGAAGGGAACTTGATGCATTAAGTCCAAACACTAGAATATGAGAAGGGATTAAAATATTGTACATTTGGTTATTCGCTGATTGAGTGACGAGTCCCGCTTGCCCAAGTATGATCATCCGTTCGTCGATTGAGAGATGGGACCCACTTGGTAATCTCCAAATAAGCAACCTACGTTGATCTATTGATAGCTTGGATTACAATCATTGATCTACCCTTAGTCAGGTGTTTGTCTTTTCATAAGTTGGGTCCACTAAGCATTCTTCGAACATGCAATTGATAATAAATGAATTTTGGTTATTACACATTTGATTTAGTGTCGTGTGTTTGCCGTTTTCAAAACATGGTAATGCATGCAAACCCGAACAACTGATATTTAAAGAAATATAATGATTTGGATCATTCCAACTAAGGGTTTAAAAACATAGATATTTAAAGAAATATAATGATATTGAATGGCTGTTTTATTATGAATCCTCGATCTAGAAAGCTTGATTCCATATAACAATTATCGAGCTTTGCACAAAGAAAAGTCCATACATCTCTTTGAAGAACTGAATTGCAACAAATTGAAACTGCTGGTGTATTCGACGATTAAAGGAGGCATATGGACAAAGGGAGAAGTTGCAGAGGGGATCGCATTGCATCGGATTAGAACATTAATGATAAGTGCACAATCCTTTTGTTGCATATAGATGATTTTTCAGCTATGGCATCTCCCTTGCACCCTAAAATGAAAAAGAAGATAAAATTGGATCATTTTGTGTCACTTGACGACCCTGAGATATCTCTTGTATCACAAGGTCATCCTAAGAAATCCCCCGTCAAGGAGTGTGATAGGAATCCCTGGGATTATTTTGTTGATAGCAAGGTGGATGAAAGGGACTCTATCATGAGATTCTATGGCTGTGAGCTATTCTTCCATGCATGGCAATGTTGCAGAGCAAACAAACCCATGGATAATATATGGAAATATGACATAGGAATGTTGGTTGTTCCCAATTGCTTTGAAACCATAACATTATGTCATCGACTACAATGAATTATCATTTTGAAGAGAGTGTAGTGAAGAAATTTAGAGGAAATTTGGTATTAAATTACACCCCTAATGCAATCAGAAAGTGTTTGACCTTCATTTTAAGGACCTTAAGTGCCTCACTATGATTGTGTGCAAGTTACCAAAACCATCATATAGATTGTAAAGAAATGTTGAGCTACAATGACATACAAAAGATCCACTGAATAGACCTTACAAGGATAGATTTATGGAAGATAGTATGCTGGAGAGATTTGACATCACCATATTATCTGATTATTTCCAACACACCACGTCAATTTTGTGCCAAGTTTTGAAGATGACAATATGTAGACAAAATTCATTGTGTTATCCTTTATGATGTATTACATTACCATAACCTTGTTTTGTATGACTATAGTGACTTTCTCTCTAATAGATTCCATGAAAAACTTGTGGCTTAAAAAGAGGTTGAAGAAGCAAAGAAGTTCATATACTATTCCCATTTACGTTTCATGTACTTAGCCGTCCATCACAAAATATGGCCAAAGAAATTACGTGTTCAAATCCGGGGCATAGACTATAAAAATAGATAACTTCATAAAGGCAATACAAATATGGACAACTCATTTGGACAAGCATTGCACATGGGCTGAATATTCATTGTTCAAATATTATTTCAGTACTGCTCTATATAAGATTTTCCATGAGCAGAAAAGGGCTCTTTTAAGTGCTACATCCATGAAGATATTTAGACCAAAGTAGTACACCCCTGAAGTTGGGGTCGGACACAATTGGGCTGACTGGTGGTTAACCCCTGATTGTACCTTCATTAGAGTTTATGGCTTAGGGTTCCAACCTTCGAGCTGTCATTGCATGTGCCTCTTAGAACAATATGTTTCGATTTCATAAATCAACTTGCCTTTGCAAATAAGGACTTTTGTGGAGTAGGGAAGCAGATTCTCATTACATTTAAAGCTTTAGTTGGATGATTTTGTGTTTGAACACTAGCGTTCGAAACCTATTGTGAGCAAAATCTCTTATCTATTTTGTGTTAGAACGGGGGATCTTAGGAGATATGATCCTAACAGGGTCATCGATGCAAAAAGGATTGCCACCAATAGAAAAAGTGGGTATGAACATGAGTAAGATGAATGGGAGGACCTTGTGAGGGATTTTCTAGATGTAGATGAGGTCTGTGATAGGAAATTGCTACGGAGTAGGTTCAAGATGTTTGAAGGAAAAAAAAAACCAAAATCCTTCTTATCCAGGAGCTCTATCTTATATTGACAATCCCCTTAAGAGTCTGGATATGATTATGAAGGACATTCAAATGTATATTGAACCCACAAAGGAAGAAAGAAGATAGGTTGCCATGTACCCTAACCATCCTGAAGACTCCGTTGAAACTAAATATGTTGTTGTATGTCCTCCTTAGATTGCTAATATACATGTGGAGGCCCAAAAGGATGTTCAAATGGGTGCTTTTGTTGAATAGGTTGCCACCTCTTGTCAAGGTGCAGAAACTGAGTTGGTGGGTGCTTCCTTCTAGGGCGGTGACACTGAATTTATGGTTCCATCTCACCTTGAGGTAGAGAAACAAAAGGAGTGTGTTTACATTGACTTTGATAAAGAAGGAAAGGATGATTAGGAAGAAGAGACTGAGGTCATTAAATTCCCTGACACGATAGAGATCCAAGACCAAAGGCTAGTAGATCAATAATTGATATTCGATGATGATGAGTTCATCAAGTCAAAGGAATTCAAGACTTTTCTTGTAGCTTATGGCCATCAAGTTGATAGAGGCAAAGCCCCACATTTGGAAGAAGGAAGTGATAAAGCTGAGGAATTAGATACTGCAGTGTCTAAAATTAGGCTCTTCTCCACTAGCCCATGTGAAGATATTGACCATGAAAATCTTACTTTTCAACAAACCAGACAAATTCTAAATTGCAGTGGGTGCTTTTTGTTGCTAGGCTGGGATATAGCACAAGCTATGGTGTTGCATGAAATGATGCAACAATATGACATTAGCAAGATATTTTGGACAAAGTTTTGATTCACACCAAACTGCTAGGTACTTCCAAAGCACCAAATTCAATGTTGATAAAAAGATACATGCTACATGGATAATAGCTCCACCTCACAATAGGTCACAAGCCAATTAACCCCATAAGGCTTTTAGGGAGGATTAATCATTTTAAGGATTGGGGATATGGAAGCAAATGAACCTTCAAAGGCTGTCTTGGACCATGCTCACTACAGTTACATGAATGTCAAAGAGCTGAGGTCATATTGCAGGAACCTGATATATGGGAACCTCAGGGGCAGAAGAGAAAATATGGAATTGAGAAACCCCACAGACAAGAGAAATGATTTGTAGGGGAAATTATAGTAGAATATTTACGGAGTCCAACATCTTGTGGTCAAAACCCTTTCTTTACCTTTATCGAGTGTTACATCTCCTTCTACCACATCTTCTACTTCTCCAACTCCATCCTCTACCACTTATATTCACCCCAAAATCACCCAAAATTAAGAAAGGTTAATACTAAGAAGAATGCCTTGGGAGGAGGAAAACAAAGTTTTAAAGGCTGAAAAGGAAACCTTGAAGGCTCATTTTAAGAAAATGGTACTCAATTTCATTAGACCCAGGGTGGGAGAAATAGAAGCACCGACTGAATTTGTATGGGAAGCTATTTGAAAGGCAAAGAGAGTGAAGGTCCAATATGTTGATGAGTGTTTTATGCACACCACAAGTTAGGGTATTCACCCTCTCGTTTTAGGATCACTAGATATGACCCAGGTCATGAGTTGCCATTTATGTGGTCTTTTTTATGTAACCTTTGGTGGAATAACAGCATGTGGCCTATAGCCCAACAAAGGAAGTTCACTCAAATGACCAAAACAACCAAAATATGAATATTTACAATGACTATACAATGAATCGGATTTGATAAAAAAACATACAAATGATACAAAGGTAGGGCAGAAGAGAGAGGTTTTAGATCTCAGCTCAGCTACTTTTTAGTAAGGTAATCACAATCTAAAATCCATTGGTCGAAATAACCAATATTTGTTGAACCCAGATTGCTAACTGGGATATAAAGAAATATGGTGCAAGACCCAATGGATAAACGGTTGAGTAAATCTTTGTGACTTAACTTTTGTAAAATGAAGTATTGCAGAAAATAAGATATGCACATCCATCCACAATAATTAAGGGATCATAATTGAACCACAAGAACAATCAAACTAGCACATCATAATCTAATCTACTTATAATAATGGGAAAATAGATCTAAATAATGATCACTTGCACAAAAAAACAACATTGCATTATTCTGAATGAGAAAGGGAAAACATATAGATTATCAGCACGTCCACACAATGATTGCTTCAAAATTTACTTCATCCAATCAATTTGGCCCCATAGAAAATTCTTTCCGGAGAGTTTATTTTTCTATGTTTCCATCAAGATTTTCTTTATGCTTGTAATAGGCTTATGATGCAAGAGCATACAAGGTAAAAGGCAATCTTGCATCAACTAAAAATATGGTAATGTAGGTTTTATCTTGTGTTGTATCCATTGCCTTGTTTGTGTAAAAGCTTGTGAACCTCTAAGAATGATGTTGTAAAAGTGTTCCTTGCCGTGCAACAGTGCAAAGATCTTTCGTTTGCCTTTGTCACTTCGTGTTATCTCTTTAGTCACAAACATTTGGCGAAGATGTTCCTTCAACGTAGAGACATAATGGTAGGAGAGACTTCTTGAGGTCATAGTATATGAATGTCACGAGTTGTGCATTAAGTTTTAGGTCATTTGGAGAGACAATGTTTAATGTATAGACAGCTATGACATCTGTCGTTTGACCTATGATATCCCTTGTGCATTTGGGATTCAATAGAGTTGTTTCTTCAATGCATAAGCATGTGGGTAGCATATATTTATGGAGGTACTTGAAGTGTCATTGTTCAACCTGTGTGGAATTTCTAATTGCCAGGAAGTCCTGTGTTATTGTACGACCGTTTCTTGTGATTGTGTTTGTAAGTGTGACATGTTGAAAGGAGCTGATGTTGATGGTTTAGGCATTTAATCCCAATAATCATGGAACTTAAAAACTGCCAAGATCTAATGCGTTTCGATGAGACTAGGGAAGTTGAAGAGACACCTTGCGAAGCTAGAGATGTCAGAGAAATATTCAAATTAGTCAAAGAAGTCAGTTTTAGAGAAGTAAGCTAGCTAGTGAAGAGGGTAGTTGAGGGGAGATGGTGTTAGCACGTTCTTCTTCATGTTTTTGTTTTGGAATAAGCCTATAAGACATATGCGGAGTATTGCACATTGTCCAACCATTATAATGTTTTGAATGAATGAAAACCCAAATGTTTGAAGTGTTCATGTTTGCGTATTGGTCTGAATTGTGTGTCTTGGTCTAAGTGAATATCTAAGCATCATAGAGCTAGAGGCCGTCCTTAAGTAGATACCTTGATTGTGCTTGCATCAATTGGTATCAAAGCGACATCTTTTCTAGTAGACTATGTGTGAAGACTCCAACTAAGTCAATTGGCAAGTTGTGTAAGAGAAGTTTGTATTGTGAGAAGTGATGGCACATGGAGGTTATGCTGTTGGAAGAGGAGCAAGACCAAGAGGGCCTAGAGTTGCAGACTTGGCGGAGATGATGAGAGGAATACAAGCAAGGTTGGATGCAATGGAAACAATGCAAAGGAGAACTCATGTTGAGGACGTGAGGATGAAGAATTAGCTCTCGAGCTTGGAGTGGAGGGCATGGAAAATGAAGTTGAGAGTAGATTTCTTAGACCTGTGGCAAAGCTTGGTAGTAAACCAAAGATAGAGACACCTAGCTACAATGCAAGTTTGAATCTTGAGGAGCTTGTGGATTGTATAGCAAAGATGGAGAAGTACCTTGATTATGAGTCTATGGAGGAACCCAAGAAAGTGAAGGTTGCTTGCACAAAGTTGAAGGACCATGCTTCTTTATGGTGGGATCATGTGCAAGTTGAGAGACAAAAGATAGGTAAGGAGAAGATAAATTCTTGGGATAGGATGGTGACAAGGCTAAAGGCCAAAGTCTTGCCTTTTGATTATCAAATGAGTTTGTTTACAAAATTGCAGAATTTGAGACAAAAGGAAATTAGCATCGAGGAGTACACCGAGGAGTTCTATGGATTCACTCTAAGAGCTGGACATACAGAGGATGATCAAGAGGAGGTAGTAAGATATGTGAATGGGTTGTCTTTTGCAATTCAAGATGAAATCAGTTTGTTGAACCTATGAACTGTGGAAGAAGCCTATCAGAGTGCATTGAAGGGGGAAAAGAAGTTGTCAAGGAAACAACAAGCAAACTCTAGAGGTAGATGAAGGTCTTCAAGAGGACAAGGACAAGGTAGCAGTGGAAGAAGACAAGAAAACCATGGTGGAGAGGCAAGCAACTCACACAATCAGACCTCAAGTATGAGAGGAGGCTGCTCTTCTAGAGAGAGAGAATCCTTTGGAAGAGGTAAAGGTGGAGGTTTTTGAGGTAAGTGTTTTGAATGCAATAAGTATGCTGGACATAGAGCTTATGAGTGTTCATAAAACCCTCAAAATAGTGGTAAGAGGACTGAAGCGAGCAACCATGTTGCTCATGTTGATGAAGAGAGTGTTGTAACCCCAACACACATGGAAGAGCTAGAACAAGGAGAGGCTCTGTTGTTGAAAAGAGTAATGTTGAAACCAACCATGAAGGTGAATGAACCAACATAAATGAAGAGTTTGATCCAAACTATTTGCAAATTTGGAGGTAAGTGTTGTAAAGTGGTCATTGATAGTGGTAGCACAGATAATTTGGTTTCTCAAGAGATGGTAGAAAGGTTTGGGTTGAAAGAATTGGTACATCCTAAACCATACAAGGTTTCGTGGTTGCGTAAAGGCCATCAAGTGTTGGTGAATGAGCAATGCATGGTGAGTTTTCAATTGGTTCATATAAAGATAATATCTTGTGTGATATTATGCCCATGGATGTGTGTCATGTGTTGTTGGGGAGGCCATGGCAGTTTGATTGGAGGTCATGCATGATGGAAGAGCAAACACCTACACCATAATGAAAGATGGCAAGAAATCCACATTGAGCCAATTGAAAGACATGGGAGATGAGGTGGACAACCGTTCCAAAGTGATGCTGGTTTCTGGTAAAGGGTTTTGAAGTTGGTCAAAGAAGACGAGATATGCTTTGCTCTAGTTTTAAAGCCTATGCTAGTTGTGACAACTAGTAAGGTAAGTGATCTTCCAATGGAAATTCAGAATATGTCGGAAGACTATGTTGATATTGTGTCAAATGAATTATTGGAGTGACTACCGCTTTTGAGAAGCATTAGCTATCACATGGATCTAGTGCCAGGAGCAAGTTTGCTTATCAAGGCAGCCTATAAATCGATTCCAATGGAGAATGAAGAGATAAAAAGGCAAGTGCAAGTGGTGTTGGAAATGGGACTAATTCGAGTGTTTAAGTCCTTGTGGAGTCCCAATTGTGTTCGCACTCAATAAAGGTGGAGAGTGGAGGATGTGTATGGATTCACGTGCAATCAATAAGATCACCATTAAATACAGGTTTCCATTGCCAATAATGGATGACTTAATGGACTATTTGAGTGGAGATAGGTACATCGCCAAGATAGATTTGAAGAGCAGTTATCACCAAATCGATATAAGAGAAGATGAGTGGAATATCACATTCAAGACAAATGACATGTTGTATGGGTGGTTGGTCATGCCATTTGGTTTGTCAAATGCCCCAAGTACATTCATGAGACTCATGAATGAAGTGTTGAAGCCTTTCACGCATAAGTTTGTGATAGTTTATTTGGATGACATTTTGATTTTTAGTCATTTTAAATAGGAGCATTTGCAACATTTGAAGTTGGTTTTGGATAAGTTGAAAGAAAAGAAATTGCTAGCAAACTTGAAGAAATGTAGCTTCATGCAAGAGTTGATATATTTGGGATTTGTAATCTCAAAGGATAGAACCCGAGAAGGTGAAGGCAATTGTGAAGTGGCCTTCTCCAAAGAGCATGTTTGAGACAAGAAGTTTCTATGGATTGGCGGTTTTATAGAAAGTTTATCAAAAACTTCAGTGGCATATGTGCATTGGCACACATGACAGAGACTATGAAGGGAGACAAAAAAATGTTTCATTAGACTGTTGTAACAGAGAGTAGCTTCCAGTTTTTGAAGAGAAATTGACTAAACAACTGGGGTTAGCCTTGCTAGACCTTAGAAAAGTGTTTCAAGTGGATTTGATGCAAGCGGGAAAGCCATAGGAGCAGTGCTAAGCGAAGAAGGTAAGCACATTGCTTATTTTAGTTAGAAGATGAATGATGCCAAGAAGAAGTATTCGATCTATGACCAAGAGTTCTATGCAATGGTACAAGCTCTCAAGAAGTGGTGGCACTACTTGTTGCCAAAGGAGTTCGTTTTGTACTCGGACAATCACGCTTTGCAATTCATAAATAGCCAAGGTAAGCTCCATCAAAGGCACATGAAATGGGTGGAGTTTCTTCAAATTTATTCTTTTGTTTTGAGACATAGAAGTGGGAAGTCCAATAAAGTTGTGAATACCTCGAGTAGGTGAGCTCTTGTTGTGAATGAGCTCCAGCGAGAGGTCATTGGGTTTGAATCAATGAAGAATTTGTATGAAGAAGACTTGGATTTTCGAGATGCATGGACAACATGCACGAATCCAACAAATATAATCAAAACTCTATGGTTGGAGTACATGATTCAAGATAGGTTGGTTGTTCAAGGGAAAGAGGTTATGCATACCTCAAGGTTCTATGAGAGAGAACCTATTGAAAGGAAAACACAACGGACGTCTAATTGGTCATTTTGGGTATGATAAGATTTTGGCGCAGCTGAGTGACAAGTACTATTGGCCTCAAATGAGTATGGATGTGAAGAAGTTTGTCTAAAGATGTAGATTTTGGCAACATGCTAAGGGAAAAAGTCAGAATATTGGTTTGTACAAGCCATTACCCATTTTGGATAGACCATGGGACACATTGAGTGTGGACCTTGTTCTTGTATTACCAAGAACGCAATGAGGTGATGATTCCATATTTGTAGTTGTTAATAGATTTTCTAAGATAGCTCATTTTAACATGCTAGAAGACTAGTGATGCCACACATATTGCAAATTTTTTCTAGATAGCTCATTTTAACATGCTAGAAGACTAGTGATGCCACACATATTGCAAATTTTTTCTGTCAAGAAGTTTTATAATTGAATGGGTTGCCAATGAGTATTGTATCGGATAGAGATACAAAGCATGTTGGGCAGTTTTGGAGGATGCTATGGAAGAAGTTGGGCACAAGATTAGACTTCAGTTCAGCCTATCACCTTCAAATGGATGGGCAAACGGAGGTTGTGAATTGGAGCCTCAGTAATTTGTTGAGTTATTTAGTTGGTGACAAGCCCAAATAGTGGGTTTTGATGTTGGCACAAGCTGAGTTTTCTTATAATGATTCAGTCAACTGAAGTACACGTTTGAGTTCTTTTCAAATAGTGTATGAAAGCAACCCTAGAGGTGTGTATGAGTTGAGGAGTAAAACTAAGATGAATAGAAGTGTGGAAGGTGAAGACTACATTGTAAGGAAGTCAACAGAAGACTTGAAGAGAGTGATGGAAAATACAAGAAACATGATACATGAAGGAGAGCACTGAATTTTGAGGTTGGGGACTTGGTTTTGGCACATATGCACAAGGAGAGGTTTTCAAAGTTGATTACAACAAACTCAAATAGAAGCAGATCGGGCCTTGCAAAATTTTGAGGAAATTCTTAGCGAATGCTTATGAATTGGAATTGCTAGATAGAGTAGGTATTTCGCCTATCTTTAAAGTAGCAAATTTGTACCCATATGTTGTGGGACAAATAAGTGACAACATAGATTTTTTAGTAATTGATTGGCGAGAGCATTTGCGGCTAGTAGCTAAAGAGATGGAAGCCATTCTGGACATTTGGATTGGCAAGAAAACACAGGGTAACAAGTACAATGAGTGCATAGTCAAGTGGAAGGGTGGAGCAACCCAAAGATGTGACTTGGATGAATGCATCTGAAGTTACAAAAAAAGGTAAAACTACAAAGGAACTCACAACAGATTCATGAGCAAGAGCTCATGGACATTTTCATTACCCTGGGTGTCGGATGCAAAAGCATCTAAGGTGAAGGGCAATCTTACATCAACAAAAAATATGTTAGTTTCAGTTTTGTCTTGTTGTATCTGTTGCCTTGTTTGTGTAAGCTTGTGAACCTCTGAGAATGATATTTTAAAAGTATTTCTTGATCCGCAACAATGGAAATATCTTTCATTTGCTTCTGTCACTTTGCGTTTTCTTTAGTCACAGACATTTGGCGAAGATGATCTTTCAACGCAGAGACATACTAGTAGTAGAGACTTCTTGAGGTCATAGTATATGAATATCACATGTGCGCTAAATTTTAGGTTATTTGGAGAGACAACGTTAATGCATAGAGAGTTATGACATCTATTGTTTGACTTGTGATATCACTTGTGCATCTGGGATTCAACAGAATTATTTCTTCAACATAGAAGCATGTGGATAACATGTATTTCTAGAGGTACTTGGGGCATCATTGTTTAGCATATGCATGGAATTTCTGATTGCTAGGGAGTCGTGTGTTATCGTATGACTGTTTCTTGTGACCGTGTTTGTAAGTGTGACATGTTGAAAGGAGTTGATGCTGACGGTTTGGCATTTAATCCTAAAAAATATGGAACTTAAAAACCGCCAAGATCTTATGTGTTTCATGAGACCAGGGAAGTTGAAGACACCCCCCACGAAGCTAGGGATGTGTAATGTCCCCTTCTTAGTAGTAATCCTTTCTGTTGCCCGTCATCCTATTCCAGAGACCCGTAGGCTTGTCGGAAGTGGAAATTAGGGTTTCCTATTTTATAGGAGGTTCCAGTGGAGTTTTGAGGGTTTGCATACAGGAGTTTGGGAGTGTGCTTTAGGGATCTTGCTGGGTTTTCAAAGAGCTTCAGAGTGGTGTAACATGCATCTACATCGGATGACTTTTTCGAACTTACTATATTTAGTAAGTTGCGACTACTCGGATTGAGGATAAAATGAGGTTGGAGTCATTATTTTTAGCAGTATGCTATTTTTAGTAAGTGCTATTTCTGGCAGCGCTATGTGTAGCAGCGGTTCAACAGCTCAGTGAAGTTTCTATTTCGGGCAGAGCAGAATGGGTATTTGGTCCTTGGCACTTTTGGGCTCGTTTTTGGCAAATTTATTAAGTTGGGCCATTTTATATTTTAATATCATTAATGGACCCCATGCCTAGGCAAATGACTTTAAGTTGATTTTAAAAAGTGGGTTTCATGTTGGACGCCTCACTTGGAGAATTAAATATTTTAATGTTATATTATTTGCCTATGCACCTTGGATGCCTAGGAAGGTGTGAAGAAAAGGAAGTTGAAGGGTCATAGTCAAAGTGCTATTTATACAAGGCTTTGCTCCATCTTTTGGCATCCATTTTTTAATACAACGAAGTGTCACTGAAATGATTTCAGACCTCTAGCTTTGAGGAATGCATACCTCCTAGCCTCTCTCAGTTTCGTACTTACAAGATAGTACCTAGCTGATTCAGTGACTGTTCTTCATCCAAAAGTGCAGATTGAGCTTATTGATGATGGATTTCTTTGATGTTTTCTGATTTTGGAGTGGATTTATCAGTTTTTGGTGTGCTGGTTTGGTGCTTGCTGTAGCACATTTTGGGTCGTAGCTTCCGGAGTGATTTTTATTTGGTTTTGGGTATTGAAGTTGAGTGTTCTCCTACCTAGGGTGCCCCCTTTCTCCAGTTTCTAGAATTTTGGGTGGTGTCTTTGATTTTCCAGAGCTGGTCGCCCTAGTTCTGGTGGTTGCCCCTTTCCTGCAGAGCTTTGGAATGCGTACATAAAATATGGTGAGCTGATTGGTGGAGTTTCTCAGTTGGAACTTGGACGCCTCCTTCCTAGGCTTCCTTTGCACTTGGTTTGAGGTCATTCGAAGGTGTTTGGAGCGAATTATGAGCATTAAGGTGAAATTCATACTAGCTGGTTTGAGTTTTTTGTTCGTTGTCCTTTTGTATCAGACCTGATATTTTCATATGTTTTGCCATTTACCATATGTTGGATATCTTATACTTGATTGGAGATCATTCCCTAACATTTTGGTGTTCAGTGGATATTTATATCTTATTGTAAAATGCAACTGGTGTTCACATTGTAACGCTAAATCAGTAGTATTGATAGACCTTCTATACTTGCATTTTATTTGTATTCCCATTGAATAAGTGGAAGTGGCCATCTTTGCCGCCAAGTTGTTTCTTTCAGTTTTGTACTTGCTTCCACTCCCATTGAATAAGTGGTCGAGTTATTTATATTTCAATTTGTTTACTCTCCCGCTAAATAAGTGGTCGAGCTATTTACATTTTAGTTGTTTTTCACTCCCGCTGGATAAGTGGTTGAGTGTTTTCTTTAATATTCTATTAAAGCTCCCGCTGAATAGGTGGTAGATCTTTCATGGTCGGTTATCCGCCTACATTTCCAGCATCTACTTTTCAGAATGGTCAGCAAGCCGCCAACAGTTTGTAATTTCATTTCCAATGTTCTTCTAACGATCCCCTTGCACCGTATGCTCTCACCTCACCCTCACTACGATCTAGGTGATCAGACAGTGAAAGGGTTCCTTTCAAGATGGTTTTATTTCGGAGCTAACCTTAACATGTGCATTGTTGTTTGCCAAAAAAATCTAAGGGGGATATTTCAGGATGTCAAAGGAATATTCCAATTGGTCAGAGAAGTTAGTTTTAGAGAAGATAGCTAGTGAAGAGGGTAGTTGAAGGTAGATGTTGTCAACATGTTCTTCATGTTTTTGTTGTGGAATAACCCTATAAGGCATATGTGGAGTATTGTACATTATCCAACCATTGTAATGTTTTGAATGAATGAAAACCCAAATGTTTGAAGTTTTCATGTCTGCATATTGGTTTGAATTATGTGTCTCGGTCTAAGTGAATATCTAAGCATCACAGAGCTAGAGGTTGTCCTTAAGTGGATACTTTGTGTATGCTTGCACCAACTTATTACATAATATTTATAGAGATAATATGGGTACTAAAGCATCACAACTAATACATCACATTTAACACATCATAAGTAACACATTTTCCAGTGGTGGCCACTAATACATCACGATTCAATATTTATCTCCATTGTAAAAAATACTAGATTTACAATTAAATAATGAGTCACTGTCACTCCTCACCAATGTATTTTCATGTTTTCCATTGTGAAAAATTCAATTTTGATCACTATGAATTTAAATAGTTTGTCTAATTACTATGACAAATATGACTTTGTGTGCTTTGCTTTGTGTTTTAACTCTAAATTGAGATGAGTCAATATAGTATAGGCATAAGAATATAGAAATGAATAAGCACAAGGGTGATAAATAAATCTATAGTAGGCCAATTAATTGCAAACTCAGATAAACAATATTCTGAATTTAAACGCCGAGTTATGCTAAAAATGAAAAGTACAATTATTGATTGATATTGTAATAAATTAGAAACAAGAGTACTTAGCTAGTTTACTATGTGCATGCAAATTTGGGTTGAAACACGTTGGAAGTGGACTAGATCAGGATCCTGGAACAGTCATAATATTCTGAAAATTTGTATTTTGTGGCCTTGGATGCTTGCGTCGGATCTGGACGATTGCATTGACATTATTATTTGACTTGGACGTAGGTATCTATTATAGAATATCAACTATATATGGGTACGACTACCTAGAAAATTTTGGACTTTCTGTCACCTTATATCTAGTGTGTTTAGATCTCATGGATATGTTGTCGAGTTTCATCAAATGATCAAACCTTAGCTTTCTCACCATTGGAGTGATTGTGGAAAAAATGGGTTAGTGGGCACATGGTGTCGAGTTGCCCCAAGGACCCCTCTATCAATAGACGTCTACATAGCCAATACTTCGAAGAGGGCCTCATGCTTATGTACTTCTCCCCTCCATGTTGGTTTGTGTGTGTATCGAGATGCAACGTGTGATAAGCAAGTACATAGAGTGACCTAGCTTGTAACTTGGCAAATATGGCTCATAGAATGTACTTTCAATACATTAGACTTGAAAATGGGCTATCCCTATGATTGATATTGAAATAAGAAATAATAGAAAAACTTTGTTCACTTGAATGCTTGATTGAATGCTTTTGGTAAGTTGCCTTGTAAGTTGCTAGGTCTCTGCTAGGTGAGGAATAAATGAGGATTGATCTTGTATATATACCAATCCCTTTTGAAAATATTTTGTATTAAAGCACTAAAGTCGACTATAATGATACATTTCATTTGTAAATTTGATGACTTTAGGGAACTAAACACTTAGTTTGGCACATGACACTAATGTCGACGTAGACATATAACTAGGACGCAAGTGCTCAGGAAGCTAGAAAACAAGTACATGTCCAAAACTTACATAGTATGATAAGTAGGTTTATAACATTTTGAGAAGTATATAAGAATTGATCATCAAAATAACATATGGTCAGACTAAAAGATAAGCAATAGGCACAAGCTATAGCGGATGCAAGCCTTTAAGCATCAGGAAGGTATTATAACTGAAGGGTACAACCATGAGAAGTACTTGCCAAGTATACAAGATTGAGGTGCTACATATTTTAGATTTAGTGTCTGCACTTGCCCAACTTTAATCTAGTAATGAAATTGCTAGTTTAAAGGAAAAAAGAAATGCATATCTGGGTGTGTATAACACACCTTGTCTTTACATGAGTTCCATTTGAGTGTTTTGCTGGTAGTTGACCTGCAACCAAGAGCATGTTATAGTATATAATCAGTGCATATATTATGGAATTGAAAGAATCTGAAATGATTGAAAGAAAAGAGAGTAAGCTTAAGTGTACACATGCGTATCGATGCAACCATCTTGCCTTTTGGCAATTTGATTTGAAGAGATGCTTTATTGTGAAGCTTTGGAGCTGAGATTAGGACAATAGTAAAACATGCAAGTGCAAACATATATGAATATTGGAGGGCAACTTGCCCCCAATCTTGGAGAAAAAGAGAATTGCCACCTGGCATTTGAGATTAGATCAATCGTGCAACCCAATCATACTTATAACCTAGTGAGCGTGAGCGATCCAAGTCAACTCACACTATAAATCTGGGGTGGGTGGATGATTTGATCACTCCATCCTATAAATTTAGTAAGATTGAGTGATGCAATCACTTCATCCTTGCCCAGAGTGAACCAACTATTGCAGTAGATTGGCTCAATAATAGTCCATCCTGGTGTAGGCTAAAGTCAGTAGAAGTATTTGAAATTTAAACGCGGATTTAATTTTGGTGCTCTTTTGCATTGCATATGCACCTAATTTATGTTTCAAGCTGAAATTTGGGTATAACAATGGTACCTGTGTATAAAATGCTGCCACAAGTGTGTATTTGAATCATATACTGTGCAATTTGGTTAATTTTGAAAATTTGGAAGTGTGGAAGACATGTTTTCATGACATGCCCCCACTGTAATCTTAAAATATTGAATACTGAATAAATGTGGAAGTCATGCCTTTTTGGCATTCCCTCACTGATATCTGAAACTATGAATGTGTGGAAGCTATGCCTCTATGACATGTCCGTACTGATATGTCCCCCCTTTTGAGGTGAGGGGAAATAGAAATTGGTTGTCACCTTACCACAAAAAGGCTAAGATGACTGTATAATTTGTGAATGTATCATGTAGCATATACGAGTAGCATGTCTAAATAGATATAACAATGAGGTACATAGTATGTGATCACATCAAAGTCCAAAGATGCATGATGTGAATCATGACAATGTCTAAATAGTAATAGTACAAGCTCAACACGCAATCAAGCACACACATAAAAGCACTCAAAAGCAAATCAAAAGACAATGGTCTAAGGAGACCTCAAACAAGGGGCATGTTCGAATGTCATACAATTTAAGGGACATGACTTAGGGAAATGTCCACAAAGTAAGAAATGACATTTAAATGTCATCATACAACAAATTATGACATATGTAGATGTTATAATAGTCAAAACATAGGGACGAGGGCCACAAATAGTGAAGCATATTCAAATGCTTGAAAAAGTAAGACAATAGCAAACAAGGCAAGACACTCAAGGAAGTGCATAAATGAAAAACATGGAACATAAGCAACCAACATCAACATATCATATTAGTCCTTGGGTATATGTGTTAGCAAAAAACGTTAAGTACATAGCATATCATGTACACTGCGAAAGTTATAATCGTGGATAAAAGCATGTGTAAGTATATAAGCTCAAACATTATAATGAAAAATCATCATAAAATGATTTAACCTGGATGTATCGTGATCAAAGAAGCAAATGCCCCCAATGTCCAAATGACATGAGTAGGGCCCAACATCCAAAAGTGCATAGATCATGTGCCCGAGTATGCCTGTATCACACTCAAAAGATGCAGAAAATGTGTGGATATAAAAAGAAATGATATGCTATCTACCAACTATAGAACTAACAACATATATGCTAAGGAGTTAATAAAACATGTAAAAGCTAAAAATATTTTTGGACTTTTGATTTATTTTTAATTTTGATTTTTTGTATCTTTGGAATATTCGATATGTTCAACCTTAGGTTGGATCATTTGCATTATTTGGATCATGGTTGGATAGGTGAAAACGGTGCAAACCTGTTCCTCATCACGATTTTCTTGTGAAGTAGAAGAGTGATTGCCATCATGTGGAATATGGATCAATTTGTCCTCACGAGAAAAGGAGATATCTTGCTGATTTTGGTCAATTTTTGCTTCCATTTTATATAACCAAAAGGTTCCTATTGTGAATGCGTATTGAGATTTGTGGCATAACCCAAACCCTTGTTTGAATCACTATAAGACCACAAGCAATTGGTATTATTATGTTTTCCAAGGAGTCCTTCCAACTTCCTTTATGTTGTAAGTCTTTTAGATCAAAGCCAAGTTGTTGCAACCATCTTACATTGCAAGTGGCTTTTGCTTGTGTAGGATCAACATGGTTATGCCAAAAGTAAGCACTACCCATGAATAATGTAGTTGTTAGATTTGGTTGGCGCGGATGCTTTTGAATTGGTTTAGCTTGAGGGTCTTCCTCATAAATATTGGTATCATGATTGTTTGTAGATGAACATGCATATCTATACACATCCCAATATAATAAATCAAAAGAAACAAAGGGTTTATGTAATGCTCTTTCTCTAAGTGGAGAAAGAAAACCCCTAGTAAATATAAATTGCATTTCGAAATCCGAGGGGATGTAATTTAAAAAATACAAAACATATTTGAATCTTATAACATAGTCTTGAATAGGTTCATCCTCATTTTGAGTCAATGCTTGCAAATGGCCCAATAGTAACTTGGGAAACATGTGCTTATGAAAATGCATTAAAAATACATCAAGTTTTTTGAAGAATGATAGAGACTCATTGGGGAGGCTATAGAACCAATCAAGAGATTCTTTAGTTAAGTTCCTATGAAAAACTTTTAATAACAAACGCCCATCCTTTGCCCAATTGACAAAAGAGTATATATTGTTTTAAATGATTTGCAGGATCTCCTCTGCCATAAGAAATAGAGAATAAAGGCATAATAAATTCGGAAGGATATAGATGTTCAAAGACATTTTTAGTAAGGGGTTGGTCCACCAAGATATTATCATGGAAGGTAGCCTTGTGCGAGGAAATTTGCAATTTTATAGTAACCATTTGTTGTTGAAGATCGTTTATGGTATTCATGATTGATAGAGTATTGTTTGAAGATGTTGATAAAGAGGATGAAAATTTGCTTGTAGGTTGCAAATTTTCATCCACATTACACAAAGGCATACTAGCATCTCCATGAAGAACAAGTGCACATTGATTATCATTGAATTTTCAAACCTTTGGTATTTCGTTTGAAAATTATGGAATATTTGATATTTGCATACCATTCGAGGGTTCACCTACCCTTGGTAATGATATGGCAAGTGGAATTTGGGGTAGGTTTGGTAAAGGAGCCTCTTTTGGATCGTTGGGGGGTTTTGCCACTTTAGGTTTGTAATGCACTCTTCTATGTGGTGGTTTGATGTTATTGGGTAAAGAGTCCATGATGTCTTTATTGACCTTTCAAAAAAATTCAATATGAAATGAAAGAAAAAGAGAATCATCATTAATAAGTCTTGTTTAGATTTGCAGAAGATTAACAATGTTTACAAATAATTTAATTCACACACAATATGTTATAATATTTTCTCTGATTGATAATAGAAGCGACCTCATACAAATATATAGGAGACATATATCCTATAATCAGGGATGCTCCAATCCCTATAAACACTCAACAAACAACCTCTCAACTATCCATAATAACTACCCGTATATTATTGTTGTTATTCACAAGAATAACATACTAAACAATATATTCTTAGGTAATAGTATAATTACTATTTACTAAAGTAAACTATCTAATGTAAATGCTAATCCTTAACATTCCCCTCAATCTTTACATGGGGAGAAAGTACATCTTCAAGAACTAGAAACAGAATCGTATGCCAACACATACTTTTAGGTCTGCAAATTTCTGTTTGAATCTTGCTGCACATGACCAATATTATGCGCAGAACTCATCCTGCATTTATTCCATGTGAACGCAACAAATGTTTCACTAGCTGATCATCTTCATAAAGATATACGACAATCAGAGGATCTCTGCAGTCAGAGGATTTCTGCAATTAGTTGCCCTCCTATACAATTGTTGCCACTTTCCATGATATCTACATTCCTTTGTTCTCCAATCTAGAAGGGGAATAAAAACATACGTAATACTAGAAAATGAAATATTATGAGTAAATCCTCGTTATCTTATGTAGTCTCTATCGATGTTTGTTGCCACTTTAACAAAAATAGCATAGACAATTTTTACTGCCACTAAAGATTGCCCTTGGCTTTAGCCGATTTGGTGCACAACACACCACACTGAAAAATGAAAAAACACACCACATAAAAGATGTCACCAAATCATCTGAGCCTTGTCGTTGGTGATTGACGAGAGGCTCTGGAAACCTCCTACCTCCTACCTCCATCCTCCAGTAGGTTTGTTGCTTACTCAAAAAATTGGGTCAGCATGTGCTCCGATGGTTCTGACAAGTTCTCTATTGGTTGATTCCAATATAATTTGGACCCCGCGCCCCTCGGCCCCCCTGATCCGGACGTCGCGTATAAGCGATAATGCATCCGCGAGGTAAACTTTTTTATTTTTACAACTTTTGACATTGACTCTATATGATACCTAAGCCTAAACAACTTTGAATTTTCAACATGTAGACACTTTGAATTTTTCGACTTGACTCTTGTGACATTAAATCGACATCTTGAACTTGTCTTAATAATAAAACTGATATTTGAAATCAACATTTGAATAATAAAAATGCTAATATTCAAAAAGCTAAAATAGACTCAACTCATAAAGACCAAGACACTATACATATCAATGGACAACTTAGACAATACTATAAATAAAGTTATCATATGATCTTAGCAAGACATCTAACTATTGACACGAAATAAAAATAAATACTAAACTATTCTCGACTCTAGTGATAATGTAAAACAAAATTAAAATTATCTATGTTGACAATGACAAAATTTGAAGACAAACCATGGCTAACAAAAATTGGAGCATGGTGATGCATGACACAATCTTGATGCATGTGGCGTTGAGTCATATGGTATACGGATCAGATCTGGTAAATTTTGGAATAGTTGTTCACGGGTGCAGATCTCTGGTGTCACATGAGTTGAGGAGTGAATGTCGAGCTTAGGTTGGAGGCGGTTTGACACACAAGGAGCTTGGAAGGATGCGCAATTAGCAGGCCTGTGCTGAGCTGTGGGTCAAACTGTGGCGAGTTGGACACTGGGCAATTTGAGGATCGTCAAACACTAAACCACACATTATTTTTGTGGACACTCCAACAATATGAACAAAAGGATATACTGTTCTCTCTACTTTCCACGCAGATATCAACGTCAAATATGGATTTGTAGCAAACAACGCTGAACCATCGATGCCAAGTCTAGTCTGATGCAGGATCAAAGAATTTCAGTGCTATATAAAATCACACTACAATGCATAGGTTTGCGATATGAAAAACACTAATATTTATAAAGCAAAATATCCATCTATATTAGAATCTACCAAATATTCTCTCATCGGCTGAGTAAACGTAGAAGTAATTCTGAAATTCCACAAAGATTAATGGAATGAGATTGCACCATTAGGTGGGGCAATAACAAACACTATGACTGCCCTTGAAAAAATATCACTGATCCATCACCCCGCTCTGATACCAAATAATAAGTCAAGGTTAGATTTTCATAAGATTAACACCATTTATAGATAATCTAATTCAAACACAATATATTATAATATTCTCTCTGATTGATAATACAAGCGACCTCAAACAAATATATATGCGACATATATCCTATAATTGGGGATGCTCCGATCCCTATTATCACTCAACAAACAACCTTCCAACTATCCATAATATCTACCTATATATTATTGTTGTTATTCACAAGAATAACATATGAAACAATATATTCTAACATAGGTAATAGTATAGTTACTTTTTACCAAAGTAAACTACCTAATGTAAGTGCCAATCCTTAACAATCACCCTCTCTGAGAGGGATATTGTTGGGAAATGTTGGAATGATAGGATTTGCATCAATGTGCTTGCAATAAAATCTCCTTTGTGACTAGTTTGTGAATCTACCATGATTTCCTTATGTATTTTACAAAAGTTAGCTCGATTGAATGAAGGAATATTTTGCTCATGTGTAGCCAATTTGGTTGTAGGAGGTAATGAGAAATGTTGTTTTATCTTCCTTAAGATTTTTTAATTCAGTGCTTGGGATGGTGGTGGCGTGGACTTGGTTAGAGGGATAATAGCCATCACCATTCAAAGATTTTGTGGCATCCCTGTGCATTGGGCAAGAGATAACGATAATCAATTTTTACTCCTTGATAGAAAATTGGATAGTTTCACGGTCATAGTCATCAAAACAATCTATATCATCCATGATGACGGAGATAAAGGAAACAAATATCAAGGCAAAAAAGATGAACATATATTTAATCTAAATATGTCGGGTTCACCAAATGTTTAACCCTAAATTGAGATGAGTCAATATAGTATAGGGTTAAGAATATATAAATGAATAAGTACAAAGGTGATAAATAGATCTATAGCAGGCTAATTAATTGCAAATTTACATAAACAATATTATGAATTAAATGTTGATATATGCTAAAAATGAGAAGTACATCTATTGATTGATATTGCAATACATTAGAAATGAAAGTACTTGGTTTATTGTGTACATGCAGATTTGGGTTGAAACAAGCTGGAAGTGGACTGGATTAGGATCCTGCACCAGGCGTCATATTTTGAAAATTTGCATTCTGTGGCCTTAGACACTTGTGTCTGATCTGGATGGTTGCGTTGACACTACTATTTGACTTGGATGCATGTGTCCAATATAGAATATCAACTATATCTGTATGCGATCACCTAAAAACTTTTGGGTTTTCTATCGCCTTATCTCTAGTGTGTTTAGATCTCGTGCATAGGTTGTTGCTTTTTATCAAATGATCAAACCCTAGCTTTTTTGCCCTTAGGGTGACTGTGGAAAAAATGGGTTAGTGGGCACATGGTGTTGAGTTGCCCCAAGACCCCTCTATGAATTGGCATTGCCTACATAGCCAATACCCCAAAGAGGGCCTCAGACTTATGTGGTTCTCCCCTATGTGTTGGCTTGTGTGTGTATTGAAATACGTGTGATAATCAAATACATAGTGTGACCTAGTTTGTAACTTGGCAAATATGGCTCATGGAATGCTCTTTCAGTACATCAGACATGTACATGGGTTGTCCCTATGATTGATATTTAAATAGGAAAGAATAGGAAAGCTTTGTTCACTTGAATGCTTTTGGTAAGTTGCCTTGTGAGTTGCTAGAACTGTGCTAGGAGAGGAATGAATGAGGATTGATCTTGTATATATACCAATCTCTTTTGGAAATATCTCGTATTAAAACACTTAGGCCGACTATAAGGATACATTTCATTTGCAAATTTGATGACTTTAGGGCACTGGACACTTAGTTTGGCACATGACACTAGCATCGACGCAAGTGCCCAGGAAGCTACAAAATAGGTATAGGTCCAAAACTTGCAGAGGATGATAATAAGCAAGTTTATAGCATTTTGAGTAGTATAGAAGGCCTCATCATCAGAATCATAGTTCAAAATTTTGTTCTTGATTTCTCGGGAGGGCAAAATTTGAACTGGATCTCGAATTTTGAGAATTTCTCGACAACTTTATCACTAATTTAAAAAACATATAAATTCATAAAATAAACTTAAATTAAATGTAGAACATTGTTAAATGATATGAGAAATGAATGTAGAGAATGACATAGGGCCATAAAGTATATTTTCTATAAATATGAGATCAAAAAAGAGTACGATAGTAACAATACTACAAATTTGCAAACTACAAAGTACAAAGTTACAAACTGCAATGCTCTGAGTCATGAAATATCAAATATACACATTATATTTCATCTCTAACTCTCTGTTGTATGACGTATGTCATAGGTTGCCAGGCTGTTCGTGGAGTTGTGGACTGTTCTTAATCTTAGGCTTTAGTTGTCAATGAGTATTAATGGCAAATGGAAAAATTGCAATGCAAATACTATAAAACTGCAGTTTGTGTTTTACTATTTATTTTCTTTCAAAGCAATTAATAAGTATACTGTATATACTATTTAGTATATAGTTATACTAAAAGTATATATAGGCTACAACAACAATATGCCTACAACCCTATGCACAATATCATGAAACATCCCAAAATATGATGATTTGCTGAATATTGGAATTATTTGAAAACCCTATCGCAAAATAGAAATTTCTAATTTTTGTAGCAGCAAACCCTAGCTGTCAAACACCTTAAAAAATAGCTCAAAAATGTATCAAACCCTAAGCAATCATCAATTGATCCCAACAAGAAGTTATGCCCTTCAAAAGTGGAATTATTCCTCAAATCCCTAGGTGCCCTTGACTGAAATATTAAACTGAAAATTATAGTTGATTTATCATGCAACAAATCTCATGAAACCCTAAATAATTTGCACAAATATTATTGAAATGAACTGCATAATTTTTAGAGAATTTTCTGAATGTATTTGTGGCTAAAAAGCCCCAAAAAACCCAATCGCCCAAGACAGAATATTATAGGAAATTTACAAAATTTAATCTAAGACAAATTGACCTTCAAACGAGGTCCAAACCTCCTCTAAGGCAAGTCGCCACTATTTTGAAAAATAGAATAAATTCCAAAATTTTCCTTAGGGCACAAAAACCCTAAAAAACATGAGAATTTACCCAAAAAATAAGTTGCCACTCTCCAAAAGCAAGTCGCCCACCTACAAATAGCAAAATTGGTGTTTAAAACACCCTTGTAGGAATTGATGACTCCAATGGCAACCTCTGAATGAAGCTACTTCGATGAAGAAAGATGGTTTGCGTCCTCTAACTCTTTTGCTTGAAGTGTTTCATCTTCAAAGCAAATGGCTTAGCGTTTTTGTGCTAATAGACTAAGATTGAATATCAAAACATAACATAACCTCTCCAAATGATTCCTCTTTTACCTTTATAGCCCTCTCAGTGTGGTGCCCAAAAGAGAAAGGGAGGGTAACTTAAATAATTTAAAAGACCTTTTCTTAAAATCACTTAAGCCTTCGTGACCCTTAAAGGTCCCCGCTTCACGTGAAATAAGAAACATAAAGTAACTTTCAAAAAGGTACTCTTTTACAAATATTCAATCAAAACACTCAATACTCTTTTCCTTTCATGCTTGTCCCCTAGCCCCCGAGAATCAGTTAAGGCTAAGGGTCTTCCATGATGTCCCTATGAAAAGAGGGACATAACAATCCTCCATGTCCAAAATTGCTTGTTCTCAAGCAATAGAAGTAACCAAAGTGCTATCTCCACCATGGGTTTTGTGCAAAACTCAATCCTACGTCCTCCCCAATGGAAAGACCCCTCTTGATGAAGCCTTATACAGCAGTAGATGAAGTTTCCTTGTTAAGCAAGCTGAAAATGAAAAAACAACACCACCTCATCTTTTTACTTCTTGTCCTTGAGCCTAAGTATTCTGAAAATGTTCATAAGATGCTGAAAACAAGAAAATGTTCGAAGTTGACATCACAAAGGTGGCTGGAAAATTGTATTCTAGCAAGGTGGTTTTCAAGTATGAGAGCCGTGATTGCTCTTGTATCAACACCTGCACAAGAAGCAAACACATTAGTCCAAAAAATTATCTTCCCTTTCACCTTTGTATTTTTGGCAATGCCTTCTTTATGGGGTATGGCTGCAAACACCTCATTGCTAGGCATGGTGCATCCCCTAACATCCTTCTTATCTGCCCTAAAAATGATTTTTCTTTTAACACCTTGCTGCCCCAAGCGTATTTTGTCTTATGCAACTTATAATAGCTACATATACCCTTGATTCCACCCTTCAAACTCTCAAATTTTGATTCTCCCAAGGGCTGGAAACTCATATGTGGAAGTGGTAACTCCACCCTTGGCCCATAAATTCACTTGTCTTCTTGTCTTGGAGTGAACCAATTCTTTTATAAATCTGAACCATTTGTTATATGGGCTGATTTGACTTTCAACAACCCTGCAAATTTTCATGGGAGCCAATCCATCCATCACTAAGTTGGTTTCCAACAACCCCTTGATGTCTATGCCATATAAAAGAAACACTATGGGCACAAGCAAGCAAAAGAGATCAGAATTGGAAAATGTTAAAGAGTTGCCCTTTATATATACCTTGATGGTCTTGGAAGCACATGTTGAGTCCCACAAACATGGAAGTTGTATACCTTGGAGGAGTGATGCATTAGTTGGATCCTTGTCACCAAGGAAAAACCTACACTTTCTTGCGATTTTAGACTTTATAGGGCGCTGTACATTGCTCTTTTTCACCTTGTTCCATGGGCATTGTTCAGCTGAAGTTGCTCATTCACCCCTTCGTTACCACCAATACCAAGCTTCCTCTTAGTTCCAACTCTTGGGGTGTATTTATCAAGCTGAGTTGACACTTCGTTCACCACATTTCGAAAATGTATACTAGGCTGAAATGATATAAAAATCTCAGAATTTTCTGAGTGCATTTGCAAATTCTTTCCCATGCAATTTTCAGAATTCCTTATTCTTTTCATATATAGAATTTTGCTCCTCCACAACACCAATTTTAAACATATATTTTCAGAATTTGTAGGGCCTAGAGAAAAAAGGATTAAACAATTCTTTTCATACCTTGGAAGCAAACTGGCATTGTCTCCTTTCAACAAAACCTTGCTCACTCTAGCATGCCTTAGAAACCAACATTTTAACATGTCTTAGAAACCAACTAATGCAAAGAAGAATTTGAAAGTTCTTTCATACCTTAGAGGCTGCCACAGGCCCCCATCATTGATTTTTTTGTATGGATAACCTTTTCCCACTTTTTATTCACCCAACATGCCATGTATGTGACTCATTTCCTTCATGAGAGTTGGTTGTTCCAACTCAGAAAAATCCTTTTGTCTTGCTGCCCCTACTGGGATTCCTCCATGCATTATGCTCTCCATCCTTTTGGACATTGCCCCCTTGAGTGCTCTAGCATGCAAACCATGTCAAATCACTTCTTTCCCATTGGCATCAAACTTGAGCTCCATTGTTTGGTAATTTTGGGTGTATTCTCCAAGAGAGTGCAACCATTGTATACCAAGCACTAGGTTGGTTTCCCCAATACCAACCACATAAAAATCATATTCAATGAGATGTTTTCCCATCATTATGCTCAACTTGGGGATTTTAGTGGTACAAGGGATGGTGAAGCCATCTGTCATAGTCACACAAAAACCACTAAATTTAATTGATGGTAATCCACACAAAGTCACTAATTTCTTATTAATGAAATTATGAGTAGCTCCACTATCAATAAGAATAGTGACATCTTTACCTTTCAAACTACCCTTCACACGAAATGGATAGTACCTAGGGGACCCCAATAAGGAAGCAAAGGTGCCCTCCAAGTCTTCTCCACCAAGGATTTCAAAATGCTCTTCATCATAGGTAGCTTCCCCTTCTTTATCCGCATCTTCTTCATCTAAATGCACTTCAATGTAGTGCATTTGACCCTTCCCACGACAATGGTGACCGGGTGTACAAGGGTCTTTGTAATCAAAGCACAACTTCTTCATTCTTAATTCATTTTTTGTCTCAAAATTCCTTCTTGGCAACTCTCTTTGCTGCCCCAAACCCTGCTGGTTTGGCCTTCCAAACTGCCCCAAACCAGCTGATTGGGCCTATCAAATTGCCCCAAAGGAGTTGATCTAGGTGGCCCAAAAGTGCTGCCTCTTGGCTGCCCCCATTTATTGCCCTTTGGCTGTCCATAAGGCTTGAAAGAGTTAGTTTTTTGTAAATTAAAGGCCATAATTTTACTTTGTGGTGTCGAGGACTCAAGATCAAGGGCCTTTTGAATGGCTCTTTGGAGAGTAGAAGGGTCAAAAGCCTTGACCAAACCCCTAATAGAATCAGCCAAGCCCTCCATGAAAAGAACCACTAACCTTCTGTTTGAAACATCTGTTACCATGATTGAAAGCCTCTGAATTCAGTCATATAATCTTTTACAGTATCCTTTTGTTTTAACTGTGTCAATTCTTTAAAATGTAATTCTGGATCAGCCCTATCAAATCTCTCAATATTCCTTTTATGAATTCTTCATAAGATGAAATGAGTTCGTGTCCTTGAGTAATCAAACCGTGATACCACCATTCATGGGCAGCCCCTTTCAAGTGCAAGGTAGCAAACTAAATGGCCTCTTTTTCTAACATAGGCCTTAGAGAAAAATATGTATCCACCTTTTGGACCAAGCCCTAGCTGAACTTTTGGGGGAACCATCAAAATTTGAGAGTGAAAGCTTTCCCAAAGCATGGTGGAGTCCTCCTTCGCTGCCCTTGTGCTTTTGGCTAGCCCTATTGCCTCCCATTTGGTCATGCTTCTATGAAGTGAAAGCTGGAAAATCCATTTGATCCCTAAAATGAGTTGGATATGTCATGTATTCATCATAATCTCTCAATAAATTGCCCCTCAATGTGGGTTGTGCTTCCCCATTCGGAATAACCTTGCAAAAAAGTAGGCTAGTTAGGCTTATGTGAAGCTCCTCCAACACTCTTAGAAGGCTGATTCGTGAAGTTGTGACTTATAGAAGAACTACCATCCCCATTGGATGGTTTGTCACCCTTCATCTCCTTCATAGGATGAACAAATTCTAACATCATAGCATTCATTTGTTCCTGGGCCTGCGTGTACCTATTAAGCCTCTGTTCTTCTTTGTTTTCTGCCTCATCCCTTGGCTGATCCAAGTGAGACATATCTTATGTTTGTGGAATTTCTCCCACTTTCTTCTTTCTTCTCAAGTAATATTTTATCTTTGTCACCCTCTTGCACGTGTCACTTTGAAACCCTACAGATAGCCAAGATTTGGTTCTAATACCACTGAAATGTCCCAAAATAGGACGATTTGTTGAATATTGGAATTATTTGAAAACCCTACCTCAAAATGAAAATTTTTGATTTTTGTAGCAGCAAACCCTAGCTTCCAAACACCTTCAAAAATAACTCAAAAATATATTAAACCCTAAGCAATCATCAATTGATCCAAACAAGAAGTTATGGCCCTTCAAAAGTGGAATTATTCCTCAAAATCCCAAGAGCTTTTGACTGAAATATTAAACTGAAAATTACAGTTGATTTATCATGCAACAAATCTCATGAAACCCTCAATAATTTGCACAAATATTATTGCAATGAAAGGCAGAATTTTTAGAGAATTTTTTGAATGTATTTGTGGTTAAAAAACCCATTTCCCAAGTTGGAATATTATAGGGAATTTACATAATTTAATCCAAGACAAATTGACCTTCAAATGAGGTCCAAACCTCCTCCAAGGCAAGTCGCTACTATGTAGAAAAAAAGAATAAATTCCAGAATTGTCCTTAGGACACAAAACCACCCAAAAACATGAAAATTGACCCACAAAACAAGTCACCACTCCCCAAAAGCAAGTCGCCCACTTGCAAATAGCAAAATTGGTGGTTCAAACACCCTTGTAGGAATTGATGACTCCAATGGCAACCTCTGAATGGAGCTACTTTGATGAAGAAAGAAGGTTTGCGTCCTCTAACTCTTTTCCTTGAAGGGTTTCGTCTTCAAAGCAAATGGTTGAGCGTTTTTGTGCTAATAGATCAAGATTGAATATCAAAACATAACATAACCTCTGCAAATGATTCCTCTTTTATATTTATAGCCTTCTAAGTGTGGTGCCCAAAAGAGGGAGGGTAAAATAATTTAAAAGACCTTTTCTTATGATCTTTTCTTAAAATCACTTAAGCCTTCATGACCCTTAAAGGTCCCCTCTTTAAGTGAAATAAGAAACATAAAGTAACTTTAAAAAAGATATTCTTTTATAAATATTCAATCAAAACACTCAATACTCTTTTCCCTTCATTCTTGTCCCTTACCCCCATGAATAAGTTAAGGCTAAGGGTCTTCCATGATGTCCCTATCAAAAGAGGGACATGACATCAATATCAAGTGTCAACCAATTCACTATTTTTGTATTTAGTTTGAATCTTTTGGGGCTTGCCTCAAATGATGCTAAGGTGCTAAGTAAAATAACATTCATAGTCAAAATAACTTCCAAATCTCGACCATCCAAAGTGCGAACTGAGAACTGCAATGAGGGTTAAAAGTAAAACTTAAAACTTGAAGGCACATTTTCACTTAACAATTTGTGGCTCTTCGTATTAAAGGCATGTGCTTGAACTCAAAAATTGTGTATTAACTATTAACCTAGAACGAGAAAACCTGATAAAAAAATCCCCATGTTTTAACTTTTAATGCATTGATGAGCTTTTTTTCATTGGTCAAGAAATGGGGATTTCTCAACGATTTTCGCTAATATTACTCGGCAAAAATCGTCGAGAAAATTGCGTTTCTCATCTCACGAGAAACAAATTGTTATCTCGCCTAGCTCTTATACCACGAGAAATGATGAGAAATGACAAGAAATTGCCGAGATTTGATACTATGATTAGAATAACATATGGTTAGACTAAGAGATAAGCAATGTGCACAAGGGATAGCGGATGTGAACCTTTCGGCAGTAGGAAGGTCTTTTAGAACTGAAGGGTACAACCATGAGAAGTACTTGCCAAGTATACAAGACTGAGGTGTTATATAATTCAGATTTAGTGTCTACACTTTGATAGTTTTCTTTGTGGGAAATCCTCTCAGGACAAGCGGCCACCTCTCAATCGTTTGGCTTCACAGTCCTTTGGTGTGACATGCTTTGTGAGTATCCCTATTCATGTTTCAATGTCAATTTTTTTTATTGTGAACTAGTGACATGCAATGACAAGTAGTGACAATTGTCAAATTTTTATGCAGTAATCATGAGGAATCGACGCCATCCACGTGGTAGCATCACAGGATGTCCTAGCCATAGTGTTTGGTGATGGTTTGATGACTGTGAAATTAATTCCAACATTCATAGAACATCGCCACCCTTGATGTGGCATGATCACGGGGCCCTATGCTCACAGGATGGCAAGAGTGACGTGTTTGACGAGCATCAAACTTAGTGTGGGATCCATGTAGTGTGCTTTTCACCATTCATGGGCATGTTCAATTTATCCAATTTATCTTTATTTTCACATGCGTCTTCATATTCCTGCAAAATAAAATAAAGTGGTCACATTAATAAACATATTGGAAACTAAGTGACCAATATTAACCTTAAAATATAATAACAATTAGATCACAAAGATGACATGTGGTAGTTGTCCATAAGCCACGAGCTTGCGAGAATAAAAAATGTCTTTATAAATAGCATGGACCCGTTAGTTTTTAAATCAAGTTTATAATATCCACGGGTCCAACCTTTACTCAAATCATGCGACTAGGTGATGAGACACGTCGCGACCTTACATAGGTTACGACCATGGTCACAGGTTCCTATAACTTAGGTTGTGGACCCATTAGTTTATGTGATAGGATTTAATTTAGTGGTCGGGCCTGTAGGTTTGGAAAATATGAAGGGGTTGCAATATAACAAAGGGAGGCCGCAACTAAACTATAAAGGGGGGATACAAATCATATAGTGAATGGGGATCACTATTATCAAAGTGACTAGCTATTAAGTGGCCGCAAATAAACATATGGGAACCTTTAAGCGAAGAAATATTAAACAAAGTGACCAATTTAATTAAATCAAATCCTAGACTTGGGATATAATGCAAATTGAACATGGACTCTATGGTGACAATGTAGCATCTTGGTTTTCGAATTGAGATAAGAATAATTTTACAAAGTAAAAAGCATTTCAGTTTTGTCAAAAGAATGTCCTTGTTTTCCCAAAAAAATGGCGCGTGTTGGTGACAACAAATGGTGACATCTGTGGGGAAATGACTATTAAGTGTTTAGATGTAATGTCCCTTTTAGGGCAAAATTTAGCAATTCTGGAAATCACTCAAAATCTGAAATTTTGAACCAAATTTATAGCTAGAAATTACAATAAAAATACTAGTTGTATGAATGTGTGATCAAATATCAAAATAGGCATCCAAATTGCTTCAAAATTGCACTTTGAAACCCCCCAAGGGGTTCGTTGCCCTAGGAGAGGGCACCAAATCAGGTCGCTGCACTTGCTAGGGCTCCAAACAAGGTTTGCTGCCCCAAAAATTGCTGCTCCACCCTTTAAACTGTTGTTCCATTGTTGCGTTCCACTTGGAATGGTAGCTAGATGCCACAAATTGCTCAGTTCTGTCCAATATGAACCCTGAGTTGAAATCACCCTGTTGAAGGTTGAATGTTTTTGTCTTCAACTTCAGAATACGAAAGAAAAGTTTCATCTCTAAGATTGAAAGTCAAGCAAGCTTCTCAAACTCATGATTTTGCTTTATAAAAGTGACCTAGATACAAAAATTAAAAATCTCCACTTCCTTTTATATCTTTTCCACTCAAACTTCAAACTTACGTTATTTTAGTAATAAAACATAAGTTGCCGACATTACTTTTTGGCCACTTAGTTATATTATTAAGTTTACTTTAAGGTATTTAATAATGCTTTTTATTTTAATAATAATATTATTATTAAGTTGCTCAAAAGAGTATAAATGGCTGGGCCCAACTTAAATGATATTATTAATTATCATAATCTAGAAAATGGGACATTACAGTGCACTCTTCCCAAAAGGGCTTGCCCTCAAGCAACCTCCTGTGCTCAAGTATCACTATACCAAAGTTGTAGGTCATGCTATAGTGCCCATAGAGCCTGGACCCTGTACCTATCAAGTGGAATAACTTTTGCCAAAAAAATAGTGTGATATATCTCTGATATCCCAAATGGATAATGAATGCAATTCATTGACAAGATGTTTATCCAAAATTTGGTGGTCTTAGGGCGCCCAAAAACACCCACAAGACCGAAAGCTGCGATATGCTCTCCTCGTTGTGTTGTCACTGTCCCATAGCTGTCAAGTGGTATAACCTCTACCAACAATTATCATGGGGTCTACTCCATCCATTACCCACATCTATATGCTCCCCTTCAATGAAGTCTTCTATCCACGGTATGAGAACATCTTCCATACATTTCTTTAAGGCCAAAGGTTGGCCCAAGGGCTCACCACTGTGTTTCGGTTGTACCCATCTGCTCTTCTCATACGATAAAAGATCCCAAACACTTGCTTCATGACTATAGCCTTGAGCTCCAATGGGTCTCATAATGTTATTGTGCTCTGATCCCTCCAATTTGTGGCACAACACAGCTTGCATGTGTGATCATAGGAATTTGACATAGAGAGGAGGTTAGTCTCGTGTTAGTCCATAAAACAATGAAATAAACACACTAACATGCTAACATCTCTAGCCTAGATCATAGGGGGAGCTTAATGAACAAAATGCAATTGAAAACACAATTAAAATGCAAAATACAAACAATCACTTACCTTGAATGCTCCAAATGATTCGTTGAGTGGCTTGCTCGATTTATGCTCAGAGAGTCTTTGGCAATGGAGTTTGTGTATCTCCCTCTCTCCTTGGGACCATTGTGGCTTGATGTGGCTTATGCTCGGCTCAAGATTTTGGCATTATAACCTTGCTTGTAACAAAATGGGCATAACAATATATCAAAAAAGCTTTGAATTCATTTGTGCACGATAACTTTGCACTAAAATAACTTAAAATTCAATAGGCAAGGCATTGTATTTATAGAAAATGGATCTAACCTCAACCCAAGGTGAGTCGAGGTGGAGTTTAAACATGGAATGAGTTCAAACCTAATGTGAGTCAAATATAACCCCAGTAGAGTTAATAGTTATCAAGTAATAATGATTTTCAATGAATAGGCACGGGTCTCTAAAATGAGATATTTTAGGATATTTCCAAAGGGCTTGACAACTCACCAAGTAATCCTGAAAAGCTAGGATATTTCATATTTTTGAATTTATTTTTTTATTTATTCATTAATTGCACATGGAAAATTCAACTAGGCTTTTAATTTGGTTTAGCTTGTTAATTTATTCTGATTAGCCATTTAGCTTTTTCAAGATTTGATTTAAGTGTGCAAGTGCCCCACTTAATAGGTCCATAGGCCAAATTGATTGTTGTGATGCTGCAATATGATTAGGGATGAGTCCGTGAGAGGTTATGATTGCATACGATAGGATACCCCAATTAGGAATGCGTCGACGAGATTTTGAGCTTTGACGAATGATGCGCAAGCAAATATGGGACGTTCAATGATTCGTAGGCTTAATTTGCAATGGTTGGTAGGAATCAGTATAAAGTTCGATCGAAAGCCAGTTGTGACCAGTTTTAGGTGTCTACGATATTGCAAGCTGTAGGCATAATGATGTCTTCTCAAATAATGAAAAAACCCTGTATGCCTAAAAGAAGATAATGATTGAAGAAGAAGCTCCAAAAAATGTTTGGGAAGCCTATAATGATGCCCCCTCAAGGGAGTGGCTGTTACATATGTTTGATGCATGGTCCCTCGAAAAAGAAGCAAGAAGAAGAATGAAATTAACCCATGGGTTAGATTAATCCAATCGAGAAAATTCTTGCATGCATTGATTTAAAAAAACCTAATTTGTCCAAAGACAATTGTAATCAGTAATAGAGGTTGAAACACTGATGTGCCCACAGGGGGTTATAATCAGTGGCACAAGCATATGTCCCAGTTAGCGCTGATGCGTCAAAATAATGATTTGCCCATAGACGGTTATAATCATTAAAATGACTTGGATTGAAAAATGATATTTGATTGTGCCCTAGTAGGGTAGATTGACAAACATAACTCAAGGATATACCCTGTTGCACAGAGTAAAAATGGGCGAGCACAAATGTAGATGCAATGGTCTAATGACTGAAGAAGTCATGAACAACCAGGAACACGAGGATGCACAAAGTGATGAAAGAGGTGAATAGAAGAATAAAGGAGTGATCAATACGAGTGATTCGGTTGTACCTGCTAATGCAGAGATGCTCGTCCTTATTAGTATTGATACAACTAGAATGGTCAAGGGGTTGATTCGATCAAAGAGGGTGGGAGGATTTGCCAAGGTTACCAAGGAGAAACTTCTGCGGCTCCATTGCTTGTAAGACTTCTCGAGCTGATTTTTGCTATAGCATGTGACAGTATGCATCATGACTGAACACCATGATAACATGGCCGAAATATGTGTAAGGACTGACTCCCCATCCAATAAACAATTGAAAACAATGCACCAATGATAAAAACCATGATGACAATGTTGACGTATGAATATGGATAGACTCAAGAGTAATGTGCAAGGAATCACCCAATGAACACATACACTGAGTCGAGGCACATTACTGAAGGCAAACAAATAGGTACACAAGCAAACAAACACACAAAAACCCTGAAAGTGAAATAAAAAGAAAGCATCCTAACAATAGATTTGCCTTGGTAGGGTGGACCGAGGATGACTAACTAGGCTTAGACAGGACAAATGTTTTTGGATTTTGAATTTTTTTTAATGTTTTTGGAATTTTGAGGTATCTTAAATTTTTAGAGATTGATAAGATACCACTCACAAAATGACAAGAGCATTGGCTTAGGTTGCTTCCAAAATGGCGAGAGCCTATGGAAAAGAGGGACTGAGTTGACCTCAACAGGAATTGAGTGCGGCCTACATAGTCCCATTAAGACCTCAACTCACAGTAGTTTTGCCAACACAAAAGGGAGTGAGAACCGACTAGGTCACAACAAGTTCTCAAAGTGAGGAGAATGGCCAGGCAAATGATAATAGTAATGGCAAGGTGATGTGGCAATGCATGGTAAAGGGTGTTGTTCCTAATTTGCCCATAGGCAGTTATAATTAGGAAACAACGACATAGGTCTGTGATACTAATTTGCCCATAGGCAGTTATAATTAGTAACAAAAGGGGTGATACTAATTTGCCTATAGGCAGTTATAATTAGTGGCACTAGTCGAACGTAAATGGAAGATAACTTGCCAGATCCACTGTCACACTATTTTCATAGACTGTCATTTAAACACGGAATTCTAAAACTGTTGAAACTAGATTGGAATCCCATTGCGGAAGGTGTGGGAAGAACCAAAGGAAACAAGATCAAAAAGGGTTAGGCAGGATTACTAAAAATAGGGTTTGGTCTAATAGGGATGACATGGTAGAACAACATATGGTATGGCATTATTTAGGATGATGATTGGATGGAAATTGGATATAATGGCAAGAGGGTTGCCCTTATGTGATATGGCAAGGTAAATGGCAGGGTATGAAACAGTAGCAAGAGGAATGGTGAATGAAAGAGGCAAGGTAAATGGGAAATGGAAAGGTATGGTAAACGACAAATGGAAACGGCAAGGTATATGATTCTGGCCAGGTATAGGTATGGTTTTTGGCAAGTGGAAAAGGTATGGTTTTTTATTTTGGGAAGGCAAATGTTTCTGCTATTCTTGTTGATGTGGAGATGCACGTCCTGATCAACAAATGATACAACCAGATTAATTAATCATGTAAATTGCTAGCCCACAACTCTTCTTAATAGTTGCTTTGTCAAGAACTGGATGCAGATTTGGATGTCGAGAATGTTGTGTTCTTTGTAGGTCGTTGATTCTGTTTCCTTCAAATGTTGAGACAAGGTATCTTTGTAGCCTCTGCAAAGTGTGGCTAGGGATGGTAAATAGAGATAAATAATGGATCATAGGTTTGATTTGGCGATGTAATAGTGGATGATAATGAAATGTATAATGGTTGGACGACAAATGAAGTATGGGATTTTCAGGTACACACAATGTTGCTAATTTCGGATTCGACATAACTTTGGATGTGGCGGGGCTGAAGACTTTTGAATATGCTCTTGATAGGACCATTAGTTTTTTTTGTTATTTGGGCCTGTGAGTAGCTACCATTTGATTATGCTATAGATTGGAAGCTATACTGATTTGATCTTTCATAATGTTTTCATCAAACAGTGAAGGACTATTGTGTTCAACTATTGGCGTCTTGAAGGGGTTTTCATCAATGAAGTTGTCTTGAATGTCTCATAGTGCCTCCAAGAACGTTTCACTAAGGAACGTTGACTTTTGACTTTGATTGTCTTCTAGCGCCTTCGAAAAGGTTTCACTAGAAGATGTTGAGTTTAAACTTTGATTGTCCCTTAGTGCCTTCGAAAAGGTTTCACTAGAAGATGCTGAGTTTAAACTTTGATTGTCCCTTAGCGCCTTCAAAAAGGTTTCACTAGAAGATGCTAAGTTTAAACTTTGATTATCCCTTAGCGCCTTCAAAAAGGTTTCAGTAGGAGATTGTTCTTTTGCATGAACATGGTTTTGCCCCCCCCTAATATTCTGCAACTGATATGTTGCCATGGATGCAGTTCAACAAGGTGTCCCAATCAACACTTGTGGGAGGTGGAAGGTCAATATAATGGCTAGGTTGGTTGGTGTTAATGGAATGTGAAACGGTAAGGGAATAGGGGGAGGCAACACAATCCTCATAGAAGATACTAGGAGAGCTTGTGTTAAAGCAGAAGTAATCATCCTCAAAGATCGTAGAAGGATCACAAATGTATTCAAATTGATTTGCAAGGCATGCATAACCAATATTGTAATAGCCACAAACATATTTTGATTCTGAAGCTGAGTCTGACTCAAAGGACTCAGAATCCAATGTTGAGACTGACGTTGATTTTGCTTTTGATGCTAAATATGATGTCGGTTCAAGAATAAAACCCAACTCCAATGTTGATTCTTTATTTGGTGTGGACACTGCTACAATGATGTCTAGTTGAATGTTTGGTTTTAGACAAGTAACGGCCTGTGATGGCATGATGGGCTCCACAGAGATTGATTTGTCAAAGTGAGACTCAATGATAGGAAAAAGGTCAAGAGACAACTCCTCAGAGACTGGTTTGTCAAGGAGAGGCTCTTTAAAAATAGGCATATGGTCGAAATAATGATTTGCCCAAAGGTGGTTATAATCATTAAGAAGTGACTCAACAAAGACTGACTTGTTAGAGTGAGACTCCTCGACAATAGGGATAGTATTAAGAGGTGATTCATCATAGGTTGACTTGTCATAAATGGTTGGTTCAACAAAAACATTGTGGATTGGTTGGTTCTCTTGGCCTTGGTTTACAATCAGTTGTAAAATACCAATTTTGAATACATCTTGGTCTTCGAATGATTGTATTAGTTGGAGGTATGGATTGGGTCAGTTTTGGTTGGACGATTGGGAGGGGTTTTATAAAGTGGGGAACGGTTGGCAACAGTTGAAGAATGGCCGGTGGTTGGATAATGATAGGCTTAACAAAGGCTGGTTCCTGGCCTATGATAGCAACTGTGACCCGTCGAGTTGTGATTTGACAACTTGGTTGGGATAGTGAGCTACTATACGTGGAAGGGCCGAGAATGGTAACGGTAGGGTGTTGCGGAGCTTGGTTTCTCACACAAGCCAAAGGACGAGGTCTTGGTATAGAAATGGTAGGGCATTGTGGAGCTTGGTTGCTTGCACAAGCCAAAGGACGAGGTCCTGGTATAGAAATGGTAGGGCATTGCAAAGCTTGGTTTCTCGCACAAGCCAAAGGACGAGGTCCTGGTATAGAAATGGTAGTCCTTGGACGTTGTGGAGCTTGGTGGCACATGCAATCCGAAGGAGGCTTAACGGTATAGGTGTAGGAATGGTCATCATGATTGGTAAGATGGACAACATCATATGTTAGCCGGCCAAAAGGTGTCACCAAATACTGCGCTTGAGGATCTTGGGTTTGTTCCCTAAAGGACAAGAATCTGTCTCACAAACCACTTCTTCACCATAGGGGTCTCGAAGTCAATTTGTGCAGCTATTCTATCATAACTTGGATTGTACCTGTTTCCACCATAAGTGTAACGAGACATAGCCATATCAGTGATAAACGTTCCGCAAAAGGCCTAGAGTTCTACAAACTCTGAAAAACAATGTCCAAAGGACAAATGGTTCAAACTTGGTCTAGGGGAACTGTATCTCCAAAATAATCTGTGCTAAAACTTGGTATAAAACCACCTAACATCAAATGTCCAACGTTAAATATCTCACACAAAAAGGTGAAGCGTCTGAATGAAAATTGAAATGCCAAACTCTAGGTTTAAAGTGTTCCAAACAAGTCTAATCTAAATAAACAAAAGTTGCTATGTCTTTTAGCCAAACATGACGTCAAAAGCTAGGCTCAAAACAGGTATGTGGTAGGACTTTTGGCAAAACAAGCACAAAAGCTAGACTTAAAAACAAGGTGAGATATTTAATCTAACAAATTTGAAACACTTTGGCATAAACTAGACATTCGACTTTAGACATGAACGTGGTCAATTGGTATAAGGCATGAAACAAAAGACATATGGAGAGATAGGCTGTTTCTCCCAAATCTAGGAATAAATAATGGTTTTCAAATTGGGTAAAGAATTAACTTATGTTACACAACCTCAAAGAGAAAGATCTGTATCTAGGCCCAAATTGCACAAGGCATAAACAAAAATCAATCAATGTTTGGATTTGAACTTGTTAAGGTTAATTAAAAACTCAACTTAGAAAACTAGGCTTCTTTGAACAAACAAGCTAGACAAAGCTGAATGACATAACGACACTAGGCAAAGATCTAAAAGACACGCGACTTGGTTTCGAAAATAGATTTTGGGAAACAAGGCAAACAAGTCTATGAAACAAATCGAACAACGTAAGGGTGTTATCGCGCTCTAAAGATGTAATCAATGGTTTGTTTCAAGACTCCAAGGCACAAAACTTGAAATGATTTGGGCAGTATAACGTTAACCTTTCCAATCAAGTGATACACACAAAGATTTGTCAAAATACTAATGCAAAGGTATGATGTCAAACAGATGACATAATGCTTCCTCAAACAACGGAGTGATGTGGACACAAAACTCGTTTTGACGTGGCATAAACAAATGGTTTTTAGACTCAAAGACCAAGCAAGTAAAGGAATAATGACAAAATACAACAAGTATAACGTCCAAATCCCTAAAACTGACAAGGTTGCATAGTACTATCGAATTCCATCTATATATGTGCTCTTAAGAGGATTTTAAGTATTAATCCAAAAATAAAAGCGCGTGAATAAGTAAGGTTTTTAGGCCCCCTCTTCTCCCAAGAGATTGTACGACAACATGGAACTTCGGGCTACTCACCCTGCATCAATAGTCTTTCTGCCACAAGTGGGGTTGTTCTAAAAACTGTAGGTTTCACGTGTCTAGATGGTCTCAAGTGTGGTTAACACTAGAGATGCCTCATGTCAATTGAGTTCATATCGGTTAACTTACTATGCAAGGGTCTATTCCTTTGCATAACGATTCCATTCATGTATTGCTTAGTGGAATCCCTTGGTTAACCAGGCCTGACTCAGGTTTTCATTATGATTGGAGAGGTTAGCTGCTCAACCATTTGGCAATTGTAGTATACGTGTCCTGATTTATATAACCTCGAGTCAAAGCTTCCCTAAAAAACTCGTGATGAGGCTATGAACTCCCGCTCACAAGCCAAGTTACTTAAAATAATTGACTAAGTGAAAAGACTTTAGAGGTTGTGTTTAGATCACCCAAACCATATGTGTTTTGGAGAGAGCCTTAACAACGTTGTTTTCACGCCTTTGGACAAGGCAACAAGGCAAAGAAAGAGCGTTTTTGGTCACTCGAGTTCCCTAAAGGGGACGGGGGGAGAACATACACGCATCAATCGGTTTGCACAAACAAACAACTTCAAACAAACAAGGCATAAAATGAACGTACTCAAAAGCATGTAACAAAGTGATTAAAGTTCATTTTAATGCACCAAACGAAATGTGTTGTGAAGTTTTTGGCCCTTTGACATTTGTTATTGAAAGCTTGAAACAAAACAAAAATGATTTAAACAAAAAGATTATTAAAACACCAATTTGAAATGTGAAAATTGTAAGTTAGAAGTGTTTTAAATGTCTCCTTGTGGCCTTTGGGTCCTACAAAAAGTGTTAGGGGTTTTTTGAGATTATGTGAAACATTTATGCAACTTGAAGGTAAATTGATAGCATATTCTGAAAATTTAGGAGAAAACATGTGGTTTTAAAAAGAAAAATATAAAAAACACAGTTCGGATGACTCCAAACGAAGTTGGAAAAGATGGCCTATCAACTTGTTTTGCACAGAGACCGACGTCGGTTCTGGATGATGCGCACAAAGACCGACGTTGATTTTGAGTGATGCACACAGAGACTGACATCAGTTATACAGGACCGATGTTGGTTAGTATAGGGCCAATGCTGGTTAGGAAAAACCGATGTCGGTTTGTGTAAATCTGTGTAACACTAAAAAAAATAATACGAAAAATCAAAGTAAAAACTCAATTTTTTAAGATGATCAAGCATTCATTTAAAAAACTAAGAGCTGCACTTTGGTCTCCTTGTTATATGAGATGCTTTAGGTCCGATCGGGCATGCCATTTGTGATCATAGGAATTTGACATAGAGAGGAAGTTAGTCTTGTGTTAGTTTATAAAACAATGAAATGAACACACTAACATGCTAACATCTCTAGCCTAGATCATAGGGGGAAGGAACTTAATGAACAAAATGCAATTAAAAACATAACTAAAATGCAAAAGACAAACAATCTTTTACCTTCCTTGAATGCTCCAAATGATTCGTCAATTGGCTTGCTCGGTTTGTGCTCAAAGAGTCTTTGGCAATGGAGTTTGTGTAGCTCTCTCTCTCCTTGTGACCATTGTGGCTTGATGTGGCTTATGCTTGGCTCAAGATTTTGGCATTATAACCTTGCTTGTAACAAAATGGGCATTATAACATTATATCAAATGAGCTTTGAAGTCATTTGCGCATGATAACTTTGCAGTAAAATAGCTTAAAATTCAATAGGCAAGGTATCGTATTTATAGCAAATGGATCTAACCCCAACCCAAGTTGAGTCAAGGTGGAGTTTAAACATGGAATGGGTTCAAACCTAACCTAGGTGAGTCAAATATAACCCTAGTAGAGTTAATAGTTGTCAAGTAATAATGATTTTCAATGAATAAGCATGGGTCTCCAAAATGAAATATTTTAGGATATTTCCAAAGAGCTTGACAATTCACAAAGGAAATCATGAAAAGCTAAGATATTTCATTTTTTTTAATTTTTAATTTTTATTTATTCATTAATTGCACATAGAAAATTCAACTAGGCTTTTAATTTTGTTTAGCTTGTTAATTAATTTTGATTAGTCATTTAGTTTTTTCAAGATTTGATTTAAGTGTGCAAGTGCCCCACTTAATAGGTCCATAGGCCAAATTGACTGTTGTGATGCCGCATGATGATTAGGGATGAATACGTGAGAGGTTATGATTTCATACGATAGGATACCCCAATTAGGGATGCCTTAACGAGATTTTTTGAGCTTTGACGAATGATGCACAAGCAAATTTGGGACGTGCAGTGATTCCTAGACTTAATTTGCAATGGTTGGTAGGAATCAGTCTGAAGTCCGATCGAAAGCCAGTTGTGACCAGTTTTAGGTGTCTACAACATGTACGCTGAAAACAAGGCATAATAGTCACAAGTCACTTGGAATTCCATCCAAATCAGCACTAGGATGGCTGGGATGATTATCTTTTATAATAGGACCCTTCCATTAACATTACCATGCAAGGAACCCCTTTCAAATTGCACAAATGTACAATTGTTCATGACTGCAAATATTAAGAACAACAATATAAAAATGATATAACAACTATAAATATGACAAACCCATGCAAAATTCAGTAACGCGATCGATGTAGAGACAATAGGTACCCATACAAGGACTGTAAGCTCTCCATTAGTTGACACCAACCGGAAAATACTCCTTCCCATGATTGGAAAACCCTACAAAATCACTTGTGTTAGTACCCATCTAGTGATGTGATGGCTGATAATATTGATGATAGCAGCATTAGTGCTGAAAATTAGGTCCATAGTTGTCTTGGTATGCTCCCGCTTTCATATGATGATATTACCTCATCATTGTTTCCATATTCGTCACCATGTGTTTCTAATACTTGGATAAGCATCTCCTCCATCCCATCAACACCAGCTGCAACCCCATACTCTTCACATTAGCTTGCGCTGATAACAAATTCAGTCGCTCTATCTCATCCTTGCTGTCTTTCTCCTTCACACTATCTACCTCCTTTCTAAGCTGATTACACTTACTTTTTTTAAATTTGATATTGCACTCTCCAAATCCGTATAAACTGCCATAACTTATATACCTGATCTACCAAGAATTGGAGATGGTTGTGGTCAAGAAACAACCACTTCTCAAATGGAGGCAATGGCTTTGCTTGAAAATAATTTGTCTTGCAGCTGCTATAATTGGACTTCCTCTTGCATGTCTTTTTGGGAACATCCTTGTACAATCACTTTCCCACTCTCTCTTGTCTCCATGATGACTTGAAGACTATTCTCTACTGCTGTCATATCCTTAGCAGCTATCTCTTCAACAGCCGTTACCATACTATCATCTTGTTTTACTTCTTCACTTCCCTTCTCATACTTATGAGCATGCTGGACTGAACCACAATCATCCCTTTTTTTTCTATCTTCTCCATTGTTGGACCTGCACATGAAACACATATTAGGGAAAGCAAGAGCTTTCAACAGCACTTCTTCAACCGCTTCATTATGCATCATAGATATGTTGCCCAACTCTATTCCATTGCTTGCATTTTCCTCATATCTTCCATTCATATGATGGACTTTCAAAGGTCCATTCATGCTGCCCCAAGCATGGTTGTAGCATTACATATTCTTCCTTAGAATCAGACTTGTAAAGGTTGGAAACCAATTTGCACTAGCTATACATGCCTCAACATTGACAGTAGGCTGGAAATTCTTCCACCATGTGATTGAAAATTCCTTTATGGTTGTCATAAAAAGGTAAAAGGGGTTGGAATTGTCACTAGCAGTAGATGAAAGATTGGTACACTAGATGTCATATTGAAAATCTTTCGTAAAATACATCAATGGCAATAATCTAGAGGCTGGAGACAACTACACTGACTAGAAATACTTCAATAGCAGTGACAAACTGAAAAGCATTTAACTTTTTGCTGGGAACCATTGGTATGGTTGCCAACAAAATGTTGGCCAAGCTAGAAACATGGATAACAGTAGGTCTACAATCTAGAATGGTGAAGCCATTTTGTAGAGTCTTATCCTCCTTGATTTCTCCTTCACACATCCACGGGTGACAAATTTGTATGTAGCTTGATTCCTACAATGCCATGCATTGTTGAGTCATAAGACCTTAAACAACAACCAAATAACATCTATTGTACTTACCACCTTCCCACATCCAATATGTCGCTGCCCCGACAATGGTGACTTTCTCCATAGCCTTGTCTTCAAGTGTAGAATTTGTTTCCAAGGAGTAATCTTCCTTGTAGCTCGAATGATCACTTGAATCCCACTCTTTTATGCACACACTATTTAGAATCTATATGAAAGGATCTATGTGCCCCTTGCCACTCAACGTGTTATTCGTCTTATCACCATTTTCAACATGCTGCCATGATGACAAGCTTCATGCAATGACATAGTAGGAAGCAATAAATCTGAAATATGATCATCCTTGTCATACCTTAGACTGTCACCAAAGTGTTCACCTTCCTTTGTCGATTTAGAATTTGTTGAGATACTCTCAACTCCTCTAATACCAACAAAGATCTGATGGTGGTTTGATCTGAAAATTCCAGCAAGTTGGAAACCAACATTAGTGACCCGTGAAGGCCATATTTCCTGTGCATGCCTCCCAACAAAGTTTTCCGGGAAGTCCGCCTCATAGCCTTCTCAATTGGCAACATTTCTTCCATAATCTAGGCTGTCATAGAGCTGATCCAAAAGCTTTTCTCTTTTTAATGCCTTAGAGATTTTTTTATCAACTCTACTATATTGAAGACTTGGAAATTTGGCATTAACCAAAAATTCTTTTTCAAATCCTTGCAAAACTGATTTTTCTCCATGTTCTACCTTAACAATTGGAGAATCTTTTCCCCTAATTTCTGAAGGTGTTGTTTTGCTTTAGTGGTTACACCCTTAGCTTCCTTAGTTCTACTCCATTCATCACACCATTCCTAGGTCCTTATCACATCCTCCGCACTTGCTTGCAATGTAACTGATTTATTTTCAACACTAGTAGCCACTTTTATTTCTGTCTCTTTTCTCATCACAAGGGCAAAAATCCTGTGTTGCAGGGATACGCCCCCTGGCCCGACGCCTCCTATTTGGAGATGCCTCCGGCACGGGGACGTCCTGGGTACTCTTGGAGGCGTCCGCCGGCGTGCCGGAAGCGTCCGGCACACCGGTGGGTGCCTCCGGGACGCCTCCGGGAGTACCTGGGACGTTTTCGGCGCATACCCGAGGGATTCCGGTAGAAAAATGGCAATTTTTTTTTAAAAAAAACCTCAAAAAATCCTTAAAAAAGAAACCCTAAAAACTAAGCAACCCTAAATGTAAATCCAGTCTGAACCCAACCGTATAGAAATAAAATAAACATTTAAGTATAAGTTTACATTTAGAACTTATACTTTAAGTTATATTTTATTTATATACTTTCAGGATGTTTGAGAGGGGTTTCGGACTGCTAGGAGCTATAATGCAAATTCTAGGTTTTGGAGGATCCTGTCATATTTCAAAGGTAGTCAGATACCAGGGTTTCAGGGTTTCAAACTTAGCCATATTTCAGGGTTTCAAGATTTCAAGGAGACATCATAGGAGGTATGAAGGCTGCATGAAGGGATGTATGCGTGATAGAATAGTATGAGAATATCTCTGGCAAAGTGCCACAAGCCGATCCCGCCCCATTCCTTGTGCACCCCTTAAGGCATGCACTCGTGAGATTCAATGCACCAATGAGCCCTTGTGAGAGAAAGTGTCAGTAAATGATAAAGTTGAAAAATAATGGGAGTGGCATTCATGATTTTGTGGACAATCGAGATGATTTATTCTAGATTTGAATGTACATCTTGTCTTTGAAGTAATGAATGAATGAATATTATATATTTTTAAGTGTTTTATCATTTATAGACAAATATTTTCACACTATGTAGTTTCAAGTGTTTTATTAAAAAAATGAGTAATATACAATATATATATATACACACACATAGACGTACCCACGACGTATCCAAATCAAGGTTTTTGAAAAATGACGTACTCGCGTACCCGAGACGTCCCCGTACCCGTACCCAAACAACATAGCAAAAATCTCATCCTTTTGGGCTAGAACATTTTTCCCACTTTCCTTTTGTATGATAGTTGTCCCCATGAACTATTCCCTCTCCCTTCCTTGCAGCCCTGATTTTTCTTCATGCTCCGCCATTACAATTTGGAAATGCTTTTCCTTTTCCTTTCTCAAGGCATGCTGCAAGTCTCCTTGTGTAGTTTATGGTTTAGACCTTGGTCCAATTCCAACTCGATTTTTCTTCAATTCTATGAAGTTGGTGACTGATAGTTCTTCCCGTATCTCAATTGGAAGGGCTCTATACTCAGCGTAGCTAGTAGCATGTCATCAACTATGTAAGACTAATTTTCCATCATTGGAATGGTTTCTACTCATGGAAGGAAAGTAGGCCGGAATGAATTAAATGAAGAATCACTCGTGGTCCTTAGTGGCTGAATATTATTGTTTGCTTTTGAAGAGCTCCCTTCACCATTCAGATTTTGTATGATATGGTTCAATCATGCCATCATATTAGCCAATCTCTCTTGCTGTTGGACAAACCTCTCAAATCTAGTATTATCAAAAAATTTGACTGCCATTTTATTTTCTCTTTCTGAATCACAATCTAGCAAGAAACAAGCTTTGATACCACTGAAATGTCCCTTTTAGGACAAAATTTGGCAATTATGAAAATCACTCAAAATCTGAATTTTTGAACCAAATATATAGCTGGAAATTACAACAAAAATACCAATTGTATGAATTTGTGATCAAACATCAAAATAGGCATCCAAATTGCCTCAAAATTGCACTTTGAAACCCCCCAAGGGGTTCTCTGCCCTAGGAGAGGGCACCAAATTAGGTCGTTGCCCTTGCTAGGGCTCCAAACAAGGTTTGCTACCCCAAAAACTGTTGCGCCACCCTTTCAATTGTTGTTCCACTGTTTTGTTCCACCTGGAATGGTAGTTAGATGCCACAACGTGCTCAACTCTACCCGATATGGCTCTTGAAATGAAGTCATCCTGCTGAAGGTTGAAGGTTTTTATCCTCAACTAAAAAATACCAAAGAAGGGTTTCGTCTTCTAAGGTTGAAAGTGAAGCAAACTACTCAAACTCATAATTTTGATTTATAAAAATGACATAGATGCCAAAATTAGAAATATCCACTTTGTTTTATACCCTTTCCACGTAAACTCCAAACTTTATTTTAATAATAAACCATAAGTTGCTGACATTACTTTTTGACCACTTAGCCATATCATTAAGTTTACATAAAGTTATTTAAGAATACTTTTTATTTTAATAATAATAATGTTATTAAGTTGTTGAAAAAAGTAGAAATGACCAAGCCCAACTTAAATAATATTATTAATTATTTTAATCTAGAAAAGGGGACATCACAATAGAATTCAAAAATTTACGGTTTCAACTTTGAAAGGGAAACTAAATAATTGATGCAAAATAATTTCATATTTTCGAATAAAAATATGAACATTTGTTCCAACTCAATCACATAACATATTAGGTTTTCACCTCTCAAAAGAATCAATGGTGTGTGAAAATGATTTAGTTATTTCACCGTGAGAATTTTTGATATAGCACAAGAGAAATCACTCTATCAAAACTTCTAATGGGCATTTTTCTTATTTTTATTTTTACTTTATAGGGAATGGTTTGGGAGGGGGGGAGAGGGAGCGCAGGCTAGTTATTGCTTTGCTATCAGCCAAACATTTATAGTTGCGACAGAGTTACCTTTGGCTCCACTCTAGGTCTTGGTTAACTGCCAGCGAAGCATCCATGTATCCGTGGAGATTCCTTGAATCACTTTTATAGAAGAAAATCTTTAAAATTTTCTTTGAGAATTTCAGATTCTGTTTTTTTTATTTTATTTTTTATAAGGGTTGGGAACTGATATATCCAAGGTAAAGGGAAAATCATAAAAATTAGTCATAAGAGATCTTTCCATTACTTGCACATACTCCTCAAGTCAATTTTAATCTGATAACATGCAACTATGACTCTTCATCAATATAAAAACTTTTCTTAATTCATTTAAAAATTCTGAAAAAACTTTCATTTCTCTAATGGAAATATAATCTTATCAAACATGACACCAATATTCATCCAAAATTTACCATTTCTTTGAATTTCAAAACATTTTTACAGTGCTACCAGCTCTTAGCCAATTGAATGCAACAACCTACATGGATTTGTACACAATGAACATCTGGGAAGTTTGGAAGTAGTCAAATTTGGTGGGTACTAAAAAGCATGTCCTCAGTTTCTTTATTTTGTTTTTGGCAAGTCTTATTGAACTACCAACTACTCAAAGCAAGCTAATTTAAGCAAACAAGAAAACAACAAACATCAAACCAAATCTATGAAATCCAAAACAACAAATTAATCAATGAAAGCAAAAAATGAAATAAACAAAAACTATTCTAATTTTAAAGTAACACTACCCTAAACTAACAATTTACAATCAAAGTGGGAGGGTGAATTTGACAGTTTTGTGCAAGACATTTCCCACTGCTTCATGACTATTTACAGTTCTCAACCTTGCAGGTATATCCTTGTATTTGTCATGTCCCCTTCTCAGTGACATCTCTCGGAGCACAGGATTAGCCTATCATACGACCCTCGTAGGCTGATCGTTTGGATAGAGGGTCACCTGGGAGCTTGGCACATGCTTCAGATCGGCAGAGTTTGATCAGTTGGCTTTCGTTTGGGCTTGATCGGACACTTTTGGCAGAAGTTACTATTTTTAGCAGTTCTTGGTGGTCAGTGTGGGACCCCTGCTATTTTTGGCAATATGGGTTGACAGCATTCGGAATCACTCCAGTATATGACCGCTTCAGACGGTTCGGTCATCGGGCGAGTAACGAGGGAAATATTAATATTTAATTGCATTAATTAAATATTAATATTACGAGATTATTATATTAAGTTATAATTAAAAATTATAACTTAAGTGATTTAACGCTGAGGGGGCGCCCATCATCAGGAAGGGGCCAAATTTAATATTATTATAAAATTTGGCCTAAGTTGAAAATATTAAAATAATTAAAGAATTGCGATTTTTAATTAAAAAAGTCCTATTATAGTGGAAATCGCACCTCTTTGGTTATATATACTTCTGCATTGGGAGGAGCGCCATTATGTCATTTGGAGAATTGAAAATTGATCAAATTTGTCTGAGCTAGAGCTTCAGGGGTTCGAGTTCATTTTTCTTGGAGAACGTGCCATCTCCATTGGAAGCAATTCAGAGGTTGTGAAATAACACCTGATTTATTGCAGCCGGGGTTTTCTTCATTCAGGGGAAGACATTGATTTTCAGAGGTTATCATCACAGGTTTTTCATCAGGGTTATTCCTTCTTCAGTCAGGGATCATTTAGGCGCCCATTTTTGGAGGTTGAAATAGCCAGAGAACAGGCCGTACAGCAGCATTAATTGCTGGCTTTATTCCAGCCGTACCATCTACAGCAAAGGACAGATATCATAAGAGCAGGGCGCAGGGTTTTTTCTTTAAAAAAAAAAAAAACTGTACCTGTCCGTACCGTACGGACGGCATCCGTACGGCATCCGTACGGACTGTACCGCGCCTGGTTTTTGGCAGCAGTCATCAGTTTTATTGGGCAGCGAACAGTCCAGGTTTTTCTTGAACCAAACAGCAAGTTTTTTTGTAAACTCATGCAACTAGGGTTTTATTTTTAATAAAAAATAGTCTTTTCGATATTCAGTAAATTTTATAGGATTTATTTATCATTTTATGCAAAATCTGCATTTCTTTCAAAAACTGGCAAAAAACTCAAAAACAATAAAAAATTCAAAAACCTCAGAAAAAACATATAAACCGTCAGTTGTCAGAATCAGAGGGAACTCGGGGTTCCTACAGTATTCATCTAAAAACTGAATCAATTTTCTTAATTCAAAATCAAAGCAATTGAAGCATTTAATTCTAACAAAACGATCTCCTTTAATTCCAAAATCAGAATAAACATTGGTATAGAAGATACTTACCTCAAAGTTGGGCCACACAACAACATGGGATTCCTTTATCTGGAGGTCTGTGACCATGAGATTCGAGGCAATAGACTTAATAAATACCAGCATTGTGGAATTTGGATCGGCCGTTGAATGGCCCTCTTCTTTGATCTCTTCTTGTAGGGTTAAGGGTGTTCTTCTGGATCTAATCTTGCTTGGCATTCCTCATCAGAGTCTGTGAAAACCTGCACATTTTGACATTCAAACTTATTAAAAACATCATCATGGACAAAATTAGGATTCACTAAACTTTCCTCTAAAATTTCTTGTTGGATATATCCTTTGCAATCCATTGATTCTTCTTCATTCTCTTGTGGTGTAGGATCTTCTGCATGATCTTCTGAATTATATTCTTCAACTGCACCATAATGCATAAAAGTATCTACATTATGGTCAATTTGCTCATACTAAAAGGCTTCTATGGGAAGAGTGATAAGATCTTGAACTTGCTGATTTTTTTCATCATTTTGTACAATGTTTTGAAAAGAGAACTAATTTTGTTCTTGGCTTCTATATGACAACTGATCATCCACCTGAACAGCGTTTGCGCAAGCTAAGATTAGAGTATTTGCTGTAGACATTCTCACCGAAGTGGCGGTTAATGAATCTAAAGCATGTAAATATATATCTAAAACCATTGCTTCAGAAGGTCTATGACTGATTGTGATATTTTTATACTTTGTTTGAAATAAAAAATTTAAATCCCTAATTAATTCATGGTGTTCTTTTTTAATCATAATAAATTCTTTTAGCAAAACACAAGCATCAATCATGTGACCAAACTAAAACAAAAATTCTTCTTCAAGATTCTACCAACTTGTAATGGAATTAGGTGCCAAGTCTAAATATCAATCATATGCTACTTCTTTCAAATAAAAGGAAATAATGTGCAAGCTATCTTCAAATTTTATATTCAAAACATTCATAGCATATTTATAAGCAACAAGATGTTCTTCAATAGCTCTTTTACCATTGTTTTGAAAATTGGGAAGGAAATCAAATGGATCATTTGGGAGATCATGTTGAATACCAGGGACGTTTATGGTTGATTTACCAAGCCAAGCCATTTTTCTTTTTGATTTTTCAATTTTCTAACCTTCATGAATTTTTAATATTTGATGGAAACTGAAATAAAACCAATACATGGACAAAAATTAGTCACAAAAGGCCCTCCTAGCGCCGAAAAACCAATAGATGTGTGTTTGATTCACACCACAAGTTGGGATATTCACTTGCACATTTTAGGATCACTAGATATGACCCAGGGGATGAGTTGCATTTATGTTTTTTTTTTTTTAATGTAACCTTGTGGAATAACATGTGGCTTAAATCACAAGGGAAGTTCACCCAAATGATCAAAACATCCAAAATATAGATATTTACAATGACTATACAATGAATTGAATATGATAAAAAACATAAAAATGACATAAAGATAGGGCATAAAAGAGAGGCTTCAGATCTCAGCTCAGCTACTTTCTAGTGAGGTAATCAGAATTTAAATCCATTCCTTGAAACAACCAATATTGTTGAACCTAGCTTGCTAACTCAAATTCAAACACATATGATGCATGGCCTAATGGATAAATGGTTATGAGTAAATCTTTGTGACTTAATTTTTGTAGATTGAAGTATTAGAAAAAATAACATATGCACATCCATCCACAATAATTAAGGGATCATAATTGAAACACAAGAAAGACCAGATTAGCACATTAAAATCTAATCTACTTATAAAAAGTGGCAAACATATCTAAATAATGATCACTTGCACAAAAAAAAACAACATTGCCCTAATCTAGTCCTGCTGACCCTTTAGGTCACCGCAACCTACGCAGAATTCATAAGGCGCTATGCAGAAGGTTTTCATACCTGTGCAATGACAGGTCCCTTGGAAATACGCTTACGTGTAGATGTTCCCTACAAGCGCTCGAGGATGGCAATTGATGCATATCAACACCTCAACTAAGTGTTTACATGTGCCTATGAAGAGAGCCTTGTTGCGTGCCCTTGCACAAATATTTTCGCGCCCTTATGCTAAATGTAGAAATAAATGCACGCTAAGCCGTGCGCGTGTAGTCCCCAAGTTTCAAGTAGTGGTAAGCAAGGAAGTGTGTAGAGTGTAGGTTCCAATTGTGTGTGTGCACACGAGATTTTCGTTTTGCCTACATGCTCTTCTTTGGGGAACTTCTTAAGTCCAAAAGATGGGGTCCCGCGCTCAAACACAAAAGTTTCACATTTGCGCTTCCATTATTTGCAGAGTGCACTCTAGACTGCGCATTGCTCCCTGTGCAGGTTTGCAGCTCTGAAATATCTTTGCGATATTATAGTTTAGCGCCTGACCTTCCACAGTGAAGTCCTGCGCATGTCTTTGCGCAAATTCAAATTCATAAATGCAGGCCCCAAGTATACATTTTCTTGTGCACTCCACTCCACGAGGGATTTCACATTCAAATGATGAAGTCCCACACCTAAACATAGAGAATTGCACTCACAACTTCATTATTTGTAGGCTGAAGTCTAAGTCGCGTGCCATCTCTTCTGCAAACTTGCAGCTCCTGAATGACAATCAGAGGTGTGTGCACCGCGCAGTGCGCACATGGCCCCCAAAGAAAGGCGGGCATTCCCATCCGCGCAAACTCTTTGCGCACAGCTTGCACATAACTCAGTGCACATAGTTCAATGCACACATAGCCCCCAAAGATAGGTGTGCACAAGGTTTTTCTACTACACGTGCAAAGATGACAGCGATATCCAAGCAAACCCTGCACAGCTTGTGTGCCAAGTGAACATAGAAGGATCTACAACTGGTAGGCAAGCAACGATGGTAGTTAAGTATGATTGGATGTGAATGAGGCTAAGTCAGAATGAGTTAAATGCAAAAGCGGTTGTTAGATGGCAGAGCATGTACAAACGTCTCCTCTGATTACTAAAGTGTATCTTCCATCCTCGATACACACATTGGCTGCTAAAAGATCCAATAGTGACCTTCCAACTACTTCCATTATCAAATTGTCAGATTTAAATTGAATGAGCATTTGGGTGCTCTTAATCAACCTTGGGATCTGGGCATCGTTTTCGAATTCAAGTTCCTATCTACCACCTCCAATAGTGAATTGATTACGCAGAGCCTTGCCCTGTGCTATATAAACCCTGTTTTTTTATTATAAAAGGGGGACATTTTTAGGCATCATAACACTGCCAAAATTTGCTCTTCAAGAGCCCTCTCCTGGTATAACAAAGCTTTGCCCATTCGAGTTTGTAATATTTCCTTGGACCTTGAGATTAATAAGAACTGATTTACATTCTTCATGCTCTGCGTTCTGTGTGCATTCATGGTTGTTGATCCTTGTCTATGGATGTTTGTCCCTCTCATTGTCGTCCTCTCTTCGCATCTCTGTGCAGAATCAAAAGTCTCTGCAAGCCCCATGATGTGTATACATGGGTATGCGTAGACGTTATTTGTGGACCTTTCGTCATCCCTCTTAACGCTGCTCTGTGTTTCCTTACCTCCATGCAAAACACTTATGTAGTGCGCCTGGTTTGAAGATTTCATATCAGGTCTGTTAGTTTTATTGTGTCGTTAAGCAGGTGAGGTGCTCGCTCTTTTCTTGGTGCATCACCTTTTATATTTCAGCACCCTTTTACCTTTTCTCTCCCTTTTCTCCTTTGTCAAGTTTAGGTTTAGCATTAGTTGTAGATTTCATGTTGCTTTTTTTAGGTTTGTGCACTGGTCCTAAACCAGGTGCAATTAGAATAGAAGGAAGTCGGCCTACTCTGGTGGTTTGTCCCAAGGAGTGCAAGAGTCCCACACCTTGGGGGATGATCCCACTGTTACAATGAGACACCGAATCGCTCTCCGATGCGCAAGTCCAAGGCACTAGGCACGGAAGTGTCACGCCGCAGCGCGCGCAAGCCTTTGGTCACAGGTGCACATTTCGAGTGATAACAGTTTCTAGCACGCCTGGTGGGATCAAGTTTAGAAGTCGGCTGAGAAATTGGTGCTATTCTCAGTAATTCAAAGTATTGAAGACACTCTACAGAACACTTGGTGACTCCAAATGTCAAAGTTCACTAGTTTAAGCCCGAGTGCCTAAAAATATGTCATCCCTGCCTCCCCCCCATTTCATGAAAATGTTGTTGTGCTTTCTCGTTTCCCATATTAGGATGAAAGTACTCTTGGTTTCATTCAAAACTGGCCTGGACGAACAAGATACTCGCCTCCTCATAATGTTCGTTCCCTTTGCGAACTAGCCCAACCCTTTTGGCCTCCTGTTCATGCTTCCAACTAGCTTTGTGAAAGCTATGTTGCTCCTAGCCAACCCCAACAAAGCATCAAGGAGATCCTATTGAACTTCACCCAACAGATGAGGGAGGTTGATAAGGAGCTTGAATATAATAGGCACTAGGAGGAGTTTACTTACCAAGCTTACATCCACGAGTAGGAGATGAGGGAACAAAGAAGGTATGAAGAGGAATGCCTGGCTAGACAAATCGCAATCAAGGAAGAGTAGATATGTCAACTGCTCAAGAAAACACAAGAAATTAAGCCCTAAGCAACCCCTTCTATCCCCAACTTCAAGCAATCTTCTCTTGCGAATGCAGACCAACCTATGAAAAGGGAAACTTTTGTGTTCAAAGTCCCTAGCTTCAAGTAGGGTAAGTTGTCTGAACTCTCAAGTGGGCCTCCCAATTTTAAAATCCCATATTTTAGAGGTTCACCTTCTGCGGAGAAGCCTACGTCCATGCTGACTCAAAAGCCTCTTCTTCCTCACAAGTCTCAAACTCAATCATGGAAGCCCTCTTAGACCCAACACCCTGATTTTAGGATGCCTAACCTGGTTAAGGCCACTCCACCAATTAAAACCTCTTGCCCTCCCACCATCTCCCTTTTTGAAGGAGGCCCAATTTTATGGGGAACAAATAAAGATCATCTAGACGAAGAGCGGAGTACTTCAAGTGAGGATACGGAAGAGATAATTATTGGCAGCGCTCTTTGCGCCACTAAACCAGAAGGATCAAACCTACTATAGGAGGAGGATGAGGACGAAGAGTTCACGGAAGAGGAAGAGAGGGGCTATCAACTTGTTTAAGGAGCTATGGCCTTGTGCAATGGAAGAGGACATTGAAAGTGAGCAAGAATTTCAATAGGAGTACATGTTTCAAGAAGGACTTGATCAGCTTGCAAGCACAATCATGATCGTAGGATGAAGGCACCCATCATGAAATGGTTATACTGGTTGGAGAGACACTGATTGACCATTTGATGATTGGGCATGAGGATGCTATGGGTTTGGTCCAAGAGACCATGTGGAAGGATTGATCTCGGCCATCCATTGTTTGTGAAAGGACATTGCTCAAGATGATCTCACAAGTCCTTGGAAAGATAGTGAGGCACGACAGTGGTGCTTCGACCTCGTTGAGGAATTTGAGGCTCTTAGTGGTCTTGCACTCCTACTAAAGGAAGGCACTTTTATGCCCGACCTATCCTAGCCAGAGGAGGAACTTATAGGCCTATGGCAGTAGTTCAATGAGTTGGTCGAAGAGTTCGAAGCCCAAATCAAACCAACAACTCCCAAGACATAGGATGAAGTCATTGAAGTAATTTATTCGTCGCATAAAGTTCCATCGAGCCTTCCTGAGCATATTTTGAAGGCGCAAGAGCAACCCAGGTTCAACGTTGTAGTTGGATCAAAAAATCGTAGTGAGCAACTTAGTGTCGAAGACCTGCATAATGATTTGAGAGCGCAGCTGGACGTGGGCACGAATGAAGTCACAACAATAGAAAAAATGTGTCCCAATGGGCCAACACACAAGAGAAATCAACAGGGGCACTTCGCTAAGTTCATGGACTTCTCGAGCACTGGGGACGAGCCTCCCGAGTTTCAGAAGGCTCAGCGTGAGTGAAGAGTGCAGCTGGGCACAGTGAAATTTGTAAAGGACCGGCTCAGTTTTGAAGACATTTGCCACCTAGGTGAGAAGCCTATGCACTGTTGGTTAGAGCCATTCATCAAAAGGGAGCCCGGGCAGACTACCCTCCTCGAACATATTTTAAAACCAACCGGAGTGCATCCCCTTTGTGGCAAACAAGTGCCTATTTGCTTCCGCCCATCACACATCAACGCGCTCGCATGCAATGAAGGAGGTCTACAAGGATTTTGTTTCGACCCAGGCGGACCGAGCACCTTGCTTCCAATTTGTACTAGTCGATTAGCTGCTTTTTGTTTTCCTAAGCGCCTGTGCACACATGTATATAGTCATAGGTTAGCTTGTTGTTTTCTTTTCCCTAAGTGCTTTTGCACATTTGTTGTTCCTTGTTTTCTCTGTTTGTTGTGAGGTAGGCGTAGTTCTTCAACAGTAGGCCAAGCATTTATCAGGTGGGTAAAGTGCGCACGAGCATGCAATAAAAGCAGTGTGCACAAGCACACACACTAAGCCAAGGCAAGATTCTTGCGTGCGCAAGAATCACACTTTCAAGCAGACAAATCTTCCAAGCTTCAACGACTTCATGCCCAATGTATCGTTTCAAAGGCTATTGGGTTCTCGCTTAGCACCCAAGGAAAGTGGCTTGCAAAGGTTGCTAGAAGTGTTGACCCTTCAAGTCACCCCAGCTTGTGTAGAGTTCATAAGGCCCTATGTAGAAGGTTTTTCATACCTGTGCAGTGACGGGTCCCTCAGAAATAGGGTTGCACATGGATGTTCCCTGCAAGCACCCGAGGTTGGCAGTCGACGCAAATCAACACCTCAACTAAGTGTCTACATGTGCCTATGAAGAGAGCCTTGTTGCATGACCCCACACAAATGTTTCTATGCCCTTATGCTAAACGTAAAATTAAACACATGCATAAGCCGTGCGTGTGGGGTCCCCAAGTTTTAGGTAGTGGTAAGCAAGGAATTACATAAAGCGCAGGATCCAATTGTGTGTGCGCATGCAGGTTATTTGTTTTGCTTGTGCGGTCTTCTTTGGGGAACTTCTTAAGTCTAAGAGATGGGGTCCCGCGCTCAAACACAAAATTTTTGAATATGCACTTTCATTATTTGCAGATCACACTCTAGTATGCGCATTGCTCCCTGTGTAGGTTCACAGCTCGCAAACATCTCTGTGATACTATACTTTAGTGCTCGGCCTTCCATAGCATGCGTTTTTGTGCAGAGCATCTCAAATCTTAAATGTGCACGAGTTAGGTGCATAAGGCGCACATTCAAATTCAGAAGTGCACATCCCAAGTATACGTTTTCTTGTGCAGTCCACTTCAAGAGAGTTATCACACTCAAATGATGAAGTCCTGCACCTAAACGCAGAGAATTGCACCTACGACTTCATTATTCATAGTCTGAAGTTTAAGTCACGTGATGTCTCTTTCGCAGGGTTGCAGCTCCTAAAGGAGTCCTACGTGCACCTTTGCGCAAGATATATCCAAGTCAAAGGCGTGTGCACTGTGTAGTGCGCACATGGCCCCCAATGAAAGGCGCGCACTCCCATCCATGTAGATTCTTTGCATGTAATTTGCGCAGAACTTAGTGCACATATTTCAATGCGCACGTGGCCCCCAAAGATAGGCACGCGCGAGGTTTTGCTACCGCTCGCACAAAGATGACATAGTGAGATCCAAGTAAATCTTGCACGACTTCTATGCCAAGTGAACCCAGAATGATCTACAGGTGGCAAGCAACAGTGATAGTTGAGTTCGATTGGATGTGAATGCCGCTGACTTAGAATGAGGTTAAATACAAAAGCAGCTGTTACATGGCAGAGCATGCACACCTCTCCTTTGACTACAAAAGCGTATCTTCCATCCTCGATACACACGTTGGCCACTAAAAGATCCAAGAGTGACCTTCCAACTTCTTTCATGATCAAATTGTCATACCTAAATTGAAAGAGCATGCCCTATAGCAGTTATTGCAAAGACTTTGGTGCTCTTAATCGGCCTTGGGCTCTGGGCGCCATACTCGAATTCAAGTTCATTTCTACCACATCTAATAACGAATTGATTATGCAGAGCCTTGCCGAGTGTTATATAAACCCTATTTTTTTTGTAAAAGGGGGATATTCTTAGGCATCATAACGTAGCCGAAATTTGCCCTCCAAAAGCACTCTCATGGTATAACAAAGCTCTGTCAATTCGAGTTTGTAATATTGCCTTAGATCGTGAGATTAATAAAAACTGATTTACTTTCTTCATGCTCTATATTCTGTGTGCATTCATGGTTGTTGATCCTTGTGTGTGGAGTTTTGTCCCTCTAATTGTCGTCCTCCCTTCACACCTCGGTGTAGAACCGAAGGTCTCAGCAAGTTGCATGGTGTGTATACACAGGTCTACGTAGACATTATCTGTGGACCATTCATCGTCCCTCCTAACATTGCACTGTGTTCCCTTACCTCCATGTGAAACACTTATGTAGTGCGCTTGGTTTGAAGATTTCATAGTTGCTCTATTAGTTTTATTGTGTTGTTAAGCGGGTGAGGTGCTCACTCTAATTTTGGTGCATCCCCTTTTATATCACAGCAACCCTCTTACCTTTTGTCTCTCTTTTCCCCTTTGTCAAGTTTAGGTTTAGTGCTAGTTGTAGATTTCATTTTTCTCTTTGTAGATTTGCGCACTAGTCTGCATTTAGCATAGAAGGAAGTCGGCCTACTCTAGAGGTTTGTCCCAAGGAGCACAAAAGTCCCACACCTTGGGGGACAATCCCATTGTTACAATGAGACATTGAATTGCTCTTGGGCGCACAAGTCCAAGGCACTAGGCGCGGAAGTGCCACGTGCTAGCACGCGCGAGAGCCTTTCATCAATGGGTGCACGTTTTGAATGATCACAAGTCCCATGATAAGAACCTAGGGCTCACAATTCACGCAATGACAATCCAAAACTGCATATATTGATCTCAAAATGCTGATTACAAACAATTACTTTTATGGAAAGAATAACTCCATATCGCGGGCCTCTTCAAGGGGCCAACCTCCTGTTAGAGCAAGCTCTATTACAAATAACTTCTTGGATGATCAATACTTACCTATACCCCTTTATTTATACTAATTCTCATCTACACAACTCCTTACTCTTATGCATGTAGTACTAAACCACTATTCACTATTCTATTAACTATTCTACTATTATACCCTTCTCTAGGTACATTATATTTCATCCCCCTTAAATATGTTTCGCCCTTGAAACATGATAAGAAATAGAACCAAATAAAGGCCAGACCAAAAAATAGGTTGAAGACCAAATAGAGGCACGTCCATGTGTCTTTTTCTGCTGCCATTTCTTTCCCTTGTGCTCGGATATGAACATGTACATCAACAAGGTCAACATGTGCACTATAACTAAAGGTTGAAGTGCAATTTGAACCATGAGGATAATATCCTCAAAGCAAGAGCAAGGGTGCTCAAAATAGTCGTCCTGACAAATGAATTGAGGGTACATGCCATCCCCCTTAGCATTTTTCTCTGAGGGATTTGAAGACTCTGTTCCCTACTTGGGCTCTATGATTATCGGCTTGGGCTTATCAAGGGCCTGCTTGAGCATGGTGATTTATTGAATGGGCTCGTCTGGTCCCTACTCAGGTGCATGCAAAAGGGAATCAATGTCTAGTTTGTTGATGTCCTGAAGAGGTGGTGTTGTGCAGGGATGCAAAAACAAAGGTGTCTCACCATGATTATAGTAGATGCGGTCCTCAGCGAGCTTGGCTAAGCCCACAGCTTCCCTTAGGTTGTGAGGTTGCCACATTCTAACCTCTTCTTGAAGTTCCTCATAGAGTCCATTGATGGAGCACTCTATGAGAAAATCGTCAAAGAAGCCTACAATGTCGGTGGCTAGTTGTTCAAATGTTGTCTGATATTCCCGTACTGTGTCGGTTTGTCGAAGCTTAGTCAATATGCTTCGGTGAGATGACCTTCAGAGAAAATGAGAAGCCCCATGAAAACCAGAGAGTGGACATCGGTTTCAACTGAAAATGCGTCCTTTACAAAACAACCAATTTTTTTTTTTTTGACACTGACACCAAAACATATATGAAAGACCACTTTAATTATTAAGACCACATATGACCAAACAACGACAAAAGACCATTAATATAACTAGACAAGTACGAAATCCATAGGATTAAATCCAAAAGATGTGAAAACTATTAAACTTAGGATCTAAAGACTAAGGACATATAAATAATGTGAAATAACCTAAAAAGATTGTCTTGGAACTAATAATGACATAAGAAGGGGACATTATTACTATGACACCTAATAATTTTACACAATTAAATAAAAAAGAAAAACATAAAGACTTACATAAAGATGGAAAACCAAATAATGGAAATCGTAACCCAACCACTAAAGATTAAAATAAAACCATTAATCACACTAAACATAATACCTAAGAGATAATATGCAAACCCTAAAATACAATTACCACGTTAGTTTGAACAAACCCGCGGTGACCAGGGGAAGTGGTTTCAAGAGGAATACTGTAGATGTTGGTGTGAAAACCATGGGTGAATTGGATGGTTGAGGGAGAGAGTACGTCTTGAGCTCAGTTTGTAAAAGACCAAATCCCAATTATGGTAACGAAATCTCATGCTGAGCTAGATCGATATGTGAACTCATGGAGATGTGCATAGGAGCCGAGTGGAGGAGTGTTGGCCATGGTTGATTCTGCCATGTGGAAAGCTGATTGAGCGTAGGTCTGAAAAGGCAGTGCAGAGGAGTGCCAAATCCAAAGCTCTTTAAAATGTTAATTGATGCAATGAAGTCCAAATCAGGCCGATGTAAGTCGAGCCAGAGATGTTGATGGAGATCATGCCAAGAGGACTGAGGTCAAGGGTGAGTCACGTCTGTAGTAGAGTCGAGTGTGAGCATGCCAATCTGAGGAGGTGAGAAGGATGTTCATGGCACTCAAATGTAATGTCGACCCTAATAGGGCATGCAATGCCAAAGTGATGGAAACGATGTTGAGAGCAAACACTGTTGTACAGTCGGATAGAGGTTAAGAACCAGAGCTAAGATCCAGATCCTGAGAGTAGGATCGATGCAACTACGAGCCAAGTGGAGGTGAGGCAACAGTCAGATGTCGAGCCAATCGATGGGGAGATCAAGTTGCTGTTGAAGAGGTTCGTCACCGTCGATGCAAATGGTGGAAGAGCTAAGCCAATACAGATCTGGAGTCGTGAGAGGAGCTCACGGTGGTGGGCAACTCAAAACCATGGTTAATTTGGAGATGCAATTCCAGTCAATGAAAAAATCCAACCCAGTGTAAATGGATCTCCTCAAGGCAGCTTGGGAAGCAGCGAATGCAAACCAGAAGCTCGCCGAGGTCAATTATGCACGATCCCAAGGCCGGACACGCTGTGAATGTGAAAGGAAGTCACACACAACCTTCAAATACACACAAAATTTTAACCATGAAACCTATATAACAAGATTTTGTTTTGGTGTTGATACGCATACAAAATTACACACTTAGCTGAAACATAACCACTCAGCTAGTTCTTAGTGTTCATTGTAATATTAATTGGTAACAAATAAATATATACGAGAAGCCTCACAAATAACAATCCGGCAAACTCCCAATACTGCAAATTTTTTGTGTTGGTTTGGATGCTTTGAATACTAGATCTGCTGCAAGACTGAAAATGATTGAAAACTATCTTGTTAATCTCAATTTCTCTTGCAATTGAAAAAAATTTACCCTAGGAAAGTGCTCTGATACCAATGATAAGAACCTAGGGGTCACAATTCATGCAATGACAATCCAAAACTGCATATTTTGATCTCAAAATGCTGATTACACACAATTCTTTTTATGGAAGGAATAACTCCGTATCATGGGCATCTTCAAAGGGTCAACCTCCTATTAGAGCAAGCTCTATTAAAAATAACTTCTTGGATGATCAATTCTTACCTATACCCATTTATTTATACTAATTCTCATCTACACAACTCACTCTTATTTGTGTGGTACTAAACCATTATTCACTATTCTATTAGCTATTCTACTATTATACCCCTCTCTAGATACATTACATCCCATAGGAAAAAAAATACAGATTATCATCACATCCAAGTAGTGATTGCTTCAAAATTTTCTTCCCCAAGTGAACCCTGGTCCCATAGAAAATCCCTTCGAGAGAGAGTTTATGTTTCTATGTTTGTATTAAGATTTTGTTTCTACCTATAATAGGCTTATTACATAGTATCTATCATAGTTTGCATGCTCGCACTTGACAAACCCAATTTTGTTTTACTCAACTTAAAAATTTATTTAATTTTCTTGAAAAATAGAAATTTTATACAAATTACAATTACAAAAGGTATCACATGAGTCTATAAAACATTGGGGAAGTGTTTTCTATTAGACTTGAATACAAATAGAGTAGAGAATTGCATAATCATACGAATACAAGTTGATACTTATAAATTTATGATGATTGTCATTGAAAATCGTCATCTTAAATTGCATATAGATGCAAGTTACAATAAAATAAAATCTATATAATAAATTAATAATTATAAATTTTAAAAAATATAAAATAAAATAAAATTCTAAAAAATCAGTGTTCTAGGGAGACGCGTCTTCCCCCCTTTGGGATGCATCTCGGATTTCGAAACGCATTTAGGGACAGATACGTCCCTTGTGCTCAAAGATGTCTACCTCTCCGTTCTCGCATCTCCAACACGTCTTCGGATGGGAAAAGGGCATCTCCAAACCCTAATCACGAAAACACTTAAATGCATGAAAAAACGTGCAAAAAAAACTAATAAAAATATTCAAAACCTATGTTTATCACCATAGTCACCGATACTGAGCGTTCGCATTTGCAGGGAGGAACAACTTGTATGTTTTTTAGAGGTTCCATTGCTGGTTGTGACAATTGCTGGTATTGCCGCAAATGACAATGGCCTCCATTATCACGAACGACAATGCCCTAAGCTAACTAGTTCAGGGTATTGTCGTTCGTTTCACTCCGTGACAATGTCGTTCACGGTAATGACAATGATTGCTACGACCAACAATGGTTAAGTTTTTTTTTGGGGGGTTATCTAATGATAATTCATAATACATAATTTTTAATGAGGGTATTAATATTTATTTAAATGTTTAATATTAATAATTACTATTAGTATTATTATTAGCTTTTAAGTTTATTTTTTATATTTTTATATTTATTATTTAATAATTTTTAAACTTTAATTTAATGTTCAATTTTTTTTTATGTTTTAAAAATTAAGTTTTTAATATTTAATTTTATCATTATGCATTGTTTATTTTTAATATTTATTATTTTATTATTTAATAAATTAATATCTATAATTTTATTAATTAATAATTATTATTTAATGTTTTAATTTTAAAATTATTATAATTTTTATTTTTATTTTAATAATTTATTTAATTAATTAATTTTAGTTTACGTTTTTAAATTTAAATAAATCAATTAATAATAAACATGTATTGGTACCTATCCCCTATTAACTATGTAAAACATAAACTATAAAGTATAAAAAATACACTAGAAAGTAAACAATATAAAAAAACAAATTAAAAAAACCAAAAACTATAAAATATTTAATAAAGTATTAAAACTAAACAGAATTTGAAATTTAAAATAATAAAAAAACCATCTATTAAGTTGAAAACGAAAATAAAACTAATAAATAGTTAACTAAAAAAAATGGAACTTCCCTGTAAACTAATTGTTCACTCGTATTTTTCGAGTTGTTGAAACTTGAAATGCCCAATCGTTCATGATTGTTAGGTCTCAACAAATGTTGGATTTAAGTTTATAATTGCATAAAGCAACTTTAGTGTTCCCAAGCTATGAGTCATGACAACACCTTCTAGATCGATCATGACAAACTCAAGGCACAGAATGACACAACTCACAACTTCACACGAATTGAATCGCTGATTCTCAGCAAATTTATTGTGACAAAGCAGAGTTCGACGAATTTCAAATGGACTTAGATTAGAATGTGAAGGGTGTGGGGCATTAAAAGAAGAAAATTCTATGTTTAAACCCTAACCCATGTTTGTGTTTTTTTTTTGGGGTGGATATTTCGTGTTTTTCCTTTTTTTCCTACCTTTTTCCATGTATAAACCTTAACCATTTTTTTTTTTTTGTTTTTTATGTGAATATTGCCAGAACATGCCGAGTACTCGGCGCGAGTTCTGGTACATAATTCAAAACTTGGTCACTGCAAACTCGCGAGTATAAGTAGAAAATACCGGCCTACTCAATGAGTACTCACTGAGTATGTAATCTATTTATAGAGATAATGTGGGAACTAAAGCATCAAAACTAATACATTACATCTAACACATCATAACTAACACATTTTCCAATGGTGGCCACAAATACATGATGCTTTAATACTTTTATCCATTATGAAAATATAAAATTTACAATTAAATATTTGGTCAAAATTTAATTTTCCTTCATTGTGAAAAATATTAAAGTGTCATAGGGAGATGCGTCTCCCACCCTTGGGACGCATCTCAAATACTGAGATGCATTTTGGGTATGAGAGATGGGTATAGAGACGTTTCCCATTTTCGAAGACGTCATCCTGCTTGTTCTTGCGTCTCCTGGTCCGTCTTGCATGGAAATATCGCATTTTCAAAACATATAAACCTTAAACGTAAAAAAAAGAGCATGAAAAAACACAAGGTGAGTAGTCAAAAACAATATGAGCATTTAAAAACAAGCCGTAAACCTTAAAAGTCTTTGTAGTTCGAAATGTAGCATTTTTTTTTGCATGTAAAAGATTAAAATTTTCAAATGTTTTTAGGTTTAAAAAAAAAATCGCAGGGCCGTTGTGAGCGTAACGCTACGCTCACGTTACTGCGGTTCGCAACAGTGTAGGGCTCATGAGCGTGATGCTACGCTTGTGGCACTATGGTTCGCGGTAGTGCAGGGCTCATGAGCGTAACGCTACGCTCACGGTACTGTCGTTTGCAATAGTGACAAGTAGGCTCATGAGCGTAATGCTATGCTTGCGGCATTGCTGTTCGTGATAGTGCAGGGCTCATGAGCACAATGCTACGCTCACGGCACTGTCGTTTGTGGCAATGCAGGGCTCATGTGTGTAACGCTACGCTCACAACACTATCGTTCACAATAGTGACAGGTAGTGTCGCGAACAACATTGCCATACTTTTTTTTTTTTTTTTGTTTTTAATATTTATGTTCATTGTTAAATTTTAATGTTTTAATTTTTTTTTATTGTTTTTTAAAATGTTCCTAAGTTAATAACTTAATAAATATTAAAAGTATTTATTTTATAAATTATAATTTTATTGATTATTGTTTAATGTTTTAAATCTATTTTTTTTGAAGTTTCAAATTTTCTTAATAATTTATTTACTTTTAGTTTAAGTTTTTTTAAATTTTAATAATATTTAATTTTAATTTTATTATTATTATTATTTTTAATTTTTTTTAATATATATTGTTGTCTCGCTGTACCTGTCACCTATTTTTTTAAAAACGGCGTGCCCGTACCCGTCTCTTGGCAACTATGATATTAAATTTACAATTAAATAACGAGTCACTATACTCCTCACCAATGTATTTCCATGTTTTCCATTGTGAAAAATTTAATTCTGGTCAATGTGAATTTAAATATTCTTGGGAGTTGATCACTGCAACAAATATGACTTTGTGTGCTTTGCTTTGACCGTTTTCTTTGTGGTCAATTCTCTCGACATGTGGTCTCCTCCCATTCGCTCACACAAAGTCCTTTGGTGTGACATGCTTTGTGAATATTCTTGTTCTTCTCTCAATGCTATGTTTTTTGTTGTAAACTAGTGACAGGTAGGGATGGGTAGTGACGATTGTTAAATTTTATGTAGTATCCACGAGGAATTAACACCGTTGACATGGTAGCATCATGGGGTATCCTGGCCACGGAATGTGTTTGGTGACAGTTTGACATCCATCAAATTCAATATAACATTCACAGAACATTGCCATCCTCCACGTGGCATGATCACTCTTTCAATATGACATAGTGACGTGTTTGACGGGCATCAAACTTAGTGTGGGATCCATGTAGAGCTCTTTTCATTATTGGTGGGCCCGTACAAATTATCCAATTTGACTTTATTTTCCCATGCGTCTGCATATTCTTGCAAAATAAAATAAAGTGGTCACATTAATAAACATATTGGAAACCAAGCGACTAATATTAACTTTAAAATACAATAAAAATTAGATCACAAGGACGACATGTGGTCGCTGTCCATAGGTCATGGGATCATGGAAATAAAAAATGTCTTTATAAATAGGTTGGACCCATCAATTTTCAAACTTAATTTATAATATCCATGGATTTGCTCTTTACTTAAATCATGCGGTGATGCGATGATAGATGTGGCAACCTTATATAGGTTACGAGGGTCATGGGGTACGACCATGGTCACAGGATCTTATAACTTAGGTTGCAGAACCGTTGGTTTATGTGATAGGATTTAATTTAGTGGTTGGGTTCGTAGGTTTGGAAAATATAAAGGGGTCGCATTATAATAAAGGAGGCTGCGATTAAACTATAAAGGGGGGCCACAAATCAGATAGTGAATGGTTACGCTATTATCAAAGTGACTCTAAGGCTATTATGTGGTCACGGATAAACATATGGGAACTTTTACGCTTAAGAAATATTAAACAAAGTAACCAATTTAATTAAAACTACTAGACTTAGGATATAATGTAAAATGAACTTGGACTACATGGTGACAATGTAGCAACCTGGTTTGCAAATTGAGATGAGAATAATTTTACAAAGTAAAAAGCATCTCAATTTTTTCAAAAGAGGGTCCTTGTTTCACAAAAATAAATGGGACATCTTGGTGACAACACAATGTGAGAATGATGTGCAGAACACAACTAAGGTCAAAACCGCTTGGTTTCCCAGGCTTGCCCTTGTTGAAGACATTGATACACATATGCGATTGACTTAGGAAGATGACATCATGGAAAAGAGATGCCCATCAAGGGTGAATCTTAAAGACATGATCTCAAAATTGCCAAATAGCTGTAGTAGTTTTAAAATGGCATTCTCATCTGATCCACATCAACAATGTAATGAAGAAAAGCTAGAAATCTTTGATGTTGTGATAACAGACGCGAAGCCCAACCCATTATTTGAGAATGGCACCCTCAAAGATAAGTTTGATTGTCAAAATGAACTAAAGGCTTTGATTGGTGTGTTTGGTAGGGATATCAATAATGGTGATGTTCCTACATTGCAAGATGTCAATATTGCATTTGAGGGGGTGGTTTCTTTGAGCATAAAGGCCAAAATGTTTGTCAAAAGAATTTCATCCAGAGAGGATTAGAAGTGGAGTAGAATAAGATAGTAAGTGATTTTGAATAAGGGTTGTGCAAGAACAGGGTCGACATTAAAATTATTTTCTTTTAAGTTGTAATGTGTGCTTTTGCATGGGCACTTTATTCTCCTTGCAATTCCTTTTATAATTTCATGCTTTATGTTGTGTGTGTTGCATAGGCATGTTAAATGTTTTAGCTGACCTTAAAATTTTAAGACATGCATCATGTGATGTCAATTTTCTTTTCCCTGCGAGGATATGTTGCAAGAGGTGCACATGTGGGCACTCACTAACACACCAGAAAAACGTTTGGGTGGTCCTTTGAGTAGCGAAAAGATGCACATGGTTACTCATTTTGTAGAAAGAAAACCATACTGTAAAAACAGTTGTGATATTATCCATGGCGATAATATTGGACAAAAGAGAGTAAGAGAAGGAGGTAGCCAGATGGATGACTGTCATATGCTTCAAGGTTGTCTCCAAATGTTGTTGGATGCTATAAAGGAGCCCTCTTCCCTCAATTCATCTTTTGTGTTGTCTTGGCATGCTTTTGCTCTAAAGAATATTTCACTTTGTTGTTGAGTTCTTGCCATATAGAGAGTCTTGTTGTGATTGAGTTGTCTGGATATTATTTTAGGTTATGTGAAGAATTGTTGGGAGGTGGTGGATAGGCATCTGATTTCTGAAGATATAAGCCTTGGGTCTTTTAGTAGATTCACACAGTGTTAGGATTTTGTCATTGAGCTGAAGCCTGACTTGTAGGCATGCTTTCAACAAAATTGTAAAAAATCTCGCTCTTATATTATGATATGTGGTCTGGATATAGTTCACTAATACTTTGATTTACTTTGTTTATCATTGTATGAGAAATTCTTTCGTAACTTTGGGTTATTACTCTAAATGAGAATGAAGATTTTTGTGTAAGCTTTGTTCATTTTTCATGATGTCACTTCATATGTTTTACAAGACTTTCCACTTGTGTTTATGAATGATATAGTCATGTTTATGCTCGATCACACCGGTCTTCTTGAGTAGGTCAAAAATTTATTAAATGATTTTCCATTATGTAATTCATGAGAATTCTGGTCTGTCATGTGTTATGCTGTAAATGAATTCTCATTTGAGCTGTAGTGATTCTATATAAATCTGAGATCATTTCCATTTTCCGAGTTGTTTAGGTATGTTGTTTTATGAAGATGTGTGTGCAGATTTAGGCTATCTTTCTTTATTTGTTGAGCTCTGATAGGAACAAGTGAATAAGTGTCTTGGTTTGTGTAGACACCGTTTTTTGGTCTGGGAGTAATTTTAGATGTCATTTTGTATTGTTCTAGGGTACTTGTGTGTTTATCGATTATCAGTTCACATTAGACTCTTATTTCATCTATAAACTGTCAAGCTTAAGCTTGCTAGAATTCACAGAATCACAATTTTCAGTTCCTACTTTGAATTACTTCTAAATGACAGTTTCATTCATTCAAATGACTTAGAATTTAGTGCGAAGAGTTGTTGAAAGAATAAAACAGAGCTTCAGAACTGAAACATAAATGTAGTAAATATGAAACAAAATACATAAGCATGGAGACACAAGACATGAGATTTTTAATTTGGAAAACACCATAGGATAAGGAGAAAAACCAGTGGAAGAGGCAAATGCTTTGCTCTCTATCTTATTATGGCCGAAGACGAATTACAATGAACAAGTTCAACACTCAACTATCTTGTTCACTCAACTTTCTCTAATTGTTCCTCCAATCCTTTCTACAAACAAATAACCACTCACTCTGTTCACTAATGCCATCTTCGTGTGTGTGCCACCTTATCCTCCTTGGAATGTCCTTTTGTGCACTAAAGGATCCTCAACCATCTTTGAATAGGAAGAGACACCTTTCTTGTTTGTGCCATACTTGTATGGACATTGCGGGCGAAACTGCCAATTAAAGTAGATTGGCGGTTACCTAACCACTCCTACATGAAGTGGTGGTTTTACCTATAGAATCCACTTCTATTAAAAAAAAAAGTGACTTGAGATGTCATCACCTATACTTATCAATTCACATAGGGACAAAAATCCAGTCACCCTTGTACCATAGTCAATCTTGACAGTCTTCTCGAGGCAAAGTTACTATGTCAGCGTCCAAACCTAGGACCTGTGGGTTATGGGTTCACTCTATTATTTTATATTGGTAGAATACCCTATGGCTTAGTTCTTCATTAGGCCTAATGCATTCACTGTTATAACCCTAAGATATCAGATTGAACAATTCTTGTGCAATACTTGACTCAAATTGTGAAATCTTATTGACATAAGTAAAACCATTTATTGGCCTAAGTACAACTCAGGTAAGATCCCTTAACAAAATATCAATAACCCTTTGGGTTTTCACCAACTTCCCTTTACTTGTTTGGTTATGAGCAAGTCAAGCTAACAAGCTTATGACCTTACACTTCTTGTCAGTCTTGATAGCCTTCAGTGGCAAATATCTATCTCAAGTTCAGGAATAGATCTTGAGTGTAGTTTAATTATGGTCCTACAACAGCATATCATTACCTTTTAAGTCTCTCACCACCTCAAGCTTAGCATGCCTACTTGATTTCATTATTCATAACATTTATGACCTTTAGATAGACTTTGTCAGTTCATAGGTTACATCAATATTTTAATCTGTAATGAGTCGCTTATGACCTTCACCATCTTCTTCCTACTAAGAGTAGCGAACAACTTATATGACATTCAAGGTTGTACTTATAAACCCTATTTATTTTGATTTTAATGAATCTAAGGGATATTACCCTTTGTGGTTCATGATCCTAATGTTGTCTTTAATCAAACTTGACCTTGTTAATCAGGGTTTGCCCCTAAGTATTTTTGCTCAAGGTCCTTACTGTTAACTCTAGTCAAGCTAAGTTGACAAATATTTAAGAGTTTTAGAATGACAACTCTACCATATAACTACCTTAATTGCCCTTCAATCTCTTGCATTTCTATAAGTTTTTATTTCCCAGAATATTATAATTATTGAATTTAGATATTGTACCCTAATGTATTAACTGTGGATTACATAATTTTGGTTACTTGTCGGTCACTTGAAACTCACAACAAATTTGGAAAACCCATTAATTGCCACCCATACTCGTCAGATCTTGGTTTTTTGGCTCCCTGTGAGTACTAGCACAATACATGCCAAGAGGCCTATACATGGCCTGGACGCGTCTAGATCGCGTCCAAGGCACCCAAACACTGTCCAAATGCTGTAAAAATGTATTTTTTTGTCTTATAAATTCAAACACACCCCCTCATTGGATTCACACAACACTTGGAGCATTCAGAGTGAATTGGAAGGAGAAAAAATTAGATTCTTGTAATTTATACTTGTAGATTCTTGTATAATTTTCAGTGTATCAGTTTGTTGTTGACAACTTGATAGTGTCGCAGTTGTATTCGCATGATTATGCAATTTTGTACTTTATTTGTATTCAAATCTAATAGAAAACACTTTCCCAATGTTTTACAAACTCATTTGTTACCTTTTGCAACTGTAATTTCAATGAAATTTATGTTTTTTTGATAAATTTAAGCATTTTTTAGTTGGTTGGTTATTCCCGGTTAATTGACCACCCTTGTCGATTAATCTCCAGTTAAAAAAATTTCCTCGTTGGTGATTACTCACCGGTTACGGTTATGTAAACTATGGTCCATACCATGAAGGATCCTAAAAAGATTTAGTTATAAACTTATAAACACTCACGCCAACACACACAGGGAGATGGACAACATTTAAGGAGTAGTGGGACGAGAGGGTTTGTGTTTTTTGCATTACAGGGGCGGTTGAAACGGAGGAGTACTTCATCCTTGAGTGTCCTTAGTACATGGACATACAAGCCAAATATGTGGAAAATTTTAGAGTTGGTTGCATGGTAGATGTATTTGAGGAAAAAAGATTAAAAAAGTTGGGGAGATGCTAACTCAGCTCAACAAGAGGCGGAGCAGTGTTTTAAAAGATATCTCGTGTACTAGGAATCTTTGACTAGTTGGAGCATTTGGTGTAATTGGTGGTTCCATAGACCATTCAGTCTCATGGACGTAATTAAAACCATTTCATTTCATTTCAAAGTTGCAAAGTTCAAAAGGGTAAACCACAACATATTCTAGTAAATTAGATGTAAGGTCTCTTTGGCAAGGATAATAAGTCCACTAGGCATGAAAAAAACTTGCATTGGTGCAAACACGCCGATGATAATATAAATACAAAGTTCAAAGACAAAAGGGAAACAATGAGTATGAGGCTGTAAACAACCCAAACAGTCCCTAGAACATAAGACCTGATTGGTAGAGTTTGTAAGACCAATAGGAAGGGTGTAAAATGAAGACCTGATTTAAAAGAGATTGTAAGACCAATAGGCAGAAATGTAAGACCTATTATGGCAAAGCTTGTAAGCCATTAGACCGAGATAAGAAATCAGTAGGGTAAGTACTTGATTGTCAAACTGAAAAGTTAGTTGTATGTGAATTTTTATCAAGAAAAAAGTAAGTTCCTAGGGTTTCTAGTCAATATAATCTGAAATCGAATGTGGCTTGGCATATTAAGCCTAGTATAAATCTGGCTGCAATACTGATTTGGACAGTCTGAATTCATTCTTTTGAGGTAGAATGAGCCTTGGGATGCTTTGAATTTGTTTTAACGTGACTAGTGCAAGGTTTTAGAAAACATAAATAGTGATAATTTTCTTCAAAAGCAGGGTTAGTGACATGAGTTTTCTCAAATGCTTGAATTGTTATTGCTGATTCCAGTAGAAAAACAGTGCAGGTTGGTGGAAATTTCAGTAACATAAAGGAGCTAATCTTGATATGTGAGGTGACATGCTTGGTAAAAGTTTCCCAATAGACGTTAAGGCAATGGGACAATGTAATGTCCCCTTCTAGCTAGACATTGTACTTTTAGCATGATTAGCCTATCAGTGGCCCTCGTAAGCTAATACGGCATGGTTAGAGGGTCTTCTCCGCAGTTACCCAAATGGCAGTTGGTTTCTTTGGGGAAGTTTCGACATATTTTGGAGGTTTTCTAATGATTTATTAGAATGTTTCTATTTTTAGAAACCTCATGCTACAAGATGATGTTATATTTGTACTTTATGTTATAATTCATTATTTTATATTAAAGTGCAAATATAATATATTAAAAGAGAAAAATAATAATAAAATATTATGATGTTTCTAGAAGCTTCCCAAATGAAGGAAAGAAAAAAAAAGTATAAAGGGAGGTGTGGGCTGCCATTATGAATCATCCAGATTTGATGTTGTCTTTGTTGTGGTATGCTGGTGGAGCCTAGAGTTTTCTGCAGTGAATCAATTTGTCTTTGGGAACGATAACTCCCATTGATAGCATAACTGAGGGAGTGAAATATCTCTTGAAAGGTTGCATTTTGGAGGTGATATTTCAGTCATCACAATTGGAGCAAAATTTGTGGCCATTGGCCAATTTTGGAGAAATCGATTTGGTGAATTTGTGGAGGTTGCATAGCTATCTTTTGGTGTTGGTTTCTATATAGCTTGGCATCGATTTTCCTTGGTTAAGAGAGCAGATTGCATTGAAGAGAAATCTGATATAAAAATTAGATATTTACAGTCAATGAAGGACGCCATTAGGAGGGACATTTTTGCTTGTGGGGGTTCCAATTTGCATCGATTCTTTGCTTGGCTTGTTGCGCCCACTTCCTTGGAGCATGGAGATGATATTAGATGCTTGAGACAACGCATATTCATTGCATATTATTTTAAATTTGAGATCAAACCAGAACAGGGGTGGCTGGCTTGGAAAATTCGATTTGGCTTGGGAGATCATCCTTTCACTTGGAAATTGCTTGCTCCTTCATCTATTTTCAAGGGCGCCTCAATCCCACTAGGGTTCATTGCATACAATTCATCTTTTAGTATAGTTTATATTTGCAGTTGTAGGTGTGCATCCTTCATACCAGCATACCATATAATTGTAATTCTTGTTTATGCCAAGAGTCTTGGCTAGTCTAGTGGAGCATTGTATCAAATCATCAATACAAATAAGAATCACAAGTTGTTGGTCATTTATAGTTATCTTTTGAGTATTTGAATTGAGATAGTAGGTTGCATGCCAACTGTTCGACTAAATGTCCATTGGCTGTAGGTGATTAGTTTGCTTTGTGAATTCGTCTAATTGCATAGAAAAGAGCAAAAAAGAAGTCATTCTTGCATCTAGAACTCAACATTGTCATTCTTGCATTGTTTTATAAACACTTGAAGCTTTAATCCATCGTCATTCAAACAAATCATCAAAACTGTGACAAAAACCAGCAAGAAGCACTTTGCTTACAAAGTGTTTGAAAAAATTACAAGGCAGCAAATTGAGACAATTAAGGGCAGATTGGGCAAGGATTGTTACAGACAATGCCTCTTAAAGAGGGTAAGGATGTAAGAATTGCCATTTTCGACCCTATGGTCCCTAGTTGGTACAGGTGTTAGATGTCATAAAGACCTGGTTGCGAGTTCATGATATGTTTTCTTTGCCGGTTATGGGCATTGCGGCATTAAGTGAACATTGCATTATACGTTGTTGTGCCACACTTGACTTGGTTCTTAATTTGGTTTAAGAATAATTAAAGCAAGGCATGTATATTATTATGCAAATATTATCAGAGGTCATAATACCATGGACATGGAGAGGATCAATGTGTTGGATTAATGGACTCATCATATGGACGAGTTCATATCAACTTGCCAATGGCAAGGGCTAGGTATATAACATCCTTGTATCATGCTATATACCTTGAAGGACCCTAAAAAGGATTAGTTATAAACAAAAACTTTGAAGTTACAATGCGTGTGTGTGCACACGCGTGCGTGTGTCTAACATTAGTAGGTGATGCTAACATTAGTAGGTGATTTGTAGTTGATTTAAACCTAAATGAAATTACCATTCATAAAATATAACCTTGTTATATAACAAAAACAAAAAGTTAAAAGGTCTAATCTGCGGGCAGACCTTGGTTTTTGATATTTATCTTACAATGTTTAAGTGGTCATAAGATTTTGAACATGGTTATAAGGGAAGAAATAATTTTGTGAATAGAATGGCAGGACAAAACCCTAACCGTGATCCCAAAACATGTAACTATTTAGGGTTGTATAAGCCACGAAAGTTAAGGAGTTCAACACCAAGAATTAAGCTATCATTTTTGCATATGGATAGATTATGGTCGACAAAGTCGAGAGGAGGATAGAAAATTGACAGTTTGATAAGCCATTATACACATCTCATAAAGGAATTTGTGATTGATCAAGCCATGCAAGAAGTGTTTGAGGTAGTCAAAGTCTTGTGCAAACTGTGGAGACCACATCTTTACAAATATTAAGTGGCAATTATGCATCTATGGAGCATTCAAAACTTGTAGCTTTTGCAAACCCTAGCATATAGAAAAAGAATAAAAGGAAGAAGGGTTGAAGGATAGATACAATGTGGGGACTGCTCTAGCTTATAACTTGTAGTGTAGTAGTACTACTAACTATATTATTTAACATATTTAGCATGATTTGCTTGAAGGATGCATGCACATGTTACTTTGGTATCCGTTCACTATCTGAACCTACCTTGCACTCTCCCTGAAATAATGGCCATGTAAATCCTTGTGTGTATGGAAACCTCAAGGTAATGAAACTTGAAATTTGGGCCCTGCTTAATCAGGGCTCAAGTTTGGATGAAATTGTAAGGCCATAACCTTGCTAAGTTTTAACAAGCTCCTACATAACAAGTCTTGGTCTACAAGTAGCATACTACTTATAGTCCTTCTCTGTGAAGAAAATGACTTCTCTTAAAAGAGGTCAGCCTTGTATGCCAACCTTAATAGGTTCCTAGCTTGTTAAGGGCTAATGGCAAGGTTAGCAAACAACCTTGGAGAGGAAGATTGCAAGGTGGAAACATAGCTGTGAATCATGCGTCAGCTTGACAACTCTACTAAGTTCTGCCATATCAATCCCTGGGTTCATTTACTTATTGAAAAAGGACATCATTACAGGATACTGACCTTACCTTGAGTTATTAGTCCTAGCTCGGGTAGAGGCCCTTAAGGTATTATCATGGAAATCATACCTACATGAAAAGGACATCAGTAGGAAAGTGACCTTGCTTTCTTACTTTGCCCAACATGCTCTTTGCCTTGCCCAACATGCTCGAACACCATGACTTGACATGCAATCACCTTAACACCTTACCTAGGCTGACAACCACCATATAGAGCATGAAGTCCGTTCGAGGGAAAGACACCTACAGCAAGTTCAAAGGCCACATCTCTTGTTCACTTTCAATGGAGGCACGGAGTTAAAGGCAACATCATGCATATGTTTATTTTCTCGGGTTTTTTCCAGTCAAGGGATAGAGGATTTCAAGGGATTTACAAAAACCCCAGGTACTTTGCAATAAAGCCGAGAAAATTACAAAGGGAAAGGTACATTCCAGGATTCTTGAAGGGTATGTACCCCTTTGGGAAGGTTCACACTACCCTTCAGAAAAATGACATCGTCAAAGTTCGGAAAAGTCACTTGGTTATCCGAAAGACCAATTGCACAAGTCTGAAGGGCTTTTCTTAAGGAACATGGGTCACTTACAAGATTTCCGAAGGGCACCTGCCCTTCGGAAAGGTCGTTTCATAAATGGAAGTCTTTGCAACTTGACTAAGACAGGTTGTTCCTTCGGACTTTTTGTCCGAAGGAAAAAGCTGAAGGACAATTTCAAAAGTCCCGAAGGGCAGGTGCCCTTCGGGAAAGTCCACTTCAAGGTTGAAAGTGAAAAGTTTTTTATAAGAATGTCATTTACAATAAACCTGAAGGGCATGTGCCCTTCGGGAGGGTATCTTGGCAAAGTGAAGGGACGTTTTCAAAAGTCCCGAAGGGCACCTGCCCGTCGGGACAGTTGGAAGGATTATTTCAAGCGAGTAAAGGACCTTTTCGAATTCCCGAAGGGCACTGCCCTTTGGGAAGATACATTGCAGAAAAATGTAAAAAGACAAAAGGTCCGAAGGATTCCTTCGGACATTTTGTCCGAAGGAATACCTTTGAAAAAGTTGCCATGGGGTTTACAAAAATGAAGGTGCTTCACAATAAAGTCGAAGGAAATCTGTAGACATAGAATCTGAAGGATTCCTTTGGAAAAGTCAGTCATCAGAAAAATTCGAAGGGCTCGTCATAGTTTTGAAGGGACGTTTGTAAAAGTCCCGAAGGGTATGTACCCTTCGGGAATGCGCCAAACAAGAAATCCAAAGGAAAAGAAAGGGAAGAAATCCGAGAGGCAAAAATCCCAAGGCAAACACATGTGGAAGAAAAGTCTGTGGAAAAGACAAGAATGGACAGGAAACCCGAAGGAATTCCTTCAAACAAATTGTCCAAAGGATTCTTTCGGGAGACTTGGACAACACAAATGGGCTTACAATTTTTCCGAAAGAAATGGGCCATGCCAATTTTTCTGAAACAATTGGCCTTGACAAGACTCCGAAGGAATTCCTTCGGAAAAGATGAAAGACAAGATCAAAAGGAAGTCTTAGTCAATTCCTCATACTTTTTGTCCATGGGAAAGTGGAAACCCGAATGGAAAATTTCCTTGGACTTTTTGTCCGAGAGAAAGTCCAAGCTACAATAAAGTCCGCAGGAAATGAGTGGGAAAAGAGAAGTCAATAGGAGAAACTCCACAAAAAAGAAATCTGATGGAATTCCAAGGGAAATAGAAGACTAAGGGAGATAAATGGAAAAGTTGGCAATCATAAAATCCACAGAATAAAGTCCGCAAAGCATGACATACAAAGCCCGAAAAGATAAACCAAAGAAATAAAACCAAGGGGAAAATTGCCAAAGAAATACGCAGGAAAATTTGAGAGAATGAACAAGGAAAGGCACAGACTTTTGTCTGGATAAGCAAGGAGCAAACACAGTCGGAAGAGTCATAAATAGAGAAGTCCAAGATTATAAAGCTCGGCAAGCAAGCAAGACAAAGAATATACATGCACAGGAATTAGAAGCTATAAATAGAAAATGTCAAAAATAGATTCTTATCTATGCAAACATGTTATTGGCCTGGTCAAAACTGTTTTTGATTGTTTCACCGTGTCACATGCTTCTCTCATGCGTCCAAACGTTTCAAACGTTCCAGCAGTTCGTGTGGAGTTCATCTACTGGCTTTTGGCGTAACATTTCATGCAAAAGAAAAGTTGACTAGTCAAACCTGAGTTCTTTCGCCCACTTCCACGCCATCTTGGTCATGCATGTTTGGAGTTTTCTTGGAGAGTTTTGTTTATTTTAAAAATCATTTTCCAAACTTGGCTCTATTATTTATATTCTATGCCAAAGTTTGGAGAAGCATGCAATTTTTTTGTAAAGGAGAATAATTTTATTAAATATTCAAAGCATTGTAAAAGAGGTGAGGTCTTGAGTTAACTAACGAAGACTGACCTTTTCCCTTTTTTGGACTACACTTAGACTGATTTAGACTATTTTTCAAAGCTTATTTATTGGCTGAATCGAGCCATAGAGAAAGGCTCTGAAGTTTGAAAAAGAAATTGTAAGCTGGACCAGTGATCAATAAGGAGTTTATTTTTCTGAATCTGCGTTTTGACAGCATCATAGTGTGTATTTGATTGTGCATCAGCGTATAAGAGAGAATTTTTCTCCTTTTGCAGGTCTCTTCCTCACCTATCTCTTTCTATCTCACCCTTTTTGCAGGTCATTTGAAGAGGTTTTCAACCCTTCCTTTGAAACACTTTTGCTTAGGGATAGAATATAAATTGCATTTTGGTTATATTCGTGCATTGATTTCAGTAACTTCAAAGGATCTAATCAATTCAGGTGTATCACCCCCCTTAGATTTTCTTTCAAAGTTTTCCCTTACTCTTTTCACCCCAAAAATCACAGTTTTAAACTTAATTGTAAAAAATCATAAGGGAACCAGCCCTCTTTGGAGGTTCTTCTCAAACATAAAGGCACTCACCCTCTGAGAAGTTCCCATTGTATCAGCTGAAGAGAAGTTATGCTTTGCACATCTTCAAGCAGGTTGCACTTCAGAGTGATAACAACACTCTCCCTGAAATAAGGGCCTTGTCAATCCTTGTGTGTATGACAACCTCAATGTAATGAAACTTGAAATTTGGGCCCTGCTTAATCAATTCTTAGGTTGGATGAAATGTTAAGCCCATAAGCTTCCTAAGTTTTAATAAGCTCCTACATAACAAGTCTTGGCCTACAAGTGCCATACTACTTATAGTCCTCTATGAAGAAAATGATTTTGCTTAGAAGACCTCAACTTTGTATGTCAACCTTAATAGTTTGCTAGCGTGTTAAGGGCTAATGGCAAGGTTAGCAAGCAACCTTGGAGAGGACGATTGTAAGGTGGAAACACAGCTATGGGGCATGTGTCAGCTTGACAAGTCTACTAAGTTTTGCCATATCAATGCCAGTGTACATTTACTGATTGGCAAAAGGACATCATCATAGGATATTGACCTTGCCTTAAGTTATTAGTCCCAACTGGGATAAAAGCCTTTAAGTTATTACCATGAAAATCATACGTGCATGAAAAGGACATCAATAGGAAAGTGACCTTGCTTTCTTACTTCGTCAACATGCACTTTTTCTTGTCGACTTGTTTGGATACCTACAATGCCATCTATAGGGGTCTCATAGATCTATACATCGTTCTTCCAAGTTGCTATGTCAACATGAATGTAGGGTATAAACCCTATTGCAAGTAGTGTCGTATACGCTGAATACCTTAGTAGTATTATGACTGCTAGCCTATTTGAATAATGTTTCTCACATAGTTAAAGGGCAAGGTATGATAATGGAAATAAGGAGGATATGAATGCTTTATTCTAAGGGGCTTGTACTTGGTAAGATTGTAAGTTTGCTAAGTTTGATATGATCGTACATATCAAGTAAACAGTGATGAGTACTCTTTGGATAATTGTTAAACTAAGTTAATGAAGATCAAAGGCATAAAGCATATTGTTAGAATAAGGTCATAGAGTGGATCCATAGCCTACAAGTTTGAGGATCGAAACCTAGACTCTAAGCGATTCTAAAAGCAAAGGTGCACATGCAATGTCTTGTTGCTTATCCATAATACAATTGAAAGTCACTTCGGTATCCTTCAATAGGTGAGGTACATTTAATGACTTTCTGTCTTTCAGGACATCAAGGTTATCTTCCTCATAGTGGCCTGTTCCATTTTGTGACTCACTCAACTCCATAAAGTTTGAAAAAGATATTTATTTTCGAATCTCCACTGAAAGAGTGTTGTATTGATCAAAATTGGCCACAATAAGCTTGCGTAGTGAACCCATGGTTCACAAGCTGGCAAGAAAACTCTGATACTAGTGTAATATCCCTAATCGGAATATTATATGATAATTTCAATTCCTCGGAATTCCTTTTGAGATAATATGTTATAAATATAGATTTGCACTTAAATCAATAATTTAAATAATAAAATGTAATAGATTAATAGTTTACTTCAGAGTTTCATATTTAAAATAATGGAATATAAATCCTCAAGGGGTTTCGTCATTGGGTTATTGTGATGACAAGAGTTTTCGTCTTTGAAATCATATTACACAATTAAGGGGTTTCGTCCTTAAAAGTAATGTAAAGTTGTTGCTTGTACATGGTTATATATTTTAATACATGATTGAATAATTTTCCCCTCCTACCAATTGCTAAAAATAAAATTTTTCATAGCCTTGCACCAAAAGATGCGTCTCCTCCAAATGGTGGCGACCATTTGTTTAATGAATGCAAGTTCCCAATGAATTAATTAATGTTGTATTAATTAATGCTTTATTAATTAATGTTGTTGATATAAGTGCCCTTCATTAATAAGTAAAGACTGTTGTTAATTTAGCGCTCCTCTTATGAGTGATTCTTTAATTAATTGTGGCACTCCACTTCCCATGCTGCGATTTCATTTGATGATTGTATATTAGTTCCCATGCTATGATTTCATGTGATGATTGTATATCACTTCCCATGCTGCGATTCATTTGATGACTATATATTACTTCCCAAGCTGTGATTTCATTTGCTGATTGTATATCACTTCCCATGTTGTGATTTCATTTGTTGACTGCATATTAGCGATGTGGCTGCACAATAGTGATTTGATGTTGGTTTTTTCATGCTTGGTTAGTGGCGATTTCATCATCAAGGGCTGAATACTCTTCAGCGATTTAGTTAAGGATATTTCCAATGATATAATTGAGTTTGAGTTTGGGGATATTACAGTAACTCTACCTCGAGAAGATTGGCAACGCTGACAAGGTGTTAAGGTGACTGTATATCAAGTCATGGTTGAGAAAAGAAAGAAGAAAAAATAAATTAGGTATGTTTTTAGAGGCGGATTCTACATTTGGTATCAGAGCCTAGGTTACAATGCTAGGATCTTCGGGGAACTGTTGTAGCGTAGAATTGCACCCTTGTTAGAGAGTTTTTCAGGCTCTCTCACTCTTAGCTACAAGCATTGGGACAACCTCAGTTTGTGGGTATCCTGTAGCGAGGTTGAATCTCTAGGGTTTTTAATGAGACTTGTTCCTCAGATACTTCACTTTAGCTCTTATTTCCCACATTAAAATCTACTGTTGGCTAAGAAAAGAGATAGGAGGGTAACATAAAGGGAAAATCTTAGCTAAGAGAGGTGATGCACAAAAAAAAAAAATGATCCACTTCAGTCTGGAAATCTAGTCAACTACTGATGAACCCAACCAAGATGCAGACTATTCTGATTCTACCTCAAGGCCATGGGCATCAAAAGTTGTGTGAAGGTCGAAGGGGAGCCCTGCGGTTTGAAGGACGGAAAGGGATAGGTCTGTGTGAGACACTATGAGTCCGTAACACTCCAAGGAGGGATCGATGTCTGGACACTTCACACAACCTGCACAAAACCAAGAAAAATCGAAGCAAGATGCTTGGAAAAGTTACAGATGATGAACAACAACATACATTCTTTAAATAAAATCCAAGTATGAACACTTGACTTTACCCAGAATCAGAAAGCTTTCCTTATATTGCTTCAAAAGAGTTTTTACAAAGCGATTTTGGTAGTCACTTTATCGCCAGTCGAGAGATAGTTTTTTGGCTCAAAGGCCCCTATTTATAATAGAAAAGGTTGGGAGAAGGGAACTCGTGAGAACCTGGGAGGGAAGCCGTAAATTCCCTGCAACCACCACCGCCGTCCTTCTTTGACCATGGAGTGAGTTGTTCAAGCTCACCTCAATCTTCTCGAGCCCATCTTGCATTCAAGTCGCCCTTGGGTGGATTTTGAGGGAGCCACGTCGTGGGTGGTTGGATGTCTCTGCTTGGCGCAACTGAGTTGATCCCTACATTAAAAATCGGCATACTCCTTTCACCTTCACGTGTCTTGTCTGAAGGACGAAGTCTCCATACTTTGAAACCTAGGTTGAACCATGCTGCATTTGATCGTGCAACCATTCGTCGAGAGCGAGAGCCATATCGAAGGACAAAAACCTTCATTAATTTGCACCTACCAGCTCCCACCAGTCGCTTGGACTCTCCTTTGCTCTGATTGGTCGCTGGAAGTTGCCTTGGATCCTTGGCTCGCCCCGTAGATCTTCCTGACGTGGACACCTACGAATCGTCGATCTCCCTGCCAGCTAGAAATGCTTATGCCACTTGTCCTCGGCTAATTAGCCCTTCAAGTTGTTTGACCTTTTGACTTGAACTCGCTCCGTTGGATCTCAACAAGTGATTAAAGGCGAGCCATTGGTGTGCTTGGTCCCACTACTTTTTAAGCTTACCCTTGAGCTGTCGATCTTCAATCGCAGGATCTTGACAAGTGTCAAGCTCGCGGCGGTCTTGGCAAGTCCTTTGATTTCTTTCGAACGCAAACGGCTACTTGATGAGGCCCAACTTTGACGGTTGCGAGAAAGTCACAGGATATTTGAATCCCAACGGCTATTTGCTGTGGCTGAAGTTGACATCCGCGCAACTGTCATTGATTTCTTCGGATGCTTTCTTGCAAGCTTCTTTCTTTCGGATTTCTTGCTTGCGGCTTTATCCCTTGTATTTTCCTTCAGATGAAAGTCCGAAGGAAATATCTCTTCGGGCTTCGAATCTTGCATCATCTCCCGTGGGAAAATTGTCTACGGGAATTGTCTCTTCATCTTTTCCGAAAGGAAAAGACCCTTCGGAGAAAGTGCCCTTCGGCATTTGGAAATGGTCCCTAGAGCTTTGTCCCGACACTTCTTCCCGAAGGAATTCCTTCGGAATTTTTCTTGGCTTGATTCCTTCAGACAAAAAATCCGAAGGAATTCGGAGCAATTGAAATGGTCCTTGAAAATGCCTCCCCCCCTTTTCGAACTTGGGAATGCCCTTCGAAACTTTTGAAACGGACCATTTTCCTGAGAAAATCCCTTCGGGAAAGAAAGTATTGGCCATTTCGAAGGACAAAAAGATATCTTTCGGGACCTTGAATGGACCTTTTCAAAGGGAAAGTACCCTTCGGAACTCTTGTAAATGCCCTTTGGCCACTTGAAATGAACCGTCGGCTTTGTTGAAAAGCACTTTCTGAAGGGAAAGATAACCTTCGAGCTTTTGCCAAGTGACCTTCCTGCAAAATGAAAACTGCCCTTCAAAAAAAAAGTGCCCTTCGGAAAAGAAAATGGACCGTTCGGCAAACTTGACATGGACCATTTCTTCAAAAGAGACCTTCGGAAAATTTGTTTTGGTCCACTTTCCCGAGAAAGAACCTTTCGGGAAAGTTGTAAAGGGCAAGTTGCTTGAAAAAAAATCATTTTTTGGAACCTTTCTTTCAGACAAATCTGCACAATTTTTTCCGAAGGAATGTTTTTCTTTCGGCCAAGTGTTCTCTTTTCGGGAATTTCGTTTCCGACTAAGTGATGAAATTCTTTCAGACAAATTTCCGACTAAGTGATGAAATTCTTTCGGACAAATTTGTCCGAAAGAATTTCATCACTTAGTTGGAAACGAAATTCCTGAAAAGAGATTACTTGGCCGAAAGAAAAACATTCCTTCAGAAAAAATTGTGCAGACAATTCTCCCGAAGGAAACCATGAAATTTAAACCAAAGAAATGCCCGAGGGAAAAGAAACATGTAGTTCTTACAAAGCCCGGAAGAATGAACAAGGACTTAGCTAAAAAAAAAAAAACTTTGCACAAACTTTTCACTTAGCGCTTTGGCTTGCAGGCTTGCTTTTTGAACACTGCCACTGAACCCCCTGAAGAACTGCTCAGATCTTTCTCTAAGCCTTTTCGATCCATTTCCTCATTAAACAATGCAAGAGCTTTAGTATGTGGGCCAAAAATGGCCAATAGGAACATCTGAGTCTATGGCAAAACTTTAGGTTTTCAACACTAGAGGCCTTTGCAGTAAAAACTGATTTGGGCTCAGCCATTGCATGCAGAACAGAAGGTGAGTACACAAAACGACAATGTTGATTGTTTTAGAAATGACTAAGATTAAAATTGAACCCTTAAGTCCTTAGACAACACAAGTTCCAATTGGGCAAAGCTAATAAAACCCGCATGTAAGGGAGATAAGACCAGAACATGCAAAGTGGATTCAAGTTTTGGTTGAATCAAGAGAAATGCTCAGGCTGTAGACAACCTATCTCATAGAGTTCAATTATTCCCTATAGTGGCAAAGATTACAAGTCCAATGGGCAAAGATAAGAGTTCATGTGAATGTTCAGCTAACGTTGGTTAAAGTTACAAAGTTTAAAAAGGTATAAGGGCATCAAGCAAAAGGTTGTCAACAATCTAGTAAGTCAGATGCAAGTCCTATTTGGCAAGGATGATAAGTCCACTAGCCATGAAACAAACTCGCATTGGTGTAAACACCCTGATGATAATATGAATAAATAGTTCAAAGTCAAAAGAGAAATAGTGAGTTTGAGGTTGTAAACAACCTGAACAGTCCCTAGAACATAAGACCTGTTTGACTGAGTTTGTAAGACCAATTGGTAGGGTATAAAATGAAGACCTGATTTGGCAGAGATTCTGGCAAAGCCTATAAACCATTAGACAGATAAGAAATCAGTAGGGTTGTACTTGATTGTTAAACTGAAAAGTAAATTTTTTGTGAACTTTAAGCAAGAAAAACGTAAGTTCATGGGGCTTCTAGTCGGTCTAATCTGAAATCGAATATCTTAATTGAGGTTTAGCATGTTAAGCCTTGTATAATTTTGCTGCAGTACTTATTTGTACACCCTGAATTCGTTCTTTTGAGGTAGAACGATAATTATTTGCAAAAGCAGGGTTAGTGACTTGAGTTTGCTCAAAATTTTTAGTTGTTTTCTCTGATTCCAGCAGCAAAATGCTGCAAGCTGGTGGAAAATTTTGTTCCATAAAGAAACTAATCTTGGTGTGTGCAGCAGATATCCCTGGTAAAAGTTGCCCAATAGACCTAAGGCATCGAGACAATGCCTCTTTAAGGGGTGAAGGATGTAACATCTGCCATTATCTATCCTATTGTCCTTAGTTGCAACAGGCGTTAGATGTTATAAAGACCTGATTGCAAGGTCATGATATGTTTTCCTTGCTAGTTATGGATATTGTTGCAAATTACCTTCACATTATGTGGCCATTGCATAATATGTTGTTGACCCTGACTCGGCTTGGTTCTTAATTTGGTTTAAGAATAATTAAAGCAAAGGCCTGTATTTTATCATGCAAATATATCAAGGAAGTCATAATATCATGGACATAGAGAGGATCAATGTGTTGGATTAATGGACTCATTATATGGACAAGTTCATATCAACTTGCCAATGGCAAAGTCTAGGTATATCACATCCTTGTAACATAGTCCGTACCTTGTAGGACCCTAAAAAGGATTGGTTATAACTTATAAACAAAGATTTTGTTAAAGTACACACACACTAACGTAAGCATTAGTAGATGATTTAAACCTAAGGGAAATTACCATATATAAAATATAACCTTGTTTTATCATAAAAGCAAAAAGTTAAAATTGCTAATCCGCGGGCAGACCCTGGTTTTTGATATTTATCATACAATGTTTAAGGGGACATAAAATTTTAAACATGGTTATAAGGGAAACATCGATTTTATTTGCTTGACTTTGTGAATAAAATGGCAGGACAAAACCGTAACTGTGATGTCCCTTACTTAGGGGCTCCTTTTTCTACAACAAAAGCTCTGATCTGGATACAAACTTGCAGAATATTAATCCAAATAAACAAATTACCACAATATAATTTCTTATTTATTTACTCAGACTATTACAATAGATCTCTGTCATGCACCTCAAAGAATATTACAATACTGTTTTAAAACCCAGATCTTGTGCAAATCTGGAAACAAATATGAATCTGGAAGTCTCGGCCTGCTGTGTCGAACACACAGTCGCCGGCGTCGGTCGATATACTGCCGACGTCGGTCTCTGTAGGTCCTTATCTGCCGACGTCGGTCCTCAGACGGCCGATGTCGGTCACTGGGGATCTCTGTCTACCGAAGTCGGTATCTGCGTGGATCTGTACGGACCTGTTCGGACTTCGTACGGCCGCCAATTTAGCACAACCTATCTGTTTGATCCCTGATCTGGAAATCTATGGTATCTAATACAACAGATCTCTCTCTGTATGATTTATTAAAACAAAACATAAACTAAATCAAGAAATACCTGGAAAGCTCTGTGATAAACTTCTGTGTGAAGTTATCTCTCAAATACCTGTAATACTATGATAACTTCTGGATGAAGCTATCTCTCAATTTGGCAATAGATCAGCTGATATTTCACAGCCTCTGAATCGCACACAATGAAGAGTTGACGTTCTCCACTGCAAATGGAATCTTGGAGCCTTGGCTCAGTCTTCTCAGGGAAAACCCTTAGCAAAAACTGTCTTTAATTCAATAATCAATTCATACATAATCAATAACGGCCTCCATGTGAAACCTTTATACCCTCAAAAGATATGCTTGCCCTAATTAGGGTTTCTTAAATTAGCATTAGGGTTTCTAATTTAAAATTAGACCAAATAATTAATATTTGATTAAATCAATCAAATATTAATATCTCCCTCAATATACGTCGGATCCTCAAACCGATCGAAGCTGGTGAATCAGGGAGTGATTCTGCACATGACCATACCACAATAAGGGTGCTCCGCTGCATGTCAAATATCCCTAAATAATAGGAGCTCAGGCCACATGGGTGTAAAATAGCCTGAATGAAAGCCAACTGTAGGAATTCTGCAAATCGAAGCCAAGCCAAGCTCCATTATGACCCTCTATCCATCCTATTAGCCTACGAAGGTCGCATAATAGGCTAATCATCAAGTCTGTCAATGTCCACGAAAAAGGGGACATGACAATCCGCCCCTCCAGAAATTGCTTGTCCCCAAGCAATCTCGGAACAATGAACCACTCGATCCACCTGGATCCCAAATGTAGTTATGAGCTGCATTGCTGTTAGTCAATGCAAACACCTGCAATATCCTCATAAGTAAAATAAAGAGGAATCCAAAATCAAACTGACGGATGCGACTCAACCAATCTCTCAGATCACAAATAGCATAGTCAAGAATGCATGAGAAGCAAACTCTCGAAGTATGATAACCCAAGTAGAATGGACAACTCCAACTGCCAATTCCATCTACAAAAGATGGTGCCAATCCATCCCATAACTGATCCCTCTGTAAAGGTGGCACAACCAACTGTACCACACTGTCAAATGTGTGAGAAGAATCAATCTGGAGACTCGACTCCACTGGTATCCCAAACTCCTCAGAATCAGGTACTCCCAAGTCCTGAATATGTGTGTGAGCCTCAACCACATGCTCCTCATAAGCAGCTATAGAAACATACTCATCACCAACACTCAGTGTACTAACATCTGAGTACACCTCCACACTCTGAATGCAAGCATCAGACTCATCCTCACTGTCTAACTCCTGAGTTAAACTCACCTTAAGACAAAGCTCATCCACAACATCCTCAACTACTCCTACCTGTGAAGATAATGCAGATAAATCATTACCTGAAGATGTGTTAATATCTCCCTGTACTGGATCAGCATGACTGTCAAACTCATCATGCAAGTTGCTGCATGTCATAGGGAAAGCACTACGATCCTTAGGCCTATTAATTAAACTCTTTAACCACATACAAGCTCCAGGTGAGACATTTTTCCCTTTTGTCCAGACATACCATAAATCTTCTGCCAAAAGTTTAGAAATTTCATCCTCCTCCTCAAACAAGATTGTGAACATGATAGAGTGCATTGATGCTAATACATCACTGGAATGAAAATCATCTAAAATAGTCCAAAATATTTTAAACATCCTGCAAATGTCACCAATACAACCTACTAACATCATAAGGTTTTCAAATCCATACCTTGCAAATATTTCAAGTAATCTTGCCCTCTTAGAGAAATGAGGATCTCTAATGTCATCCAACTTTTCGAAGCTCTTCACCATGGCATGAAGTACCTCTCTCATAATCTGATCATCATTAAAATCAAAGCCGGCTATGATCCTCATGATTTCACTAATGCAAGAGAGAGCTGCAAGTCTTACCACCTCATCACGATGTCTCAATAAACGGGGCTTCACCAACGAACCAAACGTTGGAGATAGCGCTGTTTGCATCTCATAAGAATTTGACTGATCAACCTTGCTTAAATAAGTTTCCAACTCCTCCAAAGTTTTTAGAATGTCCTCTGCTTGCTGACATGGATTATATAATTTCTTCTTTGCATTGTGCATGCTTTCTTCCAAATCTTTGACCCTTTTTAGAGCCATACTGATAACCAAATTGACCCTGAAACTACCCAACAGGATGGCAAGACATTAGCTCTGATGTGCCCAACAGGATGGCAGGAATTTGGCTCTGATACCACTGTGATGTCCCTTACTTAGGGGCTCCTTTTTCTACAACAAAAGCTCTGATCTGGATACAAACTTGCAGAATATTAATCCAAATAAACAAATTACCACAATATAATTTCTTATTTATTTACTCAGACTATTACAATAGATCTCTGTCATGCACCTCAAAGAATATTACAATACTGTTTTAAAACCCTGATCTTGTGCAAATCTGGAAACAAATATGAATCTGGAAGTCTCGGCCAGCTGTGTCGAACACACAGTCGCCGGCGTCGGTCGATATACTGCCGACGTCGGTCTCTGTAGGTCCTTATCTGCCGACGTCGGTCCTCAGACGGCCGATGTCGGTCACTGGGGATCTCTGTCTGCCGAAGTCGGTATCTGCGTGGATCTGTACGGACCTATTCGGACTTCGTACGGCCGCCAATTTAGCACAACCTATCTGTTTGATCCCTGATCTGGAAATCTATGGTATCTAATACAGCAGATCTCTCTGTATGATTTATTAAAACAAAACATAAACTAAATCAAGAAATACCTGGAAAGCTCTGTGATAAACTTCTGTGTGAAGTTATCTCTCAAATACCTGTAATACTATGATAACTTCTGGATGAAGCTATCTCTCAATTTGGCAATAGATCAGCTGATATTTCACAGCCTCTGAATCGCACACAATGAAGAGTTGACGTTCTCCACTGCAAATGGAATCTTGGAGCCTTGGCTCAGTCTTCTCAGGGAAAACCCTTAGCAAAAACTGTCTTTAATTCAATAATCAATTCATACATAATCAATAATGGCCTCCATGTGAAACCCTTATACCCTCAAAAGATATGCTTGCCCTAATTAGGGTTTCTTAAATTAGCATTAGGGTTTCTAATTTAAAATTAGACCAAATAATTAATATTTGATTAAATCAATCAAATATTAATATCTCCCTCAATATACGTCGAATCCTCAAACCGATCGAAGTTGGTGAATCAGGGAGTGATTCTGCACATGACCATATCACAATAAGGGTGTTCCGCTGCATGTCAAATATCCCTAAATAATAGGAACTCAGGCCACATGTGTCTAAAATAGCCTGAATGAAAGCCAACTGTAGGAATTCTGCAAATCGAAGCCAAGCCAAGCTCCATTATGACCCTCTATCCATCCTATTAGCCTACGAAGGTCGCATAATAGGCTAATCATCAAGTCTGTCAATGTCCACGAAAAAGGGGACATGATAGTAACCCTCATCCCTAAACATGCAACTTTTTTTGGGTTATTTAACCCACAAAAGTTAAGGAGGTCAACACCAAGAATTAAGCTATCATTTTTGGATATGGTAGACCAGAATAGATTATGGCCGACAAGGTCGAGCGAAGAAGAATAGAACAATTTGATAAGCCATTATGCACATCTCATCACAGAATTTGTGATTGCTTAAGCCATGCAAGAAGGTGTTTGACGCAGTCAAAGTCTCATGCACTTTGTAGAAACCACATATTTACAACTGTTATGTGCCAATTATGCATTATGGATCTTTCAAAACTTACAGCTTTGGCAAACCCTAGCATACAGAAAAAAAATAAAAAGGAAGAAGGGTTGAGGGATGGATATAGAGTGTGGGTACTGCTTTAACTTATAACTTGCAGTGCACTAGTAGTATTAATAATAGTATTTAACTTATTTCACATGATCTGCCTAAAGGATGCATGCATAGGTTACTTTGATATCAGTGCACTATCCGAGCCTACCTTGCACTCTGCCTGAAGCAAGGGCCTTGTCAATCCGTGTGTATAACAACCTCAATGTAATAAAACTTGAAATCTGGGCCCTGCTTAATCAGTGCTTAAGTTTGAATGAAACAGTAAGGTCATAAACTTGCTAAGTTTTAATAAGCTCTTACATGACAAGTCTTGGCCTACAAGTAGCATACTACTTATACTCCTTTGTGAAGAAAATGACCTTTCTTAAAAGAGCTCAACCATGTATGCCAACCTTAATGGGTGCCTAGGTTGTTAAGGGCTAATGGAAAGGTTAGTAAGCAACCTTGGAGAGGCAGAGTGTAAGATGAAAACACAGTTGTGGGGCATGCGTCAGCTTGACAAGCCTACTAAGTTCTGCCATAGCAATGCCAAGGTTCATTTACTGATTGGCAAAAGGACATCATCACACAATATTGACCTTTCCCTAAGTTATTAGTCCTAACTGGGATAAAGGCCCTTACGTTATTATCATGGAAATCTTCCCTGCTTTAAAAGGACAACAAGAAAGTGATCTTGATTTTTTACTCCACCCAACATGCACTTTGTCTAGATTCCTACACTGCCATCTGTAGGGGTCTCATAGATTAATACATTGTTTTTCCAAGTTGCCATGCCATGTAATGTCTCCGATTTGGAGGCAGAGTAATTTAATTAAATTAATTGATTAAGTTGTCTAAAATAATGATATTTCATAAGAATGATTAATTGATTATTTTAATTAAATTAAAAGTGGAATTAAATAAATTAATTGTAAGGTTATCACAGAAAATAAATATTAAAAGGTGACCTTATAGTTAATTAATTTAATAAAAGTGACTTAAATTAAATATTATATTATAGTCACTAAAATAAAATAATATTATTTTCTTGAAGATTTTAGAAGGATAGGCCTCCTCTTGTATAAAAAGTATAAAAGAAGATCAAACCAAGCTTCATTCATCCAGTGTTGACATTTGCTTTGATATGTTCATTTGTGGAGCTAAGGGTTTCTGCAGATTTCTGATTGTGATCTTTGGGAACGATACCTCCCATCGATTGGCATAATTGAGGTGGTGAAAGATTCTTTCGAAGGGTTGCAGCAGAGAGAAAGATACTACAATCTTTCTATTGGGCTTCATTTGGTGGCCATAGGCCAAATTTTCTGAAGACATCTTGCATATTTGGTTGGAGATCATTAGTGGCATCATATTTACATCGACTAGTAGCATTGAAGTCATATTGGAGAAAAGTGAAGTCTGATATATATACTTGCAGAGGTCTGATATAAAATTACAGTCATCTTGGCAGCCATTGAAAACCACGATTTCACTCTTGGAGGCCACATTTTGCATCGATTTCACCTTCTATCTTGGGCGCTCCATTCCTTGGGTCATGGCAACAATATTTGATGCTTGAGAGGAGACCAAAACGCTGCTATTTATTTATTATTGGCATTCATATCAGAACAGGGGTGATTTGGAGAAAGGTTTGATTTGACAAAGAGGAGGCACATTTTGGATTTCTATTTGATTGGTTTTTCATCATCAGCCCTAAGCGCTTCATCCATGATATTTGATACTTGACTTGTTATGTTGTGAAAAAGCCTAGGGTTTCTACAGAATATTCCATTGGTCATTGGGAATGTTCACTCCCATTGATTCTCATAACTGAGGTAGTGAAACTATCTACTGAAGGGTTGCAGATTGGAGAGGATATTACAGTCCTTTCATTGGAGCTAAATTTTGTGGCCAAAGGCAAAATTTGGAGATTGTGATTTCATATCAGCTTAGTGAAGCATTTTGGAGGAGTTTCATTGGAGGTTATCCTCAGATTATCATTTGTCTAGTATCATATTCCATCGATTCTACATGAGCACTTGAGCGCCTTCTTTAGGGAGGTCTAGCGATCATTTGTGGAGGTTTTGTAAGGGTAATTGGAAGACTATAAGTTTATAACAGTCTGCTATTAAGGAGATCGACCAGGAATGGAGTTCTCAGATTTTCATTGTTGGAGGCTTATCTAGACACCCTTTCATTCTAGGTATTTGAGGGATAAAATCCTCTTGTGAAGACAATCATTTCTATATCAGTTTGGAGGAGTTAAAAAGCTGCATTTATTTTTAGTAAAGATTTCTAGGCAAGGGCAGGGGCGGCTACTTCTAGGAGGTGCGATTTCATGCAAGGAGGCTCAATAAAATCGAATAAAATTCAGAGATAGATATCATGGCATCTGCTAATCATTCTAGACTTCATAATCAAGGTCTTTGATGTATTTTGCATTGTTATATCAATTTGTATAAGGTGCTGCTGTAGACGATCATTTTATATCAGATTGGTGTTGTATTGGAAATTCATTGCAATGCCAAGAGTCTTGGCTCATCATTTAATATCAACATTGTAATGAGATAGTACATCAATGGAAGGAAGGATAGGTTGCATGATAAATGTTGATGTAATACCTGTGGTTATAATCTTCATAGATAGCATAATAGTTGCATGCTAAGCGTTTGGCATAATTCCTCATGGCTGTAGCTTCTCATTTGCATAAGGAGTTTGCACACAAAGTGTTTGTCGAAATGCTTACTTGCTGTAGGTGTTCCTTTGCATAGTTAGGATGCATGTCAAATGTTTGACTGAATGTCTATTCGTTGTAGATGCATATCAGCTATCTTATTGCATTGACAAATCAAAGTATATCTTGCATAACACTCTCATTCCACTTAGAGACATTGTGCATTGTTAGTTAAAGACATTATAAGCACTTCATCATCATAATTCAAGGTAAAAGTCAAACTGAAAACACTTATCAGCCAAGAACAAGTTTACAAGCATAGTGTTTGACGAAATTACTAAGTGCCCAGAACAGAAAATTAAAAGCCAATTCAGTAGGGGTCTCTACATGCCAACATGAATGTTGGGTATAAACCCTATCGCAATTAGTTCCATATAATCTGAATACCTCAGTAGCATTATGACTACCAGCTTGTTTGAATAACGTTGCTCACATAGTTAAAGGGAAAAGTATGACAATTGAATAAGGAGGATAAGACTGCTTTATTTTAAGGTGCATGTACTTGGTAAGATTTTAAGTTTGCTAAGTTTGATATGATCATACATATCAAGTACATGGTGACGAGTACTATTTGGATAATTGTTAAACTGAGTTAATTAAGGTCAAAGCCTTAGCGCATACTATTAGAAGAAAGTAATAGAGTGGATCCATAACCCACAGGCCCTAGGAATGGAACCTGAATTCTAAGCTTGAAGGCTGACATGGTAACACTACCTTCAGAAGATTGTCAAGGTTGACAAGGTGTCAAGGTGACTGCACGTCAAGTCACGGTTTAGAAAATAAAGAAAAATAAATGTAGGCATGTTTTTAGAGGCCGATTCTACAAATGATTTTATTGGTTGTAATAATAAACCATTTCCTAATGGAAAATACAGACCTCACCTTTGAGTCTGGACCCTCTCCCAGTTTCTGGACGACATTATATTGGTTAGTCTATTGGTGGGAATAATACCAAACCATCCCCATTGCCACCTTTACTGTAGATTGCTTTTACTGGACCCACATCTTGACAAGTATCAAGATCCCCGTCAAAGTCCTTAACAAATATTTTGACGACTTTAAAATGAAATTCATCCTCTAATCTTTTAAATCCCCACATATTATACAGTCTATCTCTTCTAGGTTCAACTGTTCCCATGATTTAAGTCACTAGATTTCTCTTCTTCTCATCTCATCAATCTAGCTATTACCAATTACCTGTTCCCTCAACTATCTTCTATCAAATGCAGAGTGAGGAATCCATCCTATCATTTCCACGCTTGAAACAGAGTTGATGTTTCCACAATTAGAGCCAATTGTGGGATGTAATTCAATCCCTTAATCTGCCCAAGATTGTCAGTATTTATCATTCTTCCCCTGCAGGTGGTAAAGCCAATTTTTTTTTTGAAAAATGCATCTTATATTATGAAAATAAGCAAAAAGTTTACATCAATCTAGCAAAATAGTTTCAAGGAAAACATCTCCCTGTAAAACAAGGGAAGAAAAAAGCACCTGGGCGTGTCATTTTGGAACTGTTATAGTCGCCATCCACGTTTCTGATTAGAGAAATGACATTTCATTTCCAGATTAAATTCATAAATTTGTCATTTATTACTTTTTCATTTCCAACTTTCTGCATAAGCATCAAAACTAAATTGACAGTTTCACCTTTTTTGGTTCTTTTGGAGATGATGCCTGTCATTTGTATGACACTAATACGTAGTTATCATTATTCTCTTAAAAAAGAGAGAAAATCCTTGCTACAAGCTTCAGTAAAATACAGTGGCATATCCCTTGTTGACGATTTCATTCCTCATTAATATCTACCCCTATCTTTCTCCTAAAGAATTTGGAAATTCTGTTTTCACTCCTTAATTTGAGATCGCCTTTAAATATCACCTTTGAAAAGGGAAAATCTGCTACCTTAACCTATATTATAGGTGGTTGATTTCTTGACATGGTGTAGGAAGAATGGTCATTAATAGATGGCTTAAAACCTTCAATTTTTTTTATATTTATTGCCTCAGCTTACAATCTTCCCACCTCTTAGTTAATCCATAGGTTAAACTATATATGGGCCAATACGTCTGTGGGTTTATTTGGTCCCTTTAAACAATGGTTAAAAGGACTAGAATTAGAAAATTATATACTTGATGGAAAAGCTACTTTTATCAATCTGTGGGGTCTCCCATTAGACATGTTCTCTTCCATGTAGCTTTAATGACGAGGACAGGTCTCTTTATGCTATCAGGTCCGTTGTCCAAGTTCAATAGCAAATTTTTGACTTCTGACCAAGACCTCAACCCTTGCCACATTGTTTGAATTTGCCCAAGTCTTGCACATAAGAATTGAGGACAAAGTCCTCACTATCTCAGAGGTTATTTGCCCCAACAGAGATTGGGTTGCGCCTTGAAATTCCATCATAGTTCAATTTGATTATAACCCTTGTTTTTGTGGGTGTAATGTTTAATATGTTTTAATGTTTTCCCTAATGTCCTAACCTTTCTAACTCTTCAGAAAAATATTGAACTTTCGGTGATCCCCCCATAACTTTCATGCAAATGAGTGTGGAAATTAAGGATGCAATAAGTACAGTTTATGACAAGAAGGTTTAATACATGGTTCAAATGGAAATGAAAAGACATTTATCTGCATCTTATTCTAAGAAATTGATTGTTGGCCCAGTGGACAAGAGTGACCTTAAGGCTAAAAATATACTTACCTCTATTTGTATTGCTAGAGGCGGATATATGCGGCCTTAATAAATTTGAGATACAGCCGATTGTTTTCATTCCACCTCATACCAGAACTTGAGGCTTTGCAAACATTAATATGTAAATTGGATGTTTTCCACGAGCATTAACGTATGCCTTTATTTAGTTTTATCAAATATTGAAGTCATTCTATCTTCCTCCAGAATGTTCTTGAGGGCATGGTTTCATTTTTATTTTCTTTACAATTTCTGGAAATCTCACTTTCAGTGTATTTTGTGTGCAGAAAATCCAATCAAAGATGATTTGACAATCGTCACCGGATTAGGTGACACCCAGGACACACGATATGATGCTATTGCTAGAATCCTGAAAGATGAGTTGGGCCTTGTTGTCTGCAGTCATAAAGACGTCCCTGATCCAAAAGGAAACATAGCTTCTGAAGATGAAGTATGTGAAACTACTTATCATCAAAGAGAGAATAATAAGATTTCTTCTCATCAAGATATCAATATGCACATAGAAGTTAGCAGTCAATCTGCAAAGTCAGGAATTGCTATCCGAAGGCCTCCACACCTTGGGTGGTTGAGGATATCAAGCAAATCTCTAAATCAGTGGCTTAGGAAAAGAAGGTTGACAAGGACAAGATAGTGCTTGGGTGCACTCCTGATCATTTATTTTTAAATTGGAGCACAATTGTTCAAAATAACATATTAAATTGACAACATTATTTGTGAGTTCATTTCATTTATCTAACAGTTTATCTTTTATCCAGGAAATTGATGATCTGATGTACATCAGAAACCAGAGTGTTAGAAAAAGGCCTTAGTTATGGTTAGGATGGGATTCAAACATGGAAAATATTGTAACTTGTGAGTCTGCGATTGAAGTGTGATCAAGGCTATAGGTCTGTAATATGATGCACATGTTATTTGTATATAAATCATAAGCTGACCTTTAGTTTTCTTTTTTTGTGCAGATAGACATCCAGCTTTATGGGAAGTGGCAGTTTCAGCAATCCACCTCTTCCAGTTACACTTGCAGGGCTGCACCAAATTAATGGTGTGAACATGCATTTTTCATTCTTTCTGACTCTGATGAGCATTTTTACTTATAGAGATCTCATATTATAGTAAACATTTTTGCCTTGCCTGCCCACAACAAAAGGTGGTCGAGGAAACTGTCAATTTTTGTTCATGCTACTGGTCTATTTTCTCTCTTTTGTGTTTACTATATTGAGTTTAGGGCAATAGTAAACATGAATTATAGAACAATTTAACTAAATAATATAATTTATTCGCTGGTAGTTCAATGAATTGTAAGACGACACAAATAATCAAAAACTTATACCGGACTGAGAACCATGTTAGCAACTCTGAACTAGAGATGAAAAGAAACTAAAGTAATCAAGTTCAAATTCTGTACTGAAAAGTTCTGCATAAAATCACCCAAGTACAAACAGTTTTTTCTCATAATTAAATTCAACATATATAATTGAAACCGAGTCAGTTTTCCTAACTATCTTCGGCAGAAGGGAAATTATTTCAGTAAGCAACTGATTTTGAACTTTAAACACAAGTGCAGCGTGAGAAAAAAGGATGGATGTTCAGCTTGTGTATGTTGTATTTGCGTTAATGCCAAGCTATGCTTGTAATAAAAGTAGTTCAAAACCCAATAATTTAATGAATGAAGCCAATAGACATCACAAGTGCACGCATTGCAATTATAAATGTGATTTTAAATTAATGTCGATAAACTAAGTACCGGACATTGGTATGGGTATGATGTTTGGGTACGTAGGTATAGCGATTTTTTTTTGCCCTGGGTACGACTTGGGTACATCTAGACCAATAACAAAAAAAAAAAAAAAAAAAAAAACACTTGAAATTATTAATGATAATTTAATGACATAAATCAGAATAGATTAATAGATTAACAGTCAGTGGCTGAACTTATAACTTATAACGGATTCATGAACTTAGTAGAAAACACTTGAAATTATTAATGATAATTTAATGACAATTGTCATGATATAAATCAGAATAGATTAATAGATTAACAGTCAGTGGCTGAACTTATAACTACACTTATTTGAGTCCAAACCATGTTCAATATATCATGAACTTACTCCTCTAATACCTTTATGAATCCGTTACTCAAGAACTTTCGGACATTGTAGTTATGGATTACATTATCATTCTTCTTTCGTTCCCTAGAAAGTTAATGATATTCTTGGGGACTTAACATACTTCTGGAATTTGTTCTCTTGATCATTTTTTATGTTCTACAAATTCTCAATCTCAATGGGTCAACTTTTTTAGTCACTTGATTGACCCTTGTAGGGTCCATTAGAAGTTGCACTGCTATACCATAAAGTTTGAAAGGGTAGTTAGGATGCTTTGTTTGCCATAATGATGTGGCATTTCTTCAAGTTTACACTAATGTTCAGAAAAATTGAACTAGAGATGGTGATTACAAAAGCTAATGTAGGTATAAGGTTTGAAAACTCTTTGAGAAAGGGATTATGTGAGGAATTAGGGCTTATGCAGTGCTTTAGATAGTTTAAAAAATTGGTAATTGCATTTTTTTTTTAAACAATACTTACTGGACAATTGATCTTGATAAAATTTTGAAACTGCCCATGCCAAACATGAAAATTTTGCTTGTAATTTCCAATAATTGAATCCAAGTTTATATATATATATATAATGCCTTGTGGGACTATAAGTATTGTTTGGATCCTTCCTGGGTACTTCCCGACCTAAGTTCATCCATGGACAGGGTTGAACGTAAATGGACCGGCTGAGACACACTCGTCAGACTGGGGATAGTATCGAACAAGGATCGATAGTTGATATGGTCCCCCTAGGTGGCCCTAGCTATGTAGTTAATAAAATATATACTTAAGTCATTAATGTTAAAAATTAGGGCTCCCTAATGAAGTATTTTCTAAAAGCAGTAATTAAAATATTTATTCGACTCTGCATGACCCTTTTTGGTATAATCTACACAAATGATGTGGCTAGAGGTAATCTTATTTTATCATGTGTGAGTAGGATTTGTTGTGACACCAACATTAACTTATTGTTTTGGTTCGTTTATGCCCTAAGAGTGGCATTGAATAACATTGTAGAAGCTTGTGGGATTTTGCGATGTTTAAAAGGTGGTTGTGGAGTCAACACAAGGGTTAGAGTAGCCCTCCAATATGTTATGCCCGATTTTCCTTTTATTGGTTGTGCCTCTTTTCTATTTTGCCATCTGACCATTTTGATCATTTTTTAAATTGGTACATGGTGCCTAGATGCTTTTGCTTCTATTATTATTATTATTATTATTATTATTATTATTATTATTATTATTATTATTATTATTATTATTATTATTATTATGCAACATATGTATATCATTATTGATTATCACTTGGTGTTTGGTGAAATTCCATTCTAGGCATGGCTATGTGATTTATTATGGTATTAATGGGATTAGATAATTGTATGAACAATTCTAATTATGACATTTGGTACAGTTTGGGAGTATATGAATATCATGATTATACGTGTTTTGATCATTGTTGTGAAATTTTAATTTTCTATGTATTCTTTGGGTGTGTACGTGTATGCCTTGTCATAAATGATATGCACTAACTTTTATAATGTTATATCTTGGTTTACGATGTGGATCGTGACTAACTTTGCTAGGACATTATTATCAATTAGATAAGTGTTCGTTATATATTTGTATTGGACTCTTGGGCATGTTGATAGGTACTTTGAGTGTGCAGGAATAGGTGGTAGGAAATGGGATGGGAACAAGGGAGTACTATGTGGCTTGCACACAAGACATTACTTAACCTTTGCATTGGCCACATTAAGCATCCTTATGTGTCCTATACATACATCCTAATGGTCATGTACCTAAGACCCCTTGTACGTTATAGGACAAGCATGTATGTTGTAATTTTAATCTTCAGCCCTCCCCTTCTCCTATGTCACCGCTTTCTAAAAAATAAATGTTAATTTTTATGTGAAATTCGGCTTTGAAGTTTGGCTAAAAAATAATAGCGTTCTAAAAGTCAATTCTTTTCCTCTTTTAAGGTGCCATTTGAGGGGGGTTTTAAGTCTCTTCTCCTCTTTGCGGGGTTTTGAGTTATTTGCCTAGGGCCATCTCCCAAGTATCCCAATCCCCTAGATGAAACTCCAAAGTATTATAGGTCAACCCATGAGGGTGGACATATATTCACTTTTCATTGGGAGTTGGGGGAGTAACCCATTCGCATTTTATTCTTGGATTTTTGCTTGCAAACCTTATTTTTTGTATGTTGGACAAGAGGAGAAGAGAAGAGTAGGAGCAAGGGATGAGGAGACATTTTGTGTCAGTTGGAGGACATCAGGAAGGGGTACTGTTACAATTTTTTTCTCATCGGAATAATTGCATGCATTTTTCACCATTGATGATTTCCTTGAACTAGTGCAGGAATTAATTTCATTTTTTTTCTTGCATGGTAAACCTTTTGTTTAACATGCAAATCCACCAAAATATTAAAGGCTTTTATAGATTTACATGGTAGTGAAAGCAAAAGCTTTTAAGCTTATAATCTAAAGCCACAAAGGCTATGCATAATAAAGAAGCTAAAAGACATCTTGCTTGGGCCCACCTTTTTATTAAAAGGCCATAAGCCTTGCTAAATTTTAAAAGCTATGGGAATAATAATGCTCAAAGGTTGGTATGCCTTTTTAAAGAACTTTTAAGATTTTAATAGTCACACGGTGGAAAATAACTAAAAAAGTTTTTTCCTTGATTTTTCTCCGCTCACATTTTGAATTCACGGGAGTATTTTTTTTAGAGATGCAAATGATGAATATAGAACAAGATTTTGCATTGATTGTGATTAAAAATTTTAATAAGCTGATTTAAAGAGAGTCTCTCTGTGTTGGAGGTGCTAGTCTATTTATTTCATGTTCATTTCTAGTATGTTTATGCAACAATGTAGCTTGTTTATTGCTTTATATAAACAATGTGACTGATTTTTGTTGTTTGATTGTGTCTATTTACCTCTTGCATTATAATTCTTGAATGTTTCATTTGAGTTACAAGTGTTATGTGCATTCTTTCCCTTGAGTTAGTGGAGGATACATATATTCTGGTGCATCGCCTTTTATAGCTTTGCTGATTTTACTTTTATCTCTCCCTTTTCACCCCCTATATGCTTGGATTAGCACTAGAGTATAACTCGGAGGTGGCTTCAAAGTTAGGTCCCATGAATTGAAGTTTCCAAACACTTGGGTTCATGTGGTTGATGTGTGCCATAATAACATTATGGGCTATCAACATGTACCATGCTAGTTTTAATTTCTCATATGTTGGATAAATTTTAGCTTCTATTTTATGTCATTTGGCCCTATTCTATCTTTGAAAAATTATTAGCTCTTTGTTTTTGTACATTCTATTTTGGGATCATCTTGTTGCTTTTTTGGGCTTTCTATTTTTGAAAGATTGTTGAGTTTATTTTTGTTTGTAACTTTTGTATCAAGATAGTTGTTGCTTGTGAGTTTGCACAGTCTTTTGTATGAGAATTTACCCATATGTGTGGGATTTTGTTGTCATGTGTGGGAGTAGGAAGAGGGGACCAAGTTGAGCTTGGGGCCTTGGAAGCACTGCTTGTTGGTTCCCCTGGTTGTAGATACTAGAGACTAGGGCCCAAGAGTTTGGTTTGCTCGTGTCTCCCCTCCCTTTAGAGTATGGGTTTGAATGACCATGGAAGTTTGGTAAATTGGGTAGAGAATAAAATACATAGATTGAGGTTTGAATCCCCTTCTTCTCCTCCTCTATTATGTTGTTTTTTGGACGGTGAGTTTTTTGTTTCTTACTATGAAATTCTAGCATGGAATCCCACTCACATGTGCACTCACCTAGTTGGGGTTGAACCTATGATTTACCCATTTTGATTTTTCCTAATGCAATGTCTAAAAGTGGTTGTACTCCCTTGGGCTTGGGGGTCGACAAGGGTAGCAACCCTTAATGAAGTCATATGGCTAGGAGGTGAGTGCACCTTCATTTTTCTTTGTGGGAAAGATGGAGATGTGACATATGCATGTCGGTTAGATTGAGGAGATCATAGGTACCATGGCAGATGAAGATTATCAAATACAAGCCGGTGCCATGGATGAGATACAAGGGATTTGGTTAGAGATTAAATGAGGCTTTAATCACCTCATGTTTAAAGATATATTGAGGGCATTAAGGTAGAGTCTTGGTTGGTTAGTTTGAGGTGCTGCTTTCAAACAATGTTAAAGCTTGATTTATGATTCATCGGTAGGAAATTGGTGGGAGTAGGAGAGGAAGTTCCATTTTGATTGGGGATACTCTCACTTGGGAGTAGTTCTTATAATGCTTTCGAGGGCACCACCGTCCAAGCATTTTGTACAACATTGGATAGATGAGTTTCATAGCCTCCAACAAGTTGCCCAATATGAGATTATATTTTTTAATAGCTGGTAGTATATTGGTTTTTTCTAGGATGAGCTCTTGGTGAACCATTTTGTTAGAGGACTTAACGCTGACTTTGGTGGTGTAGATCAACTCTTTTCTCCTCTAAGCCTCCAAGTCATGGTGGAGAAGCCCTACTTGGCCAAATAGAACCAAGGGCGATCACAAAAGGTCTAAGAGAAGCTCAAAGGTCATTTGTAGTCACATTAGGACCATAGTTTCAAGGGCTCATTGCTATCACCTAGAGGGGGTTGAAGGCCACCACAACCTCCTTAGAGAGGCCCTCAACAACAACATCATTCCTATTAGGGTCCTTGGCTTGACCATGGATATGTAGGACAAGGTTAGGGTCAAGGTAGGAGATAACAAAGATAGGGGACAATGCACACTAGCACACAACACTCAGGGTAGATGGGTGCAAATGATTATAGGAACTAAGTTCATGTGGGGCTAATATAATAGTGGCTCCATGATGAGATTGTTATTTCATTTGTGGTGAGCCACGTTAGGCCAGAGATTGTCTACAGAGATGTAAAACTGCTTTAGGTCAAACAAAAACAGTTTCATAGTGTATAGTTGGGGATGTAAGCATGCACATTGGATTTATGTAGTACTTGATGATAAATAGACAAAACATCAAGCCATAATGATAAGAAAACACATATGATTAGAGGTTAGAGGTATATCAATATCCATTCTATTTTACCTAGGAGCATTAGACTCCATGTCTCTCGCAACTATGGACTATTGCAGGGTAGTAGCATTTAAGAAATTAGACCGTTGGGAGGTTGAGATGGCCTTTGGGGCCAGGAAGCATGTTAGCACTTTAATGTGTTGTTGCGTGGTTGACGTTGTTATGTTTACTACCACCTTGGATTTACAAATTCCCCCCTTGGGCTCTTATGTTGTGATTTTAGGGATGAATTGAATTGAGACCTATAGAGCATGGGTGGATTGTTACGATAAACATGTCTAGTATAGGGATGATTTGTAAGCAAAGATAGTTGTTTCAAGGATTTAGAGGCTAGTTTTGCTTCACAAGATCTCCACTTTGCAACTTTGGTGAAGTATCCATAAAGGGTGTTAGTTATATGTTATTTGGGTGAGCAATGGCTCAGGGGATGAGGTTGTAGAAACTATTCTAGATGCTGACCCCATCTTTCATGATTTTGCAAATGTGTTTTCAAAAGAGTTGTCAGAATTGCCTCCTAGGAAAGATAGAGACTTTTGGTTCTAGGGGTGGGGCCTCTTCTAAGGATCCCTATAGGATGACCACCCATGAGCTTAGTGAGCTCAAGATCTAGTTACAAGAGCTTTTAGATAAGGGCCACATCTGTCCTAGTGTGTCTCCATAGGTTGCACTAGTCATATTTGTGAAGAAGGATGAGTCCCTAAATTTTTGCATTTGTTATCAGATGTTTAAGAAGGTCACAATCAATAATCAATACTTTTGCCCATGATCCATGAGTTATTTGATTGGATGAAGGGAATCAAGGTGTTCTATAAGATTGATCTCAACTCAATGTATCATCAATGCATGATTGCAAATGCAAATATTTATAATACTACCTTTCAAACATGATACAACTACTACACATTCACAGTGGTACTTTTAGGTTAACTAATGCTCTTATAGTCTTTATGAGCTTGATGAACGAAGTGTTATGGAAATATTTGGAATAGTTTGTTTTGATTTTCCTTGATGATATCTTGCTTTTCTCTTGATCTGTTGAGGAGCATGAGATTCACCTACAAAAAGTACTATAGTGTTTAAGGGAGCATTAACTTTATGGAAACATCGAAAATGTGCCTTTTTCCAAACATGGGTGTAGTATTTGGGCCATATTATTTTAGGGGAGGGAATTTCTATAGATTCCTCAAAGATTTGAGCTAATTTAGAGTGGCCCATACCCATAAATGTCACTGAGGTTAGGTGTTTCATGGGATTGATAGGTGTAAACGATATTTATGGATTATATAACACCTCAGTCCTGTACACTTGGCAAACTTAGACTTTGGCTATTCCTCTCAGTTATATACATTTTTTACTTCTACAAGTCTCACATATGTTATCTTTGTGTCTCTTGGCCTATATCTCTTAGTCCGACCGGTCTTATGTTGATGACCCAGGGCTTCTATCTTGCCAAAATATTTAAAATGAACTTATCTTTCATCTTTGCAAGTTTTGAGCATGTACCTACTTTCTTGGTCCCTTGACACTAACTTCTGGGATAGACACTAGCGGCAACGTTCGTGTTTTGCCTTGACAAAAGTGTTTAGTGCCCTAAAGTCATCCAATTTATAAATGAAACATATCCTAATGGTCGGCTTAAGTGCTTTAATACAAGTTATTACTCCAAATAGATTGATATAAATACAATATCAACTTTCATTCATTTTTTACCTAAAAACAAACCAAAGGGACCAAGATAACTTATTAAAAGCACTCTATCAAGCATTCAATTGAATAAAACTTTTCTCTTTCCATATCAATCATAAGTACAACACATCTACAAGTTTGAAATATTAAAGGCGCAGTGCAAGAACCTGATTTGCCCATATACAAGCAATGCCATTGTTGTACTTGCGTTGCACATATTATATGATTCACACACAAGCTAACATGTAGGGTAGATCTACATGAGTCTGAGACCCTCTTTTAGAGTATTGGCTATGTAGACAATGCCCTTTAACAACTAGGTTTTTAGGGTCAGCTCAACATTGTGTGCCCATTAACCCATTTTTCTCCAAGGTTACTATGAAGATGGAGAACTAGGGTTTTGTTATTTCACAAGGAGCGATAGTCCATGACCTAGATCGGAATGCACCAGAGCGAAGATAGAGTCAAATACATAAGCATCTAGGTGGTTGCATCCTTTTTCAATAGGTATTTTGTATAAGACACTTTTGTCAAAATCAAATAGTAGCATCAACACAACTGTCCCAAGATGACGAACTAGTGTCCAGAGTGATAGAAATGTCAAATTTAGAATTTGACGACTATTCTAGAATCATCTTCGAGACTATTTTATACTTTTTCCAGTTATAGCACTGTGTTAGTATCAGAACTAACAAGCATATTACTTCTTTGTCATTTCCATATATAGATTAGTTGTATTTTTCATATTTAAATTATCTCAACATAATGAATTCAAAATATGTTTATATCTAAGTTAGCATCTAATTAGCTTGCTATAGATCTAATTATCACCCTTGTGCCATTTCATTTCTATATACCCTTTAATCAAATCTAGAGTTAACAATAAGATCACCTAGATTGCATTTAAGTGTTAAACATTTAGTGAACCCAATTCGTTTGAATGCAAATCTTTCTAATTCCTAGGATTTGAACCACCTAGGGTTTCAAATTGTTATACTTTTTAATTTCATACTTATAATATTTTGCATGCAATCTAGGCATAGCCCTAGATTGGGAGGTGTGCCTATTGAACATATTGAGCTTTCTCTCCCACCATCTAAGATGTCTCAAACCAATGAGGGATCTCATACTTTTGATCATGATGGTACCCATATTGAAAATGAAAAATATACTGATAGGGTTGTCATAAAAGAAAATTTTGATAATGAAAACCATGAAACAAATGAAAATGAACAAATATACCATGATCACATATAATCAATTGCATTGTTTCATGAATGTATTCAACAAAATCCTGAAGATCTTGACGAGCTCTTAAAAACTATACTCGAAGCAAAAAGTTCTAAAACTATAGTGGAAACATCCCTCTCCTTGAACACATTACAACCTAATACATTTATCGGGGAAATGGGCGGTGTGTTTAAACCTTTGTTCCTTGAAACTACCATTGCGACATCTATCATGGAATTACTAGTTGTTTCAACACAAATACTGGTTTCAATGCCTATTACTAAAAACATATTTTCATCCCCTTTGGTAACTACTCAAATTGTTAATCTAAATTTCATTGGGTCTATAGTTCAATTACTCCATATAAAGACCTTGGAGGTCAAGGTTACAAACATTGAACAAAATGCTTTAAAATCTCCCAATTCTATAGATTCATGAGATGTATTGCATAACCCTCTTGCACTTGAGATCTCTTTGCACCATTTGCCAACTAGATTTGTTGCACCTAAATTCACATTTAATGATGTCAAGGGTGATTTTGAACTTCTTTGAACCTTTTATGTGGCATGCCTTGACTATGCCTCCAATGAATTTTTTTTTATTAAATTATTTGCAAGAAGCTTCAAGGACTATGCTTTGAGGTGGTTATATGGTTCTATGCTAGCTGAAATGACCAATCTTTTGATAGACAAAGAGTTGTAAGATATATTAAATTTTGCTTGCTACTTTACATGAATCAATTATTTTAAAGAAGTTTAAATCTTTCGATGACTTATGCCATGTTATATGGAACTATGATATGAAGCTTATGTCATTGAATAAACTCAAATATGTAGCAAACACACCACATGACATCTACATCTACCAAGTTTATAATCAAACCAAATTATAAGGTAAAAGCTCCTGAGCCTAAAAAAGGAAATAACCACCACAGTTAACATAGTTTCAAAACAACCTAATTGAACCGTCTTATCCAATTCACCATGGAGACAATTTACATATTTACCCGAGTCCCCAGTTTCATTACTCATGTTGTTAATAGAGTGTCAACTTATATCTCTCCCTTATCCTATTGAGGTTGATATGAGTCGACCTCTACTCAAATGATATGATGCAAATGCTTATTGTGATTATCATCAAGGACTAGGGCATTCTAAAAATATATACTTTACCTTGAAGCACAAGATCCAAGATCTTATAGATGACCAAAAACTTACATTTGAGGATCCTCCAAAAGAATCAGTGTCACAACCTAGTGATCACCATAAATAAAAAATATTTCACAATATTTTGCAAGACCATTTTAAGAAGGATCAATAAGTGCAAATAACATATAATGCACATCATCCTTCGTCACATTATGAACACCCACTCAATAGGATTATTGGTACTTACATATGGCATTTACCTCCTATGGTTTAGAGATCGTCTAATTCTTTCGATGACAATGAGATTAAGGATGATGACTATGATCTTCATTCTTTATTCATTCGAGCATAAATTGATAAACACCATATAAACAGTGTTATGATGGATAATGGTGCAAGGGAGAAAGTTTGCACCATGACATTACTTATGCACTTGGGCTATACTCATAATGATTTACACCCCTCTACCAGATTAGTTAGAGCATTTGATGGGACCTCCTAGAAGGTTCTTGGTGAGATTGACTTATCTTTACAGGTCCATCTCATACATGTGGTTACTACCTTTTTAGTTATCCCTTCCACATGCATCTTTGATATGCTATTGGGAAGACCTTGGATACACACTCCTCAAGCATCATCTTCTATAGTGTATGGGTCTGTTAAATACATTCATGTCAGGTAATTACAGTTTTGGGAATTCCATATGAGCATCATCTTGAATAAAAGAAAATTATACCTAGACAACTAGCTATCAAGCTTACTAAGGTTAATTCGTCGCAAAAGGGTAAGAAACATGCAATCCCCTTTACCAAGCGATCAATACTTGAAATACTATTAAATCAGAGACATACAGTGGATTCCACATAATTTCCATCCACTACACACCATGTTTAGAGATTTAGATCACCTCTAAATGTACATATTACTATTATAGCAAAGAAACAAATTTAGAACACCATTGATACATGCTCCTCGACAGCATAAATGAGGTATTACACTAGGTTACAATGGGGAGACATATACGATCATACATTGGATGGCATCATATGATGATTTTTCCTTTTCAAAAATTCTAAAAATACCAAAAAAATAAAAAAACATTCAAAAATCTAAAACCATTTTCAACACCTACATGTTCTACTAGCTCCTTGGCATATATGTGTTAGCTCCATACTGCTGGATGGCATATTTAGTTACTTCTACATACACATATGTGTCACACTTCTACTTGAATGTGATACAGGTATACACACATACATGATCTATTCTTATTTCAGATGTTGGATCTTATCTCTACTCATGTCATGTAGACATTGAGGGCATCCGCTTCTTTGATTTTGATACACATAGGTTATATGGTTCAATGATCATATTTTATTATCATGTTTGAGCTTACATATGTACTTACACATGCCTTTATCTATGATTATATCTTACACATGGTATTTTATATGCTATATACTTGACATTTTTTAACACATTTAATTCATGGGTTACTATGACATGTTTATGCTGGTTGTTAATGTTTTATTTTATGCACTTCCTTGAGTGTCTTGCCATGCTATTGTATTCTTTATTCAAACATTTGAATATGCTCATTTGCTTGCAACCTTTGTACTTATGTATGCTTTCTTTGAAATTTGAAAATGTCATTGTTTGTTGTATAGACATTTGAATGTCATTCTTGCCTTTATGAACATTTGACTACGTCACGTATCTTTAATTATGCGGTATTTAAACATGCCCTTTGTTTACGGCCTCCTTGGACCATTATCTTTTGACTTGCTTTTGAGTGCTCTTATATGTGTGTGCTTGATTTGCTTATTGAGCTTGTATCGTTACTATCTAGATATTGCTATGATCTTTATCATGCATCTTATGCCTATATGTGATCACATAAATTCTATGCGCTTCAATGATATATCTACCTAGACATGTTTCTTTTTATATGTTACATAGTTACATTCACATATTATACAACTGCCTTATCTTTTTGAGGTGAGGTAACTACCAGTTCTTATCCTTCTCTCACCTCAAAGGGGGGCATATGAGTGGGGGCATGTCATAGAGGCATGTGCTCCACACCTGACACAATTTTTATATTTAGTGGGGGCATGCTTTTGAAGCATGTTCTCTACACTCCTTTAGTATATGATACTTATATTAGTTTTTAGATTCAGTGGGGACATGTTTTGGAAGCATGTTCTCCACACTCATTTAGTATATAGTACTTATATCAATTTTGGGATTTAGTGTAAGCATGTCATATAGACATTGCTTCCACACATTCACAGTCTTCAGATTTAGTGGGGGCATGCTTTTGAAGCATGTTTTCCAAGCCTATTTAGTATTCAACATCTCTAAATTACAGTGGGGGTATGTTTTAGAAACATGTTCTCCACATTGTTGCTTATACCAGTTTTCAAATTCTCCATATATAATAGGGGCATGTTTTAGAACCATGTTCTTTACACTTATATATTTTTTCAAATTGGCCGAAACATAGTTATATGATTTAGAATCATAATTGTGGTAGAATTCTATACATTAGTACTATTGTTATACACAGATTCAACATGATATATATTTAAGGTGCATATGCTTTGCAACATGTGTATAATATTAGAAAAACTAAATCAGTTTTAGATTTCAAAACTCTTTTATGGATTGTCACCACATCATGGAATTTTTTGTACTAATACCCCGCAGAGTTTTGTGTACTTTATTGAGCTAATCTATTGTAGTAGTTGGTTCACGTTTTGGTATGGTTAAGGTGATAAAATCATGTAGTCTTTCTAAATTCTTAGGTTGGACTTGATTGTATCATCTAGCCTCATCAGGTTATAAGTATCATTAGGTTGCACAATTGAGCTAATATCAGTTTACAAGTGGCAACTCATTTTTAATCCATGGTTAAGGTGATAAAATCATAGTCTTTATAAAAAAAATTAGGTTGGACTTGATTGTATCATCCAGCCTCATTAGGTTATAAGTATCATTAGGTTGCACAATTGAGCTAATATCAGTTTACAGGTGGCAACTCATTTTTAATCCAAAGTTGGGGGCATGTGCCTTCTCTCTCTCTCTCTCTCTCTCTCTCCTTGGATATATGCACTTTCAAAATTTATCTATTTTTGTTCTAATCTCAATTTCAGATCCTCACAATGATAGATATTTTTCAAAACAACTTGTCAATAGGCAAAGTAGTTATGTCGACATACATGTGCTCTTAAACCTTTTTCTTTCAATTTCAATCTATTTCAAGTATTGCCAATTCTAAATTATATGCATACTATAACATGTTCTTAGTTTTAGGTCAGTCACCAATAAAACACTCAAGTTGGGTACACGCAAAGACAAGGTGTGTCATACACATCCAAGTATGAATTCTTTTCTTTTAAACTGACAGTTTCATTACTAGATTAAATGGAGGGGCAAATGTAGATATTTTTTTATTATATAGCACCTTAATCTTGTATACTTGGCAAAATAAGACATTGGTTGTTCCTCTCAGTTCTATATGTTTCTTGCTTTTACAAGTCTTACATCTGCTCTATCTTTGTGTCCCTTAGCCTATAGCTCTTAATCTGACCAATCTTATATTGATGACCCATGCCTTCTATCTTGCTCAGAATGCGTAAAATGTACTATCTTCAATTTTTCCAAGTTATGAGTCTATATATGCTTTCCTAGTCCCTGGACACTAATGTCCAAGATAGACACTAATGTCGATGTTAGTGTCTTGGCCTAATATAAGTGTTCAGTGCCCTAAAGTCATCTAATTTGAAAATGAAACATATCCTAATGGTTGGCTTAAGTGATTTAATGTGAGTTATTGTTTCAAAGGGATTGATATAAATACAAGATCAACCTTCATTCATTCTTCACCTAGCAAAAGACCAAAGAGATCAAGACAACTTATAAAAAACACTCTATTAACCATTCAATTGAACAAAGCTTCCCTATTTCCATATTATTTATAGGTACAACACATGTATAGGTCTAAAGTACTAAAAAAATAACTTAAAAGCCCGACTTGCAAAGTTATAAGCTAGGTCATTATTGTACTTGCTTTGCATATATTGTATGATTCACACACAAGCTAATACGTAGAGGATAATTATATGTGTCTGATGCCTTCTTATGGAGTATTAGATATACAAGCAACATCCTTTGATAGCAACGTCTTTGGGTTTAGCTCAAAACCGTGTACCCACTAACCCATTTCCCCCCAAAGTCATTATGCAAATGAAAAACTAGGGTTTTATCATTTCATAAGGAGCGATAGTCTATGACCCAAATTTGAATATACAAGAGTGAAGGCAAAGTCAAACCCAAAAGTATCCATGTGATCGCATCATTTTCTAACAAATATTCCATACAAGACACTTGCATCGATTCTAGACAGTAGCATCGACACAACCATTCCAAGATAACATTAGTGTTCAGAGTCCCAGAAAACATCAAATTCAAAATCTGATGACTATTTTAGATCATCTTTGGGACTATTATTTGTCTGTTCCAGATCTAGCACTGTGTCAACATCAGAACCAACTAACTATATTACTTCTTTTTCATTTTTAAACACAACTTAGTTGTACTTTCCATATTTAGATTATCTCAACATAATAAATTCAACATATGTCTGTATCTGAGTTTAGTATTTAATTGGTTTGTTATAGATCTGATTATCACCCTTATGCTATTTCATTTTTATATATCCCTTTAATCAAATCTAGGGTTAACAATAAGATCACCTAGATTACATTTTAGGGTTAAACAATAGGATACTATAAGAAGTTCATTCTAGACTTCTCCTATATAGCTCACCCCATTACTTCCTTTCAAAGGAAAGGGAAGAAATTTCTATGGACAAAGAAGTGTGAGAAGGTCGTTTGGATTTTGAAGAAGTGCATCACTAGTGCTCCCATTCTTACAATTATAGATCCAACAAATGACTTCTTAATTTGTACTGATGCATCTAAAGATCGTATAGGAATCATCCTCATGCAAGAAGGTATGGTGGTGGCTTATAAGTCATAAAATAACAAGGACTATTAGCTCAAATACCCCACTCATGACTTAGGGTTCACCACAAAGGTTCATACATTTTTGTGGTGGGGCCACTTCTTAGTGGGTTGACATTTCATTTTGATTCTACAAAACATCTTCACACAAGCTAACCTCAACACCCACTAATGACCTTGGATGAAGCGTGCATGTGAGTTTCATTTTGACATAGAATATATTATATGCAAGGAGAATGTGGTTGTAAATAACCTTAGTACGAGGCACCATCAACTAGTAGCTATGAGAGTGAGGACTGATATGAGGGGTCACATCCTTGAGCAGCTCCCACAAGACATGATGTATAAGGATGTGCAAATATTGTTAAAATATTAGAGGGCCCTAGTGGAAAACCTTGCAGGTTATTCCATTAACTCTAATGATCTCCTGCACCATTAAGGGTACATTCATGTCATTAATTCAAAAAATATGTGTTGTTTGATTTTGATAGAGGCCCATCAAACCTTGTACTTAGCTCATCCAAGAGTTAAGAAGATACATGAAGAGCTTCACCAATTTTATTTTTGGGCTAGTTTACGTAGGGACAACATATTTTGTATTTCGATGCCTTGAGTGTCATAGGGTCAACGCTGAGCATCATCATCCTGCAATACTTATTTATCCTCACAATATTCTTGTGGGATACCATTTCCATGGATATTATTGTTGGCCTCCCTGTGTCTACTTATCGGCATGATGCCATCATTGTAACTGTCAACAAGTTAAGCGAGATTTCCCATTTTTTGCCCACCAAGACTTATATAATGCCACAACAGTGGCGAGAGTGTTATTTGACGGCATTGTTAGGCTACATCAGAAACCATAAAAGATCATATATGATAGGGATCTTATGTAAACATTGAGTTTTTGGACTACTTTGTAGTACTTTGTAGGAGGCATTGGGCACTCAACTCAACTTTAGCACATCTTATCACCTCGAGACAAATAGCCAAACTAAGAAGATGAACCAAGTGTTGGAGGACATTCTATGCATGTATGTGATGGATTAGTATCCTTGATGGGAAGACTACCTCTATCTAGTGAAGTTCACCTATAACAATAGCTACCATAGTTTCATTCATATGGTAACCTACATGGCACTATATGATAGAGATTACAGGTCTTTATTGAGTTACAACAAATTGAGGACTGTGTTACCATTGGCCTTGTGATGTTGTAGGACATGGAGTTCCAAGTGGTTCTCATCCGACAATGCCTTCAAGAGACATAAGATCATTAGAAGTATGTTGATGCCTATAGATTAGACCGACACTTCTTTGTGGGAAACAAGGTTTTTGTTAAAGTGTAATAACATAAAAGCCCCATCTACTCGAAAAAGGCTCTAAGACTGCACATCACTTTGTGGGGTCATTTGATATCCTTAAGAGGGTTGGACTAGTTGCTTAGTGCCTAACTTTTCCATCTAACTTGTTACGTATTCATAATGTCTTTCATGTTTTAGTTTTGAGGCAATATCTTTTGGACACTTCTCATTTTTTGGATTGGGTGGCTTTGTAGGTGTGGGACATGTATCTCATTTTGGATCCTATTCACATTTTGGAGCATTAGAGACTAGGCCTTTGAAGTCGAGAGCTAGACCTGGTTAGGATCTAATGCCATCAAGATGACAAAACAACCACCACAATGGAGGATGCTACTTTATCGAGGGGTAGAAACCTGTACCTTTTCTGATGACTTCCAAGAGGAAGTCTCATTTAAGGGGAGGTGGATGCGATTCCTAATTTTACTTTTATTGGTTGTACCCCATTTCTAGCTTGTTATCCAACCATTTTGATCAATATATATATTGGCACAAGGTGCCTAGATATTTGCTTCCATTATTATTGGTATTCGTAATAATGCTACTTTTATTTGGATGTGGCATATGTATGTCATTATTGATTATCACTTGGTGTATGGCATAATTCCATTCTAGACTTTAGCTATGTAATCTATTTTGGCATTAACATGATTAAATAATTATACAAACAATTTTGACCATGAAATTTGGTACACTTTGGTAGCATATCATGATTATACATGTGTTTTGATTATAGTTTCAAAATTTTAACTTTCCATATAACCTGTGGGTGGGTACATACATTCCTTCTCATAGATGATATGTACGAACTTGTATAACGTTGTATTTTGGTTTGGAATGAGTATCTTGTCTAACTTTGCCAAGGCATGATTATCGGTGATGTGATTCTTCGTTATATATTTGTATTGCACTCTGACATTTTGATAGGTACTTTGAAGGTGTAAGAACTAGTGGCATGTGTAGATACCTAAATTTGGTACAAGACCCCTTTCCTCAGAGTTTTTCCCTTCATTTACCATAATTAAATTAATAGCAATGAATATTCTATTTTAGGACTTATATGTATGCACTCTGAGCTTCATGCCAATCCTTTAGTCACATAAACATGTCTAACACTTTCCATAATCTATTTGTTAGCTAAATATCACACATTTTGGTTTTTTACCTCGAGGTTTGAGCCTTAATTATCCCTGGTCAAACTTATAACCCATACAAGTTTTTCTTCATCAAACTCTTTGGTCATATTTTATCTGACGAGTCTGCCTAGGGCCAATTGGTGGGTTATTCTACCCATTGCTGAAAGTCTTGCACTTTAATCATCGTCTATTATCATTCCTAGTGTCAACGTAGATCGATAATGATGCTCTTTATATACAAAGTCATCGCAAGTCATTTTCATAGATAGAAAAGAGGAGAATTATTAGGAGAAATCATTCTTCACATATGGAGAAGACTTTAACACTAAGCTTCATCATTCCCCATACTTAAAGAGGAGCCTTATTGCCTACTATCTTACACACTTGAAATAGAGTTGTCTTCCTTGGTCTTTTTTCACCCTCTTGTACCAAATGAAGGTTTGTATGTAGTTACATCATCACTTCTAGGGGGAGAGTGTTCAAACACCTTGTTTTCTATATTCCATTTACATGCACCCAAAATTATGTGGAGGTTTGATTTTGGCATATGTGATACGTAGTTTTCTATACACCATCTTGATGTTTGCCCAAATCCATCACCCTTTTTTTACAAGTTTCATATTAGGTCAAGAAGGGAAAAATAGAAAATTCATAGACTATGTTTGGTGAAACATGAATATGATCACACGTGATAGTGTCATATCTCCATTTTTGTGTTCAAGATGTAACTAAATAAGTGCATATGGCATTAAATTGTACAAAGTAATGTGTGGATGGTTGTAATATTAATTTAAGTTCATGAGAATTTTAGTTGAAGGCGTGTTTTATAGATATTATATGCTTTCTAGATCAACGATTATATTATGATGTTTTACCATGTTGACTTTTTATCATACTCAACAATTTACTTAATGAGGGAGTAATTGTGATGCTTTCTATCATTTGATAAAGTATTAAACTTTTTTTGATTTAGTATAAATTTCTAAAGCATTATTTGATTTACATGAGATCATTTCTATTTTGAAATATAGTTACTGCTAAAAAAATTTGGTTGTTTTTTAGGTGCTTGGATTGACCATTAGAAGCCAGGGTTGGCTTGAAAAAAATCACAATGAGAAAATGTAAAAGAAAAAAAATAATGAGAGAGAAATAAAAATCTCAGTTGACCTTAGATGTTAGTATTTGCATGCTTATATTGTGTCTTGTTATTGTTGGGTCTCTACGTAATATTGTACACAAGCAAGTTATGCACTTTGATAAGTTTTGTCACAATTCGACACCTTTGATAATTGTGTTGTGCATAGGAATTAGTTGTAATGTATTTGTTGTGTAGAAATAGTAATAGATAATAGAGTTTTGGTAAGTTGGCAACAAGTTTTAAAACATGAAAAATGTTACTTGCTATAATGTAGACTTCTTCAAGTCTAACATAATTTTAAATAGAAACCCAAGTCTATGAGTATTCTTGGATGAGTATTGAAACACATTTGAGCTACTTTAGTATCATGGTATTAATAAAATGAGTGGGGCTGGGGGATCAGAAGGGCAAGGGAGGGGGCATTAATCCACTAGCTTAGACCTCATTGTAAATAGTTGTCAGGGTTTAATAGTAAAAATATAAATTGAATAAAAAAGAAAATAAGATTTTAAAAGAAAAGAGAGGGAAAGTATTTTAACCCTCACCCTAATATTTACCCTCTTAGTCAAGCTAAGCCTTGGCTAAGTCAACAAGGTTAAGAGGTTTTTTTTTTTTTGTCTCTTTTCCATCATTACAAGAAATGGCTAACAAGACAGAGGATAGAGGAGAAGATATAGTAAAATGATTGTATTGGCTCCCTATGTGGATTGTTAATAAGTTATTATGGTTCCTTGATTGAAGGATCCATGAACGTAGAATGACAGTTAATAAATTACACATTTTTTTTACAATCATGGATTTTTTTCTATTTTTTGTTAGGGGGTTTGGAATCTATATACTTGTCATTGTTCTATGGAGGTATACATATAAAAATGGAAGAAAAGTGGGGGAAAAAAGAGAAAAAAAAGAAAAAGAGGAAAGAAAGTAAAGAGGAAGGGTTATGGGCAAAATAAAGTTCAAACAAGAGCAAGTTTTGACAACGACAACTAGAAGTAAGTAATATTTTAAAGTTATTATATTAACAATTTTTTTTAGTAACAATGTTTACATTTGGTGTGTTATTGGATTGAATCAATTATGGAAGGTTTTGAATATTATTGAATGTATTGTGTGTGTGATGAAAACAAGTTGGGCATTAGGTAGTAACCCTAGACAATATATTGAGTTAATAACTCTAAGGTTTAGTATCATAATTATTTAAAAAAATTCAAGGGTTTTTACTTAAGTATTATGAAATCTTAGCTACAAGCTCACTCTGGTCTTTGATGGGCATTTACACTTCTGTCTATATACAATATTACTCTATAATTATAGTTATATTTCATATAACTTTATTTTTTCAAACCTGTTTGAAAAGAATATAAGTTAAATACAAAGTAGCATTATTTTGGGTTAAAATATTGGTTATTTAAACAAGCCAAAGATTTAAGGGAAAAGTATAAACTAATATGGAGCTTTTGTATAGGTTTATTTCAATCAACATTTGATTATAGAACACGAGGAAAGAATATAGTATTAACTATAAAATCAAGATTATTCCTCCAAGGGATATGTCAAACCCATATGTTTTAGATACACTCTAAGTTACCTTGTTGTGTATAAGGCATTGAATTTGTGAAGATATTCATAGGTATACTAGGATTAGTAAATAAGTTATACTACTAAAATAAAGATAAGATATATTAGGGTAAACCCTAGATACCAAGTTAAGAAAAATTATAATGATCATTTGAGGAAATGATCTATTCCAATTTTTAATCCATTAGGAAAGGATTGGACAGTAGTACTAGGTTGAAGACTTAAAGGTGGAATTTTACATTATCATGTACAAGCCACTGACACAAAGTTGATAATCAATTCATAATCTTGAAATAGATTAAAAATAATAGTATTTAATAAAGGTTGTCTACAACTTGTTGTGCTTTATTTGAAACTTTTACATGTTTGTTGTGGTAAATTATGTAAGTCCAAGTTGAAATGTTACAAGTGAAACCACCTATATGGTAAAGTATATTTCAATAAATGTTCAAGTTATAAACAAGTTTTAAAATGTTACATGATACTTGGCAGGGACCACAATTCCACTAGGCATGACTTGAATCTGATTTATTTCCGTATTTAATGGATATTTAGTCTAAATAACAAAGTACAAGGTTGTAGACATCCTATATCAAATGTTAATTTTATAAGCCTATCTAAGGTTGTAATAACCTTTAGTAACTTTTTAAAGTCCTATGATGGCAAATAACTTATACGATGAAATCAATATTCATAGTACCTATGGAAAAAAGAAAATAAGAAAGACTAAATGAAAACGAATTGAGGAACGATTACAGTTTTGGAAAGATTAATAAACATGCAAGTTAGGATTTATTAAAACTTATATGACCTAGGTTATCTCTCATTTTTTGAAGTATCATTCTAAAGGTTTTTTTTCTTGCAACCAAATTGATGGTTGGGGTGGGTAGGTCCAAAGTTATCACACACATGGAGGACTTATCTTCTCCAATTCGGGCTTGTATTATCAAACATGAATCTTCACTTGGCTTAGACTCTTGAAGACTATTTACATGAACATGTTACATGTTAAATGTGGCATTTATGTGAAAAATATTATTTTTCATTATGTTATTATATTTAATATTCAAAATATGTATTACAAAAGATTTGTATATGAATACAATCTTAAGTAAGATTGAATACTTGATCTAGTTGATATTTGAAATGTGTTGAAGAACAATTTAAATGCTTTTTGTATTGCACTTTATTATATTGGGATGCCACAACTACTATTTTATAAGTTAATATGTTGCTATTATAAAACTATTTATAATTGTAAATTGTTGTTATACTTAGTTAAATGCATCTAAGATCTATGTAAATAAGCATAGTGAATGAAATTTATATAGACATCTATGTAATTTCATATGTTTAAATAAGTATAAAGGGTAAAGAGATCAAGAAATCCATATATGTTCTATTTTGTATTCATAAGTTATTAAAATATGTACTCATGCTGAGATTTGGATTATTGTAAACATTGTTTATATGAGTTATACTTGTTTTGTATAATGACAAGTTAATACATGGTATTGGGTTAGTATTGATTTAATATATTAAGTTGAAGGTTTTCCTAATATGTGCTCTACACTATATTCAAAAATCATAAAAGAACTCATAAAAAAGTAAACCATAATCTTGTAAATGCTATCAAGTTATTTTGATCATGTTGGACTTGACTATTGAAGCATTGATAATCAAATGTAAAATTTTGAAACATTGTATTTTGTAATCCTAGAATAACTAAAAGATACATTTTTGAATAATGGTATTTTGCTAGTTCATTGAGTTATGAATAATCAATTTCCTAATGACTTCTTTGTGGTCAAAATGGTAATCAATAGATATAAGTGTATACAAGTTGAGTTGATTAAATAATATATAATTATGGATAGTTATAATCATTATATCTTATTTCTATGGATACTATATAATTATGGAAGTTTATAATCATTATATATACATAGAAGAACTTTGATTCGTTTTTGAATAATGTGACTACATTCTTTTATGAGAATAGAAGTTCAATTTATTTCATAATTAGCTATAAAATAATATGATTATGATAAAAAAGTAATAACTTCATTATATGTTTATATCAAACAAGAAAATTGATATTTGTGACTTACATTTATAAGTGTAAAGTTTATAAATCAAGGATAAATATTCTTATTTTATCATATTAATGATCAATATTATGTAAACAAGATAGTTGAATTTTTCAAAGATTGTTCCCATTATTATATTGAATTTAAATTACTTAATCTATCTATACATTATATTCATCCAATATGAACCTATTGTATCCAATGGTTTGATAAACCTAAGGTATAATAATGTACACAAATGTACTAAGCATTCAATCAATTACTTGCCTATTATATGTTGGCACTCTAAAAACATGATTCAAATTGGATTTGACAACTAATAAGTCTATTCAATTTGTTTTAAAATTTGTTATGGAATTGGTATATTCCTCAAATAATATTTTGTTGTTTTACTTGTTTCAAGAAAAAAATTAGGGTGATTTTAAAGAGGATACTAAACTTGGATTAGAACTCTAGTTTAAATACTATGAAACTGTTTCTATTCAAAATTCGCTTTTCAGATTTAAGAGAAAGAAGAAACTAAAAAGATAAATGGACAAGGCTTGGGAAGTACCTGGACTAAAGATCGCGCACCGTAAATCCAGACGCTTGTGAGCACTCCTCTTTGGCTGTGGAGGAATGACACCTGAAAAGAAAAAGAACTTGGACAAGAAAATGTTAGATAGATAGGCGGTGGGTTGCCAAGCGAAAGCTTGTTCCCAGAAGTATGAGAACTTCCTTAAGGGAGGTCAACCCACTATTTGATAAAGAGATAAATGACTGATAAATGACAGAATGCTAAAATAGATTGAAATGATAGCAAACTGAAAGAGAAAAGGAAGCAAAGGCTTACCTGAAAGGAGCTGTCAAACTGGTTGCAGTCGCCGGCGTCGGTGGTCCTACCGACGTCGGTTGTCGGGTCTGCCGACGTCGGTTAGTCTGCCGACGTCGGTGGGGGTAATGACCGGCGTCGGTCGGGGCAATAGGCTTGGACGGGGTTTTAGGCAGGTTCTGGTCGAGTCTAGACAGAGTCTGGTCTGTGGACGGGTCAGTGGACGGGTCTGAGTCTGATGGACGGGTCTGTGGATAGTCTTAGGCAGAGGTGCAAAAGAGTCAAATGGGCAGAAGGGTAGAGGAGGACAATCAAGGAGATAGGAATCCGGGTCTGGGTGACAGTCAGAACTGTGCCCTGCTGAAGAAGGTGTTGATCTTGCTGTTGATGATGCCGGATGTGAAGACCTGTTGCTGATGAAGAATCCCTGTTGTTCACTTGCAGAAGCTTGCTGTGTACCTGAGGGAGAGAGTCAGATTGATTGGTAGAGAGGTCAAGTGAAAGGACTGATACAAGGGTCTGATACGAAGGTTGAAGAGTCGGGATGCCAGAGAGAAAACGCAGAGAAGCCAAGAGAAGCCAAGAGGAACCAGGGAGAGAGATAACGGTGAAGAAAATCGTTATGAAGGATGTCGACGCCGGAAATATCGCCGACGTCGGCCGAAGGTTGACCGACGTCGGCGGCTAAAAGGCCGGAAAAAAGGCTAAAAATAGCCTTCTATCCGTTTTCCAGCCGCCAGGTCGAATGAATGTGAGGATGAAACGGTCGACGAGGGTTAAATGGGCGAGTGAAGAGATTGGAATGGGAGTCTAAGGCATTAAATGGTCATGTGGGGAATAAAGGGGATCCAAGGAGGGTATCCTAGGGTGGCGAGGTGGCAAGGAGAGGGAAAAAAAGGACTTATTAATTAAAAATAGATGATTATTTTCAATTAATAAGACCTAGGTAGGTTAGGGATAGTCGAAGTGGCAAGGGACCAAGGGGAGGGAGGAAGACCAAGGGTTAGACACTTTTTAGGTGTCTAAATTTGCCCCTTTTTGTCTTGTTGGTTGTTCGAGACGAACTGCAAGACAAAAACAGGGAGTGGTTGCCTCAGGTGAAGGATGATGTGGATTGCCCCGAAGTGAGGATGAGGTATTCCCCCTCAAAGCAGGAGTCGAGGGAAGGAACCTGATGTCGGGTGCTGATTTGACAAAAGGTGGATGAGAAAGATGAAAAGTGAGTGAAAACGTTGCAAAAGTCGTGATTGCGCGCATGCCACTGCACAAGATGGTCAGGTCAAAAGTGTCGCAGGTCAAGGGTCGAGGAGTGCCAGAATTGAAGTAACCGGGCCCTAGCATTTAGTCGTCTGTTGATCGGGTCACTCAATCTAAGCTGAAGCTCCAAATGGTCGTCGTGTTCTAGGTATCCAGGGCTCAGGAAGTGCTCCCAGAAACACGAAAAAGCCACAAGTAGTAGGGATCAATCGGCTTGCGATCCCATACTTGCGAAGGGTCAAAAATAGTCTGCGGACAATTCTGCTAACCAGCCGTGAGGTAGCACACACGCAAAAACAACCAAGGCAACATTGGCTTGGAAGAAGGTCGAAGAAGATACGCATGATCTCCGATGGTCATTGGTCAAGAGGATGGATGGACGAAAGGATGCGGCCGAGCTAACCCCAGAAGACCCCATGTCAACTGAGTGCTGCCTACATAGCCCCTGTCGTAAGGGCCTCAGGCCGATGTAGTTCTCCCTAAAAGGGAGGAAGGGTCAGAGGGATTGATTGGTCTTGGTCAAAGTCGATGATTGGTCTTGATCAAAGTCGATGATGAGGCGTGATAAGAGTCAAAGAAGAGAAGGTTTGTCCATCATAGAGACGAACAAACGGGGGTGGTCGAGCTAACCTCAGAAGATGTGGTATCTGAGTGCTGCCTACATAGCCCTGGTCATAGGGCCTCAGACCAATGTAGTTTGGGTGAATTGAGAAGATTGGTCGATGATGAGATGTGGTCAAGCGTCGAAATGATGAGGCTAAGATGAGGATAAAAGGATGCTACAGATGGTGTATTCTGTAGAATTGGTCGAGAGTCTTTCATCCCTAGCAAGTTTCCATAGTCGCGATGGATGTATGCTAAAAATGAATGAAGGTCTATTTAGGCTTCAGCAAGTATTGGTTTATGCTTAACATAAATTGGGTCTGGTCGGTAGTTTCTATGTGTATTGGTGTCCATAGAAACTATGTGAAATGTCGAGGTTGGTTTGAAAATGTTGAAGTTGGCTTGGTTTAAGGATGAGTCGACAATTGATGTGATCAAAGTGTAGAGAAAAGATGAAAGGCAAATTGCTCTTTCATTGACAAGGACCAGAAAGGAAGCATAGATAGGGGTTATAAGAACAAAAGCCCCGTTCATGCATTACGTCGTTGACCAGTGTTGAGTTAGAACGGTAATCGAATCACTTTGACATTAAAGTGAGCTTGAAGTCCCTTGAGCAGGTGATAGGAGGAGGATAGGGTAACCCAGTTTAAGAGCAGGAATAACCTTGCCCCTTTTTATAGGAGACCCTAAGACAGCTACAAGCCAAGTCCGTGACTCGTTTTTTTTTTTTTTTTGTTTTTTTGCTTTTTTTTTTTTTTTTTTTTGCGGTGAACTGATCGATGCGGGAAGTCCACATAATGATGTCATTTGATGTATGGTCAGTTTGCGAAGCTGATCAATGCGGGAAGCTTCTAAGAAAGGTGCTGTTTGTAGCAGGATTAGTCATAGCCATCCTTCGAGGGAGTGGTCTATATTTTTGCTTGATAATGTTTGAAAAGTTGGCCTAGCTGTCCTTCAAGGGATCAGTCTAGTAATACAACAATGATAGTACAGCTGTCCTTCGAGGGATCAGTCTGTCTTTTTAATTTGATTTGATTTTGTGACCATGGATATGTTTTGACATCCTGATTTGTATTTTTTGATAGGAATTTGAGTCACGGACAAGACTGTAGAAGGTCAAGGGCTCCCTTTTATTAGGACAAAGCATTACTGCTTGACAAAAAAGGGTTTACAAGGGTTAGGAAGCAGGGTTGATAGGAAAAGGAATGACAATGACAAGGGGTTGCTCAAGAGACGAGCTCAAGTTACGTGTCAAGTAAGCGAGTACTCGACTAACAGAAGAATGGTCGAAGACGCAAGACATAAAAAGGGGTTTAAGGTCTAATAAGACCCTGGGCCATGCTTGTATGTTAAGGTCCGAGTCAATTAGGAGCGAACTTGCCCCAATTGCCTCTTTTCAGATTGGTCAGGCGTTGATTGATGGATGTGAAGTTGGTTGACATTGTCGTTGGTTGGTTGAAAATGGTTGAATGTTTGGTCGAGAGGTCTGGTTGATTGATATTGGGTTGAAGTTTGGTTGAGATTGGTCGAATAATTGGTCGGGGGTTGGGTCGATGGACACTTGGTCGAGATGAGTGATTGATATGTGGTAGAGACTGGGTTGAAGAGTTGGTCGAGGTTTGGATGGAGGATGAATTCCCCCAGCGGGTAGGGAGAATGTTTGAAAAATTGGTTAAGGTCGATCGAGGTTTAGTGGTCAGATGGATGGTGTTAATGTCGAATAAGGGGGTCAAAGGCGGCAAAGGGACCACAAGCTGGCGTGGAGATCCCGATTTAGGTGATGAGGTTGGAGAGGCATGAGTCGGGGTTGATGTTTTATCGAAAAGGTGGTCAAGAGGATCCTTGGTGAGAAGGGTGTCCTTTTTCCGGTGTTGACGAATGACAGCTTTGAGAGCGCAACAACGCTCAGTGTCATGTCCCGGAGTGTGATAATAATGGCAGAACGTAGAGTTGTCGAACCAAGATGGCCTTGATCTGAGAGTTGATGAGTGAGGTGGTGTTGAAGGTTTATTGATGATGTGGTCGAGAAGGGAGGTGTCATTCTCCAAACATTGGCGAATGGCGACCTTGAGGGCATGACAATGTTTCGTGTCGTGTCCAGGCGTGCGATGATACGCACAAATGCAAGTGTGGTCGAACCAAGGTGGTTTTGGTCCGAGAGATTGATATGGTCTAAGAGGCGGGAGATAGAGACGAGAGGATTGCAACAATTGCCGTAAGAGCAAGGCATATGAACCTGCTAACGGGTCGGGATGTTTTATTGCAGTGAGGATTGGTGACGTTGGTTTGGGAGGTGAAGGAGGCATAGGTCGAGGGTTTGGATGAGATGTATGTCTGATGGGTTGAGGGAGTAATGGAGGCAAATTGCCTCTGTGAAAGATGGGAGTGGGAAGCACTCCTAGTAAAGTGGACGGATGCGGGCCCAAGATTAAAGGTAATGACGAAGGTGGAGGAGGAGTCCTCCGATGAGGTCTAGTGGTCTTCGTGTGTTTGGGTCGAGGGCCACCGTTGTGCGAGGCGAGGTTAGATATGGGTTTGGGTTTGGATGTGGACGGAGGTGAGCGAGATGTAGAAATCTCACGCAAAGGGCAGGAGGAAACTGTGACTGGGTCTTCCTCGGTTGAAATAGGTGGAGAGACTGGTTCTTCTCTTGGTGGAGAAGAAATAAGAGAGGGCGGCTCCTCAAGTGGGCAGAGGGCATGGATGATCGTGCCTTCTACTTGTAGTTGAGGAGTAGGCAAGGTAGGGTCTTCGGATGGAGGTGGGCTTAATGGTGTTGATGTGGTCAAAGCGTCCTCCAATACAAGAGAGGTAGATGGAGGACTAGTAGGAGAAGGAGGTTCCTCATCCTTTAATGGAAGAGGTTGGTCAAGGACAAGAGGTAAGATAGTGCTAATCGTGTGAACGTCATGGTCTTGAGGGTCATTGGTCGAAGTCTGGACGTTGTTTTGAGTAGGCGGATGATTTGGAAAAGGGTGTTTGAAGATGTCGATATGTTGATTAGGTGAGGCGTTCGGGTTATCTAAGATAAGATCCCCCTTGTCGATCATGTCTTGGATGATGTTTTTGAAAGTTCGGCAGTTGTCGATGTCATGGCCTTGGACGCAATGAAAGTGGCAGAAGTCGGCCTCCCTATACCACGTAGGGATAGCTTTTGAAGGGTCAAATTGAGGTGGTCGGATTGGAGGGAGATTGAGGACCCCCTGCTTGAGAAGTTTTTTCAAAACGGAAGCGTATGGTTCTCCAAGTGGAGTGTAAGAACGCTGAATATACCGTTGTTGGAATTGTTTGGTGATGCTTGGAGATGTTGAAGGTTGGGAGTAATTAGTTGACGTCGAGGATGGTGATCTAACGACCACAGTATGGGCCACTCCTTTAGATTCAGAATTGGCAGAAGAAGGTCTGGAAGAAGAATGGCCATTGGTTTTAGCGTTGGTATGACGCAATTTGACTTTATCTTCTTCAAGGGCGCGGAGTTTGAGCTTTCGAGCCATGATGAAAGCTTCGTCAAAAGTGCGGAATGTCTGAATCCGCAAGGTAGAAGAGATGTGTCTGGCACATGCTCGAGAGAAGAGCTCGATGAGCTCGGGTTGAGGCAAAGAGAAGGAGAGTTGGTTAATCAGGCCCCTCCAACGAGCGACAAAATCGACTACAGATTCGTCGTCAAATTGCCTGATGGAGTAAAGGTCTGTGATTGAGACTTGTTTGGTGATATTGATTGAGAAATGGTCAAGAAATAGTTGGGCGAGTTGGATGAATGAAAAGATAGAGTGTCTGGCAAGAGAACTATACCAGTCAAGGGCTGGGCCAGAAAGCGACATAGGGAACGTGCGTAAAAGTAACGCATCATCATGGGCAATAAGATAACAGGCATGTTTAAATGCCCGTAGATGTTGTTGTGGGTCTTCCTTACTCTGAAAGCGAGTGAATTTAGGAAGCTCCCAATGGTTAGGGTATGGTCGAATAGGGACGGAAGGATGGATGGGCTCATTGCAAATTTGCTCATATGACAAAGTATTGCTTGAACCGGAAATGGAGGCTTCGAGACTGGACATTTTATCCATCAGCATCTTGATAAGATCTGCTGACGGATTGGCGGGTTGAGCGCCCCCTAGGTTGTAAGGCGCTTGGAAGAGGCTAGAGGAGGCGTGCGACATAGTCGGTTGTACAATGTACGGATGACTAGTCGCAGGGGCAGAAGTGGAGGCTAAAGGTGGTTGTGTTATGAAGGTCGAAGGTATAGGTTGACTGGGCACCGCCAAAGGTGGTTGAATGGCGGCAGTGGTAGAAAGATAGGTTGGCACGCCTACATTTGTGGGCGCAAGAGTATGAGGGGTCGAGACAATCAAGTTCTGATATGACGTAGAACTTGGTTGAATTGCAGGCGATTGAGGGGGTAATGACACCCCGATGGAGGTCGGTCTAAAAATAGACGGGGAGGCCAAACTTTGTGTATTGGCCATGGTTGGGTTAATAGTTGAGGCGAAAGGCTGAGTCGAAAAGGGTTGGGTGGCGAATGGTGTGGATGTCGTCGCCACGTCACCCAAAAGGTCTCGCGTTGGGTTTCTCGCGAGATAGTTTTGGAGGGCTGCGGCATTGAGGTCCAAGAATCTCTCGAAATCTCGGTCCCCTTCAGGGATGATGGGAATTTGAGTCGGGGTCGGGGTCGAGGTCGGTCCTGTAGGAGTTCTTTCAGTCTCCGAGTGGAACTCCATGATAGGACTTGGTTAGGGACGAGGTAGACGGAAGCGGTTGTTGGCTAAAGTGGTTAAGAAGAGAGTCTTGGTTCTAGAAACTGTGCTCTTGCAGTCTCAGGAAACCAGAATGTGGTTTTTGACAGAGAAGGGATAGGTTTTAGGCTGCTGGTTTTGAAGAAAAAGGACAGTGACAGAGACTGACGTCGGTTTAAAAACCGATGTCGGTAAGAAATATAGCCGACGTCGATCAGATAACCGATGCCGGTAAGAAAGATGGCCGACGTCGGTAGCAGAACCGATGCCGGTGACAGGGGAAAGCCGACGTCGGTTGCAGAACTGATGCCGGTGACTGTGTTTTCTAGAGAACCAAAAGGTTTGAATATTCTTGGAAAAACAATGAAGAAAGCGTCCTCACTCACTCAAACAAACAGATGAGAAGAGGAAAACAGAGAGAGACAGACAAGCCTAAGCGATAAAACCTAGGAATTAACCTTAGAAATTGTGGCTTATGCCTTAGATGAATGTTTGGGGAGATTGGCTGAAAAATGGGTCCTAGAAGAAGGCGGTCTAAAGATGGTTTCAGGTGTTGTTTTAGGCGCTCAAAGTCTGTGTTAGGGTCTGGTACGTGGCCTGGTGCTAAGGAGCAAGCTCCCCTCACTTCACGATTCCAGTGGTTAGCTGGTCTCGCTTAGCCAAGATATACCTCGCCTAGAGTTTATCCTCCGCCAGAGAACGGAGTGGGCTTCTCCCTTGGTGATGAAATCCAAGTAGGGTCACCGGGACGGGTAAGGTATCCGCTGGGAGATGAAATCCCAGTCGGGCCTTGTCTCAGGTAAGTTTTATGTGTGTTTTAGTGCATGTGGTCTGGTAGTGTAACATCAAGTGTCTACGATTTATTCAATATGCGTCTAAGTTACTAGATGTGGACTAATGCAAGCACAAACATAAATGAAAGTGCAATACGTTTTAATGCCCAAGTCGAAATGTGATGTTTGTTATGAAGACAAGTTTGAGAAAGGGTTGAGAGTATGATGTTTAGACTAGTCTAGAAATGCAAGGAAGAAAGATTCGTTTTAGTCCTGCTTATAGTGTCATTGAGAAGAAAAAGGAGGAGAAAAGGTAAGAACCTAATGCTCCTAAATGAATGAAGAAGAAAAAGGAACCCAGGAGGAACCTAGGGTCCCACCGGGCGTGCCAGAGATGTTTCTATTCAAAATTCGCTTTTCAGATTTAAGAGAAAGAAGAAACTAAAAAGATAAATGGACAAGGCTTGCGAAGTACCTGGACTAAAGATCGCGCACCGTAAATCCAGACGCTTGTGAGCACTCCTCTTTGGCTGTGGAGGAATGACACCTGCAAAGAAAAAGAACTTGGACAAGAAAATGTTAGATAGATAGGCGGTGGGTTGCCAAGCGAAAGCTTGTTCCCAGAAGTATGAGAACTTCCTTAAGGGAGGTCAACCCACTATTTGATAAAGAGATAAATGACTGATAAATGACAGAATGCTAAAATAGACTGAAATGATAGCAAACTGAAAGAGAAAAGGAAGCAAAGGCTTACCTGAAAGGAGCTGTCAAACTGGTTGCAGTCGCCGGCGTCGGTGGTCCTACCGACGTCAGTTGTCGGGTCTGCCGACGTCGGTTAGTCTGCCGACATCGGTGGGGGTAATGACCGGCGTCGGTCGGGGCAATAGGCTTGGACGGGGTTTTAGGCAGGTTCTGGTCGAGTCTAGACAGAGTCTGGTCTGTGGACGGGTCAGTGGACGGGTCTGAGTCTGATGGACGGGTCTGTGGATGGTCTTAGGCAGAGGTGCAAAAGAGTCAAATGGGCAGAAGGGTAGAGGAGGACAATCAAGGAGATAGGAATCCGGGTCTGGGTGACAGTCAGAACTGTGCCCTGCTGAAGAAGGTGTTGATCTTGCTGTTGATGATGCCGGATGTGAAGACCTGTTGCTGATGAAGAATCCCTGTTGTTCACTTGCAGAAGCTTGCTGTGTACCTGAGGGAGAGAGTCAGATTGATTGGTAGAGAGTTCAAGTGAAAGGACTGATACAAGGGTCTGATACGAAGGTTGAAGAGTCGGGATGCCAGAGAGAAAACGCAGAGAAGCCAAGAGAAGCCAAGAGGAACCAGGGAGAGAGATAACGGTGAAGAAAACTGTTATGAAGGATGCCGACGCCGGAAATATCACCGACGTCGGCCGAAGGTTGACCGACGTCGGCGGCTAAAAGGTCGAAAAAAAGGCTAAAAATAGCCTTCTATCCGTTTTCCAGCTGCCAGGTCGAATGAATGTGAGGATGAAACGATCGACGAGGGTTAAATGGGCGAGTGAAGAGATTGGAATGGGAGTCTAAGGCATTAAATGGTCATGTGGGGAATAAAGGGGATCCAAGGAGGGTATCCTAGGGTGGCGAGGTGGCAAGGAGAGGGAAAAAAAGGACTTATTAATTAAAAATAGATGATTATTTTCAATTAATAAGACCTAGGTAGGTTAGGGATAGTCGAAGTGGCAAGGGACCAAGGGGAGGGAGGAAGACCAAGGGTTAGACACTTTTTAGGTGTCTACAGAAACATTGAGAAGAAAAACTCATTTTCACTTTGTGCACACTAGGATATGGTGAGGACACAAAAAATTAATGAAATCAATGCCATAAATCAAATAAGAAGATAAGTAAAGAAGTGTAGGATCTTGAAAGTAGAGAGTGGGTCAAAACCAAGACCAAAACACAAATATGAACCAAAATTAGAATTTGAATCCAGAATAGAATCTAGAACAATAACAAAATATTAATCCACATCCTTGTATGGATAAAATTGAATTTATGGAAGGTATTATGGGGATCTTAATAACTATCTAAGCAAAGATTTAGGAGCAGGAATATCTTATAACTAGTTTATTGTGTAATCCAAGCCCTAATCCTATAAAAAATAATAAGAACAAATGCAGCTGGAAGTAAGGAACCCCCAAGTTCAATAAATAAATATTTTTATGAGATAAATAAATAATGTCCCTCTTCCAAGTTGTAAGGAAGATAAAAATAAATTGGGGATTCTACTGAAGCATAAATAATAATCCTTCAACATTATTTCAGGCTGCATGACATTGATTCTAACATGCAAGCCTGCATTACCACTTAACACTTGGATGGTCATGAAATTTTGTGATGGGTTCATTTGGAAAAGATGAAAGGCTATGATAAAAACATCATCACATGGATTTTTTTTGAAAAATATTTCAAAAAAATGTATATCATGACAAAACATAGAGAAAGGAAGGTAGTTGAATGTTAGATGTTGAATCAAAATAATGTTTATGTAGTAGAATATGAAACAAAATTTATAAATCTATTCTGCTATGTTAGTTATATGCATGATGAGTAAACCAAGATAAATAAATTTAATTTGGGGCTCATATATGTCATTATGCATGATTTAAATTTCACCAAGCCAAAGACTTTAATTGCTACTATAAAACCAACTTTTGTAGCTAAAGAAAAGTAAAAATTTATAATTAAATACAAATAATAATTTTAAAATAAGTTAGATCAGAGCAACAAATTTATTTTTGGAAAAGGAATAAAGAAAAGGCTTGAATTCAATAAGAATAATGGAATATTAAAAGACAATGCGAACACATTATAAGGTAATGCTAGAAGAGAAATGAAATCTCAAAATTTTCTAAAGAACAATTTGTTTCCTTCATGAAAACCCAATGTATCCACATAAGCTAATAAAATTTATGTACTTAGAGTAGGCCTAATCAAGGTTACTAGATCTATGGCAAAGCTCAATTTAATAAATATGGTCTAGAGTATTATGCTAATAAAGAGGATAATCATAGAATTTTTACAACATTGGACAACCACTAATTTGAATGGCAGGTTACATCAATGGAAACCAAAGGTGTCATATTTGGTTTTTATTTATCAATGTTAATTGATTTTGGATCTTCTGACAATTTTATCTAACCTAAAGTTGCTTTGAAAATTAAAACTAATCTAACAAAAATGAGAAGAGTGGCAAGTGGAGTTTGGCATGGGAAATAAGTATCATGTGACAAAACATTTGGAGTAGGTGAAACTTGATTTTGGAATCTTTAAGACTTGGTTAAATCTATGTTTAGTCCCATTAGGCTTATATGATGTCATCCTAGGAATGAATTTGATTTTTTCACATCAAGACCACTTGGATTGTTTCACAAAGAAAGTTTAATGTCTGGTTGATAATGGAAATTTGGTAACTCTTCAAGGATTAAAAATGTAAGGTCCCTCAAAAATGTTTTAGACTTGCCAGCCAAGAAGACAGTAAGGAAATGATGTGTATTATACTTTGTGCAAGTAGAAGATAAATCTAAGGAAGTAGAACCTAATATTAGAGATCATCATATCCTATAAGAATTGAAGTTTGTTTTTCTAGAAGAATTACAAGGATTTTTTCCTATAAGGGAATTTTATTTTGCCATAGAGATAGTGTTTATATCTACATCCACTTCAAAGGATCCTTATTGAATGAACATTACAAATCTACAAGAGCTTAAAGTTTAAATGCAAGATCTATAGATAAAGGTTTCATAAAGCTAAGTTTCTCACCTTGGGGAGCTCTTATTGTGTTTGTCAAAGATAAATATGGGAATTTATGATTATGCATTGATTACCATATGTTAAATAAATTTGCCATCAAATATTGTTATCCTTTTCCAAGGAATGATTATATCTTTCATCAGATGAAAGGGAAAATCATGTTTTCAAAAAATGATATCAAATCAGGATACCATCAACTATGCATAAAAGAAGAGGATGTTTATAAAATAATATTTAAAACTTGTTATGGTCAATATGAGTTCACAGTGATTCTATTTTTTTGTTAATTCACTTATAGATTTCATAAATCTTATGAATATCATATTTTGGGACTATTTCAATGGTTTGTTTTAGTGCTCTTAGATGACATTTTAATCTAGTCCAAAAATGAATTGGAACATGAACAACATTTAAAGCTAGTTTTAAAAAAGTCCCAACATCTTAAATTGTATGGAAAGGTAAGTAAGTGCTATTTCTTTAAGATTAAAATTCATTACATGGGACATATCTTTTTTAAGGGTGGCATAGCAGTAGATCCAATTAAAATCAAAGTTTTTGAGGAGTGTCCATCTCGTAGAAATGTGCACAAAGTATAGAGTTTCATGGGACTTGAAGAATATTATTGGAGGTTTGTGAATGAATTTTCTAGGATAACCCATCCTGTTACCTCTCTTCAACATAAGGGTAATATTTATTGAGTGGACAATGAAATGTGAAGAAGCATTCCAAAAACTTAAATAAATTCTTATTACAACACCCAATTATTAGTACCTAATCCTAGTGGAGCATTTGAGTTATGGATTGATACATATTTAGATAGATTCAGAGGATTTTTAACCCAAAATGAGAGAGTTGTGGCATACAAGTCATGTAAAATGAATTCAAGCGAAGTAAATTATCCCTCTGACGACTTAAAATTCATTGAAGTTGTGCATGCACTCAAGATATGGAGTTTTTTTTGTTAGGTAAGCCAATCTAGTTGCTAACAAATCATAAGAGTCTTTGAGTACTTACCCACTTGGGATAATCTAAATGTCAGGTAGTGTAGGTGGCTATAATTGATAAGTAACTATAATATAAACATAAAATTTGTCAAAGGGAAAAAATATAATGGTAGATGCTCTTAGTAGGAGATTCTATTTTGTTGTCATTTCTGACCTTAGAGCAAAATTACGAGAACAATTATTGGAATAATAAATTAAAAATGAGTTTTGTAAAGAAATCATATTTTGAATTGCACAAGAACCCATGGATAAAAAGGTAAATATGGCACACTGCTGATTTAGATATTTTTCTAAGATTTCAATGAAGGATTTTTTTACCAAATTAGGGTGGTTATTGATAATTAATCACATAATACATTCATTTGGCACCCCATTTTGTTCATCCTAGTGCCACAAAAATGGCACATGAACTGATTTTTTTTTAATGGCTCAAAATGAATAAATATGTGGCTCATTTTATCTTCATGTTTTCAAATGTGAAAGGGTTAAATAAACAAATTACCACCTTGGAGGACAATTATATCTTCATGATATCAAAAAAAACAAATTGGGTTGTCATTTCCATGGATTTTATTTCAGGTTTATCTTATTCAAGAAAGAAGCATGACACTATTATGGTATTGGTGGACAAGTTAACCAAAGTTGTCCACTTTATTCCATGGAATCTAATAGATGGTGCTTCCATTCTTGTTGAATAGTTTATTACAAAGGTTACTCACCTTCATTGTGTGCTTGAGGTAATGATTTATGATAGGGATTAATTTTTTACTTACCATTTTGGGAGTCTTTAAATTCAACTTTTGGAATAATATTGAATTTTAGCTTTACATATCATCCAAAAATATATGAGAAAATAGTGCAAGTAAATCAGGTTCTATAAGATATGATTCATATGTATGTAACAGGATTACAATATAAATGGAATGACTAGATCCATTTGGTCAAGTTGCATATTGTTAGCAGATGTTCCTAGAAAACCAATCAAAACATGATAATAGGGGATAGTTGTGTGAAGAGTAATACAAAAATAAATAAGAGGGACTCGTATAGAAAATTTATTTTATTAAAAGCACAACATAAAATACAATTAATCATTATTCATAGATATTATAAGCTTAGAAAATTAAGTATTTCTATAAAAAAATGATTAAAATAACCCAGAACATATTGACACAAGGAACATAATGAAACGTAAATAAAAACCATTTATGAATCTCTATATTGATCTTAATATTTCACAATCCTTTTTTAGTATAAATGAGTAGTATTTATAGATATTTTCTAAGACTCTGTCATTTCACATTCTAGTGGTTCGCTATAATATATAAGAATAATCTTCACAAACAAAAAGAATATTCTACATAAAAATTGGTATGAAACACACACTTGTCATAAAACTATATATTGGGATTTTGTAGCCCTTTTATACCACCAACACTTTCACGAACTTAAATCATTGTCTCATCCCAAGAAAAAGTCACAATAAGTGTGTTGCATACTGGATCTATTGGAGTTTCTTGATGAAAAGGATTAGACCAAAAGCGTTATTCATAGTTATCACATAAGATGTTGTTTTCCAATTTTCACCTCTTGTGCACTACTTAGTAGCCTTTTTAGGGTTTCAACTATGTTACGTACCAATCTACCACTCTTTTGGGTACTCAATAGATTATAAGAACTAGGTGGATTTCTTTTATGATTTTTCAACCAACCTTGCCTTGATCATAATTTTTTAATCCTTTTTGCCAAAATACTCTTCAAAATTTCAAACCTAAAGTGTGCGAGAAGGTGGTGGAATCAAGTACATTAGAGGAATTAGAGGAGGTTGTGAAGATGATTATACTTGATTTATTATTTATGAAGTCTAATCTAGAGCATCTAATGCTAGTGGTGGTTGGATTTCTAACTACTAATTTATGACCATATTTTTATAATGAAACTCCCATTGGAGCTAGTTTGGAGAGATGAACTTGGGTTCTTTAATGATGTCTATGATAGAGTTATCCAAATATGCTAAGTCAGTTTTTAACATTATCAATTTATTACAAACTTCTTACATAATACTGAGCATTGTGCTTAGTGGGATTCAACAAACCATCAAATTTTGAATATCTTCTTCTTCCATGATGCTGAGGAGTGCCCTAACCTTTAAGAATTTATTCTAGATTTATTGGGTTAGCCTTTTTAGGTGATCTGCATGCATCTACATTTGAATAACAATAAATTTTCTGGATAGAATATATTTTTTCCATGTTTTTAGCTTATTCATGACATTGTACCTTGATTCAAGTGAGTGCTTAAGTTTAACATCTAGTGTGTCATAGGTAGCCAATTAATCTTCCATTATTTTTTTGGATTTATCTACCTTATCAAACTATGGTTTAGATTGAGCCCATGAAGTGTTCAATTGATGATTCTAGTTAACTAGACCTCATGTTATATGTTGATCTTAGAGTGCATATGTATCAAATAATTGCTCATATTCCTTCAATAATTCAAAAATTACTGTTGTCACTACCTTAATGTTCTGACCTTGCATGAGAAGCTAGTGTAGCTTCTACGTAGTGAGATAGTCTTTTATTAGCTACGATAAGAGAGCTAAGAACTAATTATATTCAAATATCACTTGGCCACCCAAGACTTGAGTGACTAACATAGGTAAAGTTTTATCAATGATTTGGCATGCCTTGGTGAGTCAGAGGTGTAGGTCTATGTTTTCTTCCTAGAGTTTCAATACCTCTTGTTTTAAGGCTAAAGTCTTTTGAGTGATATATTCCTGAAAAGAAACTAGTCCTTAAATTTACTTATACATGGGAAACTAGGAAACATCAAGAGATACTTCTTGTACTATTGTATCCATAGCTAAAATTGAAAGTAAAACTATGACATGTGCCTTCTTAATTTAAGCCATCGATAAAGAAAAAATTATTTTACTAGTGGAACTTGTAGGTATATCCCACAAACATTAGCAAAGGATCTATTTCTTTTGTTGAGGTGTATCTTATTACATATCTCCTAAGATGGATATTGATCCTTATGATGTATAAGGTAGTTTTTAGGCTTATAAAATTACACCATTTATTGAGGTCTTTGGTGCCTATTTTATTGTGATGTGCTCTGCTTCTACCTTGGTTTTGGTGTCTACCTCTGATTTGGATTTGACCTTTTATTCCTAAGATTTCTTCTTTGATTTTTATTTTTTCCTGCACATATTATATTTCACTTTCTCTATTTCTACCTTGCTTGTTTCCTCAACTTTAACCTTATTTTAATACTCTACTTGTGCCTCTTGAGTTGACCACTCAGCTTCTTTCTTTAAAACTTATTTTGCATGTTGCTTCTTTTTTGTTCCTCATGGGCTATTTATTGAATTTTTTGCTAAACTTGGGCCTATTCATTCTTCTTTTACAACAAATTATTTATCCTTTTTATTTTGTGCTTCTACTTCCTTAGCCTTTTTCTTGTTCTCCTCCTTTTTTTACTTCCTTTACTCTTCATATTTAGTAGCTTTATGTTTTGAATCCTCTTTTGTATTCATTCTTTCTTCCTTGTGAGCCATATTTGTAGCCACCTTCTTTGCATTTTCTACCTTGACTTGTTATTCTATAACTTTTTGATGAGCTATGATGTCTTCTTAGTCATCCAGTCATTCAGGTTCAAGTGGGTCCAGAGTTGTGATATATTCCTATTATTTCAAAGGAGAAGATGAAGGATATAATTCCACAACCATGTAATTGTTGGATAATGACTTTAGTCTGGAAGGTGGCACTAGTGTTTTATTTAGCTTCTTGATGTAGGAGCATCCTCACACTAGGAATGTATTTGTCATCTTTTTTTTGTTGAGTTTAGTATGTCTAGGTGTATTAAGTGAGTTCCCTCCATTTTCTGAGTTTTCAAATTGTTTTAAATTTGGCTAAATATTCCTTAAGCCTAAAAAATCTAGTCTGTTGGGCGAATTGTTAAGTAGTTTGAGTTTGCCTATGCTAGAGAACTATTTTAGTCATTTTTGGGAGGTTGTTGTGTGATGCCTAGGATAGGATTCAGTGTCGAAGTTGAGAAATATGCTTTGTAAGAGGATTTTCATGAAAAATAGGGGAGATATATATTGTGTATGTTGAAAATTAAATGCAAGGCGCAGCGGAAGGAGGATATACAATTCACAGACAAAGATAGACGTATATCTTCTTGTTTTATTAATAAAATGCGTCTTCTCTTTGGAGGAAAAACAAAAATTTGTTTTTCTATTGATACGAAAAGCTTGAGTATTTGGTCATTTTCTACTGGGTCGCATATGTAGTGCTGGGCCGTCTCAATTTTCCTCCTGGGTCACGTATGCCTGCTGGGCCATTTCAATGTAATGATTTCCATTTTGGTCATTTCAATAGTTTCAATGCTGGGCCGCTTCTAAGAATTGGAGTCAAGTAAGGTAGAAATAGGACTATAGAACATTACGCTATGCAAGTAATCATACTACTGTTGGGTTGTTTTAAATGTATTGATTTTAATTCGGGTCATTTCAATATATATGTTATGCTGGGCCGTCGGTTCATTTCAATGCGGACTATAATGGAGTCAAGCGAGGTTGTTTTAATGTTAGATACAATTCTGGGTGTTCCAATGATTTGAAACTAAACAACAATTCTGTGCTCAGGTGAGTTGCCGGCTACCAAACTTGTTGGATATGCATCTTAAATGAACTTTTATAATTTCAATTCGAATTAAAACATATAGAATCTGCCAGAACAATGAATTGTATTTTTAAATCCAAAATTTTGTCTTGTTCAAGAATTTATGGGCTGTTAGCCTTATGCATCATGAGTAAACTATTCAAAAAAAAGGAGAAGAATCTAGATGATATTCTGTGTTTGAAGAAATAATTTGTCAAGACATATGTTTTATCCCTGTTTACAAGAGATTTTTTGTTCTTCACTAAATGTTTGTTCAAAACATCTAGTTTAACCTGTTGGATAGATGCCTGTTCATCATTTGGTATCAGAAAAATGTGATTTGTGAAGAAGAAGCAAGATGGCCATGAGAATTAGGAATAGAGGTAGAGCTGGAGGAAGGAGACCTGGAGGACAGGTTACACTGGCAGAAGAGATTAGGAACCTGACATCTAGGCTACAAGACCTAGAGATGGCTCAAAGAAGAGGCATTGATATGGTTGAAGTCAGTGATAGAGAAGAGGAGCCACCAGAAGATGAATTGGTGGTGGAAGAAGAAACAACTGAAGATAGGTTGATTAGAGCCATTATGAAGGTGAACACAAAGCCAAAAATTGAGGTTCCAATGTATGAAGGCAATTTGAATGTGGAATAATTAATTGATTGGATTAATGCATTAGATAAATACTTTGAGTATGAAGGAATTGAAGAAGATGATAAGAAAGTCAGGTATGCCATGACAAGGCTTAAGAGCCATGCATCCCTGTGGTGGGATGGAGTGCAAGAAGAAAGAAGGAGGAAAGGGAAGCCAAAGATCAGAAGCTGGAACAAAATGGTAGCAAAAATGAAAGGTAAGTTTATGCCTAAAGATTATCAAGCAAATCTTTTTAAGCAATTACAAAATTTGAAGCAAAAAGAGATGTCTGTAAAAGAGTACACTGAAGAGTTTTACAAGTTGACTATAAGATCAAGTCATATTGAGGATGACACAGAGAAGGTAACTAGATACACTAATGGTTTGAAATTTTCCATTCAAGATGAAATTAGTCTTCTCATTCCTAAGACAGTTGAGGAGGCATATCAATTTGCCTTGAAAGCTGAGGAGAAGATTGCAAGAAAAAAAACATCCTTCTCAAGAGGAAGGGGCAAGTCCAACAGAGGTAGAGGATTTCAAGGAGGTAGAAGACAGTTGCAAACATCTCAAGAAGAGGCCAGCAGCTCACAAAGTTCAGGAGGCAGCTATACACCAAGAGGAAGAAGACCATACCAAGGATATCAAAGAGGAAGAGGAAGATTCATGGGCAAATGCTTTAAGTGCAACAAGTATGCAGGACACAGGGCATATGAGTGTCTAGAGAACCATTCTACCAGCCATGAGAGGGGTGTACATGTGACCCAAGGTGAAGAAAAAAATGAAGAAGTTGTAGCAGCTTATGAAGATACCCCAGAAGAAGGTGAGTCTCTTTTGATGAAAATAATTTTGTTAAAGCCAAATAAAGAAGTTGTAGAACCACCTCAAAGGAAAACATTATTTAGAACCACATGTAAAAGTAAGGGGAAATGCTAAGGTCATCATAGACAACGGAAGTACTGACAATCTTGTGTCAACTGAGACGGTGAAGAAACTAGGCTTGAAGGAGGTACATCCTACACCTTATCAAGTTTCTTGGCTACAAAAAGGACACAAACTCCTGGTAAGTGAACAATGCAAAGTAGATATTCAGATAGGAACATATAAGGATCAGATTTTATGTGATATCATGCCCATGGATGTATGTCATATCTTGCTTGGAAGGCCTTGGCAATTTGACAGGAAAGCCATGCATGATGGAAGACATAATACATACATGTTTGAAAAGGATGGGATCAAACATACACTTACACCATTGAAAGAAGAGGCTGCTACTGTTGTTGGATAGAATTATAAAGTATTGATGGTGAGTGGTAAAGAGTTTCTACATCAAATGAAGAAGGAAAAGGTAAACTTTGCTGTAATTGGTAAGCCAAGAAGTGTAGTCACTAGTACTAAGTTGATTGATTTGCCATTAGAGATTCAAGATATGTTGAATGAGTACATTGACATTATGGTAGATGATTTACCTAATGAGTTACCACCATTGAGAAGCATTAGCCATCACATAGACTTAATTCCAGGAGCAAATCTTCCAAACAAGGCTGCCTACAGGTTGACACCAAAGGAAAATGAAGAGATCAAGCACCAAGTTCAAGAATTGTTAGACAAAGGATTGGTAAGAGAGACTTTAACTCCTTGTGATATCCCCATAGTGTTGAGTCCTAAGAAGGATGGGAGTTGGAGGATGTGTACAGATTCTAGAGCAATCAACAAGATTACTATCAGGTATAGATTTCCATTGCCAAGAATTGATGACTTACTTGATTGTTTGAGTGGAGCTACATATTTCTCTAAGATAGACTTGAAAAGTGGTTACCATCAGATTAGGATAAGAGAAGGGGATGAATGGAAAACAACCTTCAAGACTAATGATGGACTCTATGAGTGGTTAGTTATGCCATTTGGACTAACCAATGCACCAAGCACCTTCATGAGGCTGATGAATGAAGTGCTGAAGGAGTTCACTGGTAAGTTTGTGATAGTATATTTGGATGATATTTTGGTGTTTATTCAAACTATGGAAGATCATTTGAAACATTTGAGGATGGTATTGAGTAAGCTACATGAGGAGAAATTGCTAATCAATGTTAAAAAGTACAGTTTTTTGAAAACAGAGTTGATATATTTGGGGTTTGTGATTTCAAAAGAAGGATTGAAGATGAATAAGGAAAATATTAAGGCTATACTTGAGTGGCCTACACCTAGGAGCGCATATGAGGTAAGAAGCTTTCACGGTTTGGCTAGCTTCTATAGGAAATTCATAAGAAATTTTAGTGGAATTGTTGCTCCAATGATAGATACAATCAAGGGTGATAAAAGAAGTTTTTGTTGGACTGAGGCTACTGATAAGAGTTTGAGATTATTGAAAAAGAAGGTAACTAAAGAACCAATCTTAGCCTTGTCTGATTTTAATAAGATTTTTCAAGTAGAATGTGATGCTAGTGGAACTGCAATAGGCACTATTTTAAGCCAAGATGGGAAGCCTATAGCATACTTTAGTGAGAAATTAAGTGATGCTAAGAAGAAGTATTCAGCCTATGATCAAGAATTCTATGCTCTTGTACAGGCTTTGAAGAAATGGAGGCATTATCTTTTGCCTAAAGAATTTGTTTTGTTCACTGACAATTATGCTTTACAGTTCATTAACAATCAGAATAAGTTGAATCAAAAGCATGTTAAATGGGTTGAATTTTTACAAAGCTTCACCTTCACTATTAAGCACAAGAAAGGACAATCTAACAAGGTTGTAGATGCTCTAAGCAGGAGGAATCTGATCATGTAGGAATCTCAAGTAAGTATTTTGGGATTTGAAGATTTGAAGGCGCTATATAAGGAAGATCCAGACTTCAAAGAACCATATGAAGCTTGCATGAATCCAGTGGGGGTTGATAGAAGTCCTTGGATAGATTTCATGGTCCAAGAGGGTCTACTTCTTAGAGGTAGCCAGCTTTGCATTCCCAAGAGTTCCATGAGAGAGAATTTATTGAAGGAAAAGCATAGTGGCAGCTTATCAAGACATTTTGGGCAGAATAAGACATTAGCACAATTGAGTGCTCATTACTATTGGCCAGGTATGGGTACTGATGTCAAGAATTTTTTTGAAAGATGTAAAACATGCCAATATGCCAAGGGAAGTAGTCAAAACATAGGTTTGTACCAGCCACTACCCATTCCAAATAGGCCTTGGGATTCAATAAGCATGGATTTTGTACTTGGTTTGCCAAGAACTCAAAAAGGCCATGATTCCATATTTGTTGTGGTAGATAGGTTTTCAAAGATGGCTCATTTTATTCCATGTTCCAAAACAAGTGATGCTACTCACATAGCTAATCTATTCTTTCAAGATGTTGTTAGATTGCATGGATTGCCTAGAAGCATTGTTTCTGACAGGGACACCAAATTTGTTGGACTTTTTTGGAGAACCTTATGGAAGAAATTGGGAACACAATTGAGTTTTAGTTCAGCCTATCATCCCCAAACTGATGGCCAAATAGAGGTTTTCAATAGGAGCTTGGGCAACATCTTGAGAAGCTTGGTAAGTATGCATCCAAAACAATGGGATCTTGCACTTGCACAAGCTGAATTTGCCTATAATGATTCTCCTAACAAAAGTATAGGATTGAGCCCATTTCAAATTATGTATGGAATGCATCCAAGAAGTGTGTATGAGTTAAGAAATCTAAGTAGCATGGAGACAAGGAGGGTTGATGCAGAAGAATTTGCCAATGCCATGCAAAATTTACATGAACAGGTAAAGAAGAAGCTTGAAGAAAACACCATCAAGTACAAGCTAAGGGCAGATCAAAAGAAAAGAGAGGTCAGTTTCAGTGTTGGAGACTTTGTTCTTGCTCACCTCAGAAAAGAGAGGTTTCCAAAAAGGGAATACAACAAGCTAAAGGTAAAGAAAATAGGACCATGCAAGGTAATAAGAAAGTTTTCAAATAATGCATATGAAATAGAATTGCCAAAGGGTATTGGAATCTCTCCAATCTTTAATGTTGCAGATCTATATCCATACAAAGATGAAGGACAACCAGCCAAAGAAACAGAAATAGGGGTAGATGAAGTTATACAATGGGAGCAACAACTACCAAAGGAAGTGCCAAAGGAGATTGAGAGTATTTTAGACAAGAAAGTGGTTAAAAAGACAAGGGGAAAAGAATATTTTTAGTATCTAACTTAAGTGGAAGAATCTACCAGCTAAAGATGCAACATGGTTGACTGAAAATGACATCCTTAAGTTGGGCACAAGCGTAGAAGAACTGCTGAAGAAAAACAAGTGAAGAATACTTCTTCTGCTCCTTGGAAGAATGATGCAAGAGCATCGTCACACTAGGAATGTATTAGTCATATTGTTTTTGTTGAGTTTAGTATGTCTAGGTGTATTAAGTGAGTTCCCTCCATTTTTTGAGTTTTCAAATTGTTTTAAATTTGGCTAAATATTCCTTAAGCTTGAAAAATCTAGTCTGTTGGGTGAATTGTTAAGCAGTTTGAGTTTGCCTATGCTAGAGAATTGTTTTAGTCATTTTTGGGAGGTTGTTGTGTGATGCCTAGGATAGGATTCAGTGTCTAAGTTGAGAAATATGCTTTGTAGGAGGATTTTCATGAAAACAGGGGAGATATATATTGTGTATGTTATTAAATGTAGGGCATAGTGGAAGGAGGATCTGCAATTCACAGACAAACATAGACGTATATCTTCTTGTTTTATTAATAAAATGCATCTTCTCTTTGGAGGAAAAACAAAAATTTGTTTTTCTGTTGATACGCAAAGCTTGAGTATTTGGTCATTTCTTGCTGGGTCGCATATGTAATGCTGGGCCATCTCAATTTTCCTCCTAGGTCGCGTATACCTGCTGGGCCATTTCAATGTAATGATTTCCATTTTGGTCATTTCAATAGTTTCAATGCTGGGCCGCTTTTAAGAACTAGAGTCAAGCAAGGTAGAAATAGGACTATAGAACATTACGCTGTGCAAGTAATCATACTATTGTTGGGCCATTTTAAATTTATTGATTTTAATTCGGGTCATTTCAATATATATGTTATGCTGGGCCGTCGGTTCATTTCAATGCAGACTGTAATGGAGTCAAGCGAGGCTGTTTTAATGTTAGATACAATTCTGGGCGTTCCAATGATTTGAAATTAAACAACAATTCTATGCTCAAGTGAGTTGCCGGCTACCAAACTTGTTGGATATGAGTCTTAATTGAACTTTTATACTTTCAATTCAAATTATAACATACAAAATTTGCCAAAACAGTGAATTGTATTTTTGAATCCAAAATTTTGTCTTGTTCAAGAATTTATGGGCTGTTAGCCTTATGCATCATGAGTAAACTGTTCAAAAAAAGGAGAAGAATCCAGATGATATTCTGTGTTTGAAGAAATAATTTGTCAAGACATATGTTTTATCCCTGTTTACAAGAGATTTTCTATTCTTCACGAAATGTTTGTTCAAAACATCTAGTTTAGCCTGTTGGATAGATGCCTGTTCATCACTTCTTGTAGGCCCAAGTTATTTCTTGTTGTTATGGTGTTGAAACTTGAACTTGCTCTGGTTCATCTTCCTTGATTTTGATAGGATTAAAAAAGGAAACCATATATTTTGTGATTGATGGTAATAATTTGGGAAAATAATGGGTCCTATGCATGTACACCAAAGATTATTATTGAATATTTATGTAGATAGATGGTATGTGCTTCTATAGATCCTTCACTTGGATATGATTGGCATTGGAAAGTTTTTTGTGCTCCTAAATATCCTACACTTAGATCTGATTGATGTGGGAAAGTTGTCTGTGCTCCTAAAAATCATACACTTAGATCTTATTGAAAAAGTTCAATTTGTCAGTGCTTTCACTCTACCTCTTACCCAACATGATCTACTATTATGGATGACATAGGTGTGATTATGCCAACCCATAAGTCTTTTCAAACATTATTTTTCACTTGACAAGCGTGCTCTACCTTCCATAATACAAATTATTTTTCTTCTTCCTGATCATAAACTTCCTTGCCTATGTCTATAAGCCCTCAATGCCCAAATCCACAAGATCACATTATAATATTATTTTTGGAATATGTTTATGATCTATCCATGATTTAATGTTGTGTGTCCTCATCTTTGATGGAGGTGGTGAGACTCTATTTGATAGTGCCTTCCTTTTTCCCATAGTAGTCTATGATGGGGATACTTCTACTTGAGGTGATTCTTGTGCCTCTAGTTATTATTTAACTTGAGGTTTATGTGACAATGGATAATTCACCCCTAGAGTCATTGACCAAAATGGTAGTACTAATCAAGTAACCAAAGTGTTTTACTACAAAAATTTTACCTATGTATTGATCATAGTGATGAAAAGGGGAAAAGATGTGATGGGTTCCTTTGGGAGCTCATGCACTCTAATTTGAATGCCATCATGTACTTTAATCACTCTATCATGTTGTCATAAATATTGCATTACATATATGTGATACGAGGTTGCAAAGAAATCATCTTAAAAATTACCAACCACCAAGCATTGAACCATCCCAATTATGCATAATATTTCCCTATTTTGGTCTAAAAAATATTTGTAAAATCTATTATAGGCCATAAGTATACATCAAGATTGACTAGTCCATCTATGGACTTCCACTATTTGAAGAAAATAAGTAAAAAAAATTGGTACTAAAAGGTGTGTGATGTCTCGTTAATGTCCTTTTTGATGTTTATGATGAGCTCTAAAACCATAAATTTTGGCCAATTAAAATATTCATTAAGCCTTATCATAAAGTAGATGATTTATATGAAACCTTTGGTGGATTGCTTAGAATTTTTTATGGTTTACAAAAACCATTTTGTGATGTATTTTACAAGGATTTGAACTAAAGCATCACATATAAAATTGGTGGGAATCCCTATAGAGGATTTGTTTTAGCTTTCTCAAGTGTCTGAGTGTATTGGTGGAAACTTTGTCTTATAAGTGGCCAAATATTTACCCCTTACAAGAAACCATGTTGCTCACACTATTTTGGTTGGATTGATGAAGATTGGCATGTATTATGACAAATATAAAGCACCATCATTGTATCTACTAAGAAAAGTGAACATGATTTCATCTAACTACCCAAAGGTTAGCAATTTGATCAATCACTCTGCATCAAACCATAAAAGCTAATGTTGAAGTGTTAGGGCTTGCGATTATGATTATTTTAATTGATCAAGGGTAAATAAGTTAGATTTAATATCATCTAAAAATTCAAAATGGTAGAGATTGTGATACTAGGTTTGCCTTAGGGTAAAACTAATTCCCATATCCTCTATTTGTGTATCTAATGGTAGAATGAGAAGCTATGATCTATCTGTGGTGTTTGGTTTGATATTTAATGAGCACTGGTTTAGTTTGAACTTATCACTAATCAATACATCATGTGTAAGATAATTAATTAATATTAAAACATAGAGGGCACTTATTCATAAACATATGTAATGGCATAGTGTTGTTCATGCCCTTGTATATATAGTTTTTCCTATGTGATTCTATCTGACACCCTAATTTGAATTTGCTGAGTTGTTTGTGGATCATTATACCTTAAAAATTGAATGCAATTGATCATTGGATTATGTGATTTTTTTTTCATTGGTCAAATGCACTATTTCAATAGACAAGAGTCATTGATGTGACACACCATATTTTCCTTAGTCAAATTTACTTTAATGTTCATCAACCAAATCTGACCCCTGATCTATTTTTGAAAAAGGTGCAATATTTAAAGTGTGTCATAATGAATAGATTTTGAATGATTGTTATATATCCTTTCCTCATAATTTGTGTACCACCAACCCATTCCTAATCTTAGATGGTGATGTGCTTCCCTATATACTTGTATGATGTGTTCCTTCTATCTTAACTTGCTCACTTTGTTACACTTTGTGACTGAAACTTTATATTTTAGTTCTATTGTCCTGTGATATAGAGATAAAACTCTACAACTATACTAAAAAACTAAACACAAAACAAGAAGTAAATACATTAAACAAAAACCTTAAACTGCATGGTGATACTCAACACCCACTCTTGATATTTTTGTAGATTAGATAGAGATTAGATGCCAATGAATAATATTTCCCTATATATCCCTTAACATAATAGTTCCTTTCTAAAATAATTCATGAATAATGTAGGTTCATTTCTATCTAATGTGCAACTTTCCTAGATATGTTCTAAATTTTCTATCATATAATAACACTGCCTATTCTAGTTAAAACTCTTTGGTTTACAGGTTGTGATCATGTAATGATTTCTATTCCATATTTATATATGTATTTTTTTTCCATCTAGATTAGATCCATTCATATTTCCTATAGAGACTCCTAATCTCCTAGTCACATAATCATTGCAATATATAGACTAGGGACTATGTATTTGATGGGTATTACTATTTCAAGTCCACAGACTAAACAAAATGGGGTGAAACCTATTTCACATTTTTAGTTTATCCTATACACTGATAGGATCATAGGATTATGATCCTCCCAATCATCTATTTGAACATTAAAATATCTTTGTGAGCATCTTATGAAGGACTTTGTTCGATGATGCCAATTATCCATTTTATTATGTGTGACGTGTCATGTTTTTATGGTATGATACCATAGACTCCTCTATGAGAGTCTTTATAGCATTATTGAGGAAATGTGTTCCTCTATTACTGACCATCTTGATCGGACAACCAAAATTTGATTATAATATTCCCATAAATAAATATGGTTGTGTCCTTAGCACTGCATATTGGTGTTGTAATAGTTTAAACCCAATTAGTAAAATATTTTTTCATAGTGATTATATATCATGCACAACTATGTTTTTTATGTAAATTTATTGGTCTCATAAAATAAATATCCCATTGTTTTAATGGTTTCTCAACTATCATAAGGTTTAGTGGCATCTCATCTCTTTGATTTAGATTTCCCATTCTCTTATAGATATCATAGTGTTTAGATACTAGATATTCATCTTAAAATAAAGTAGGGCACCATAGACTGATTTGTAAAATCTTTCTCACAGTGGATTCTCCTATAAATTGTATGTTTGAAATTCCTTGATGTGACTTTTCAAGAATTTTTGTTCATTCACGTTCTAAAGCTACTTTTCATAGTACTCCATCTTTGCCCATTTTATACAAAAATCTATTGATAATGCTTAAAGGAATAACTCTTATGATCAACTGATATTTGTCCTTTTCTACATAGTGTACATGAAAGATCCCTTGTTTAATCAAATTTTGTCTTTTATATTTTTAGGAATTTTAGAGATTTGAAATAAATGTTCATCTAGTGATTCATATTGAAGCTCCTCCATGTCTTCTCCATTGCATATCCAACTTAAGTGGTCTAGTCCTACATTATCCCTCCCAAGATTCACATTTATTCTAAATTGGAACTCTTGAAATAACATCAAACATCTAGATATATTTCTTGCCAACATAGAATTAATTAATAGGTATTACAAAGCCTTATGATAAGTAAAGAATTCAAATGGCATTACTAGAAGGTAGTTCCTAAACTTCTATAGCATGAACACCCTTGTTAAATCTTCCATTTTTTAGTCATATAATTCTTATCTACAAATGATATTTGATGACTTATGAAGTGAATGGGATGATCCAATCCTCCATCTCTTGGTTGTGTGAGAAAAAATCCTACCATAGTTCTATAAGCATCCACATAAACATGAAAAGGTTTTCTCCAATCAAGAAAGACCAAAATAAGAGTAGTTACCAATCTCTACTTATTGTTTGACACTCTTTGGTCCATTCAAACTTAGTATCTTTATGCAGTAGTTTTTAAATAGGAGAAGATATAGCTATGTATCCTCTTATGAATTTTATATGTTATCCTATATGCCCTAAAAAATATTTCACCTTTATCAAACTTGTAGGAGATGGCATGCTATAAATTATTGTGATTTTGGCCTTGTCCACCAAAATCCCATCATTGCATACTATATAATCCAATAGAACACCAAAAAGTGTAAAAAATAAGCAGTTATTCAAGTTTAATGCAATGCATAGAGTTAAACACCATTCTAACATAAGCCATAGCTTAGAAAAGTACTCATTGAATAATGAAAAGATAACCCAATCATCTAGGTAGACTTTGAGAAAATGATGGATGAAATATTTTAAGTTAGTGACCATAACACTAAAGAACACATATGGAGCATTAGTCAACCCTAAAAACATTAATTTGTATGAAAAATATCCACATCATGTTGAAATTATTTTTTGTCCTAATTATTTTCTACAATTGGAATTTGATGATAACCACTAAACCCATCCATAAAAGAATAAACTTCATATCTTATGACTAACTCCAAAACTTTATCTATAAACAAAATTGGTAATGGATCTTTAATATAGGCATCATTTTATGGATGGTAATCCCCACACACTCTAATTTACCTATAATTATTATGTTGAACCACCATTGGGCTAACCCAGTATACCTTTTCCATTGGATATATAATGTTTGCATCCTATATTTAATCTAGTTCAACTTTTATTTTAAAATTATTGTTGATATTTAACCTATATGGAAGCATCTTCATAGGTCTCGTACACTCTGTATATCTCTCCCAATGAAAGTTATACATGATTTAATTCTATAACTTTTCTTGGAATACATCTTGATAATATCACAAAAGTTACAATGCTTCTAAGACCTCATTATGTATCTAGTAGTATCCTAAAGTCACAAGATTGTGTTTAGACTCTGTCCTAATGTTCCCAAAAAAATTAATTTAATGGCTCATGATAAATTTGGTTAAATATACTTTGAATTGACTCTCACAGAGTTCTCTACCCTTCATATTCCTAAATATTTAAATTTTAAGCTTGAAATCTATAGTTTATTCTATGATGTTGGTTATAGGTGGGTTTGATTCTCACTTAGGTTCAAAGAATCCCTTCAAATATAATTCCTCATCACTATCACTAGAATCTATTAATTTTTCATCATCATTTATCCTATTGTAAGTTTTGACAAAAAAATGATCCTTTTGTTTGTTGGCTTGGTAATTTTGGATAACTATATTCAAATATCTAGTTGCTTCAGGTTGCAAATATGAATCTATCATAGTAGTTAAATATTTTACTCACCCATAACAAAAAAACATTTTTGAATTCTTCATAGAGTTATGCATAAGAGGATTCTCATTCTAAAAAAATAAAGTCTAAATGAAATCCTATTATACTTGAGGCCAATTCTTCATCTCCCATATACATTCTTGGTGCATGTACTAGGATGTTAGAAACACTATTAGAGTATAACTACATACATGCACCTAGTATTTGGGTTAAACACCCTGCACAAAACACACATCCAAAAAATTATGAATATTCATTTTTGGGCACTGTCCTTCCTAAAAAAAGGGTCTATATTCCATGACAATAGGTGGTATTTGGAATCAAGCACGCAATAGTTCACAAGTCTCATTCCATTATAGGTGGGTTATTTTTTAAACTACCCACCAAGTCATAAAAGTTCCCTTTAATGTGTAGTTCAATCCATTCACTCTGATCCATGTTGGGCACATGTTTTTATAATCTAATGATGAATTATTTCAAATCTTTAGTTGAAAAATATTGAGAAAATTAGCATTGGACAGTGAAAACCATTTATAATAGATGTACCTCATAATATCCTCTCACACAGTTTAGCATGTGGGTATCACAATTTCCACTTAAGAAAGACATTGCTTTCTAGGGTAAATGCATTCTATTGTAGGTTAAATATAATCCATGTTTGTCACACCTACATTATACAATAAATATGATTCAAACTATTAGGTTGTGGAGCTAAAAGCTTCAACTGTTGCAAACATGGAGGAGGTTGCTGAGTTCCAGGGAGACCGACATCGACAGAGTATAGTGCAAAAGGCAACCGACATCGATAGGTGTGAACTGAAGACAACTGGCATCGGTAGGAGGTCGGCCGACGTCAGTCACCTTCAGGCAGACAGGGACCAATGTCAATCGCCTGTGGCAGTTCAGAACTGTTCGTTGCACGGATAGTTAGTTCGTTGAACCGAGTGTTTGCATGTTAAGGGATAATTATAGTCTTGAGTTGTGTGTTTAATTATTGTAATTAAGAAAGTCTAATTATTGTATGCATGAGATCTATATAATAGACTCATGGACTGTATTGTAAATGTGTGCTAGAAAGCCATTGAGCTTGAAGAGAGAGCTAGAGTATCTCCTCCTAGTTCCAAAGGGGTGCTGAGTGTGTATGATTAGGGAGAGTTACAGGTTGTGCAAGTTCTACTAGGAGATCCACCAGGGTACTGGTTGAATAATCATAAGGACTTGGTGAGGCAAGGACAAGGGTTCTTCAAGGGTGTAGAGACATATACATGGTGAGTAAGGTCTATTGATTTTTAGGTGGTAGCAAGGAGAGGGAGATCTATTTGGAGTATGGTTGTGTACTTGGTGTACTGGCAGTGTTGTTATTGACTGGTGGAGGTGAACAACAACTCTATAGTGGAGTTGTGTGTTGGGACCGTGAGAGAGAGGGAAGAAGTCCTTGAGGTGTGGCAAGCCTTAGAGGTGGAAGAAGAAGTGGCATCTTCTTTATTGTATTTTCTTCTGAGTGATTATTAATACAATTGTGTATTGTCTCTCATATCCTGTGTTGTTTCATATTTCTAGTTACTTATTCATTCTAGTTAAATTCCATGTTTAGTTGCTTATACAAGAGGTAATCATATATACTCTTATTGGTGGAGTAGGATCCTGACAGTTGGTATCAGAGCTTGGTTGTAGGTTCTAGAGCTTGATACCACTTGATAGTTGGTATCAGAGCTTTTGGTTGGGTTGACTAATAGGTGGTTCAGATCTGGTTAGTGTTTGTTTGATTACAGGTTACTCACAGAGGTTTTTGATTGAGTGGGAGTATAGCAATGGCAGAAGAAAGTAAGCTACAAATGGAGAAACTAAATATCACAAATGGTTTGATTGATGGAAAGAAAGAGTAGGTAAAGAAAGACTGTTGGTTGGTAGGAGATCAACATGAAGAAGTAGATGTTGCAGGTGATGTAGCACAGGATGCTCTGGATAAAGTAGAATCTTGGTTTACAGATTCTTTTGCCTCTTTCCATGCAACCCGAAATAGAGCATCTTTTCATGGGTATGTCTTTGGAGAGATTTATTTAGGGGTTGGTAAGCCTTGTCAGATTGTTGGCAAAGGGGAAGTGAAGCTAAAATTGTAGACAGATAACACACGGGTGTTGAATGAGGTCATGCAGGTACCAGTCTTGGAGATGAGTCTAATTTCTTCAGGAAAGTTGGGTGATGAGAGATGCACAGTAACTCTCACAGTGGATGCACTTGAATCAGACGGTGGTAAGAAAGTAGGTATCCTTTATCTATCTATTTATATTACTAATTCACATTCTATTGCAGAGATGTGGCTTTGTAGGCTTAGTTACATATGTAAGAAGAGAATGCATGTTATTAAGCAGAAGACAAATATCTTTGACAAACTTAAGAACTAGAAAGCCTTGGTGTTCATGGAGGAGATGACAGACAGAGATCAGCTGAGGGGACTAAATTATTCTGATCAGGGATGTGTTAATTTGAATAGGGTTTTGACCCAAAAGGAGCTTGTGGGTAAAAAGTCATCACTCATAGGCGAACACAGGTACCGGCATTGATCAGGAGGAACCGACGTCAAACAGACAGGCACCGACATTGGTCATGTGCAAATCAGTAGAGTCAGTGGTGTCAGGCAGTAGGAACTGATGTCAGTCATGCAAAAACTAACATCGGTAGGAGGTACACCAACATTGGTCAGGAAACTGACGTTAGAAGACAAGGTCAATCATAGGGAACCGACATCGATTGGGTGCAGATTGGGAGATGGCTGAGATCGGTCACTAGAATAGATGTTGGGCAAATAGCAAGCTATCAAGGAGTCTCAAACACCCATATGGAGGACTGAAATGGTAAGTGGACCTCATATTCATTGTTCACCTTCTTACTATTTGCTTACTAATGGTCAAGAACCAAGAAGACGTGAAGAGGCAATGCAGGTAGAATCTAGAAATAGTGGGAGCTTGGCATGGATGAGGAGTGTGAGTCCTTGGAGAAGAACCAAACAGGTGTTTGTTGGTGGAGTTGTTAGCTAGAAGAAAGCACTGAAAGATGGATGGATTCCCAAGTTAAAGAAGAGAGTGGATGGATATGTGAGACAGAAGGCCAAGGTATATGGTCTTGAGGAAGCTGCAGGACAGTGGTACAGGGTTGACAGGTGGATGATAAAGCAGGGCTTTAGTCAATGTCAGTGTAACTATTGTGTTTATCTTACCAGGGTGGATGATGGTCACAACATTATCTTGTTACTGTATGTGGGTGATATGCTAGCAAGTTTGTACATACAGGGTTTTGCTGAGCTAAAGGTAAGGGTAGTTCAGTGGCATGTCATGAGGAATTTGGAGCAGCAAAATTCTTTGGCATAAGAGACATGGAGATTTTGTCTCCAGTGGGAGCTGATGTGAAGAAGGTGTTGGCAAGGATCAAGATGCAGGATGCAGAATTGATAAGCACACCTATGGCTGGACAGTTCAAGCTGAGCTTAGAACAGGGTTCAAAATCACATAAGGTCTGGTGTAGACCTGAGTTTTCCCAAGCAATGGGAGTTGTTAGAGAGTTTGGAGCCAATTTAGGGAAGGTGGATTCTCAGGTATCTGAGAGGGATCAATAGCAGGGATTCATGCTATGCAGGGTCAAGGACTTCACTACATGGATATGTAGGTTTGGATGTGGCAGGTTACTTGGATAACAGGAAAGGCATCACAGGGTGTGTGGTGGGTGGTCTTCAAGATGGAGCTTGAAGAGGGATACAAGCCAGGAAACAAATTAGATGGTGTACAAGTATAGGTACAGTTGCAACTATTTATCTCTAAGTGGGAGATTGTTAGGTTGTGGAGCTAAAAGCTTCAACTGTTGCAAACATGGAGGAGGTTGCTGAGTTCCAGGGAAACCAGCGTAGGCAGAGTATAGTGCAGAAGGCAACTGACATCGGCAGGTGTGAACTGAAGACAACTAGCATCAGCAAGAGGTCGGCCGATGTTGGTCACCTCCAGGCAGATAGAGACCGATGTCAGTCACCTGTGGCAGTTCAAAACTGTTCGTTGCACGGACAGTTAGTTCGTTGAACTGAGTGTTTACATGTTAAGGGCTAATTATAGTCTTGAGTTGCATGTCTAATTATTGTAATTAAGAAAGTCTAATTATTGTATGCATGAGATTTATATAATAGACTCATGGGCTGTATTGTAAATGTGTGCTAGAAAGCCATTGAGCTTGAAGAGAGAGCTAGAGTAGCTCCTCCTAGTTCCAAAGGGGTGCTGAGTATGTATGATCAGGGAGAGTTGTAGGTTGTGCAAGTTTTACTAGGAGATCCACCGGGGTACTAGTTGAAGAATCATAAGGACTTGGTGAGGCAAGGACAAGGGTTCTTCAAGGGTGTAGAGACATCTACATGGTGATTAAGGTCTATTGATTTGCAGGTGGCAGCAAGGAGAGGGAGATCTACTTAGAGTATGGTTGTGTACTTGGTGTACTGGCAGCGTTGTTACTGACTGGTGGAGGTGAACAACAACTCTATATTGGAGTTGTGTGTTGCAACCGTGAGAGAGAGGGAAGAAGTCCTTGAGGTGTGGCAAGCCTTAGAGGTGGAAGAAGAAGTGGCATCTTCTTTATTGTATTTTCTTCTGAGTGATTATTAATACAATTGTGTATTATCTCTCATATCCTGTGTTGTTTCATATTTCTAGTTACTTATTCATTCTGGTTAAATTCTGTGTTTAGTTGCTTATACAAGAGGTAATCATATATACTCTTATTGGTGGAGTAGGATCCTACACAAACCTTGTTGGTGATCACATCGATAACAAATTATAGTCTTCTATTTAGAACTATGAAATTGGTGCCTTTATTATTATAGGTATTTATATAGATTATTATATTAATTTAAACTAGTATTGATACTCTTGTTTTGGGTAAAAACATTAGTACTATGTAGCTTGTAGTGTGTTCTACTTATGTTTTATACTCACCTTAAACCAATTGTTATCTCTATAAGTATAAGTTGAATTTGACTCCTTGGGTATAATATAGGGATTTTTTCATTTGTATTTAGGGGAATAATGATAATTTTATCTCCTTAGTGTGAATCCAATTGATTTTCCATTGTGTTAATGGTCATCTGACCATCATAAGCCCACTTCTTCCAAATAAACATAAGGTAGTGAATTTTGTTAGTCTTCATATTTATTACTTAAAAATATCCTTACAAGCTCATGTTTATAACTTTTACCTCCACATATTTGAGATGAGTAACATGGTATACCATATCATAGTCTGTGAGGTGTAGCATTAATAGAATATAACATAGTTTTAGTTGTCTAATAACTTCCCATGTGGATTGTGTGATCATCTTAACTTTGCACCCAAAGTCAAACACAACATTTGGTATTTCATGCCCTACCAACTCAATATCCATATGGGAATCAACATACCATGGATTTTTAGTTTTAACATACCATATTACTTTATTAATGTGCTATTGGCCGCTCTGTGCATAGTCCAACAAGTTATGTATAAGGTTTGTAAATTTTGAGATATATCTTCATTTTGTAGAGTACTTAAGAGTTTAAGAAGATAATTCAAGGTAGTAACCACTCCATCCTATCTCATGATGCATAAAATTTGACCATACACCTATGTATCAATAGCTATAGTATCACCTTCCAAC